>CM053608.1:46476494-46500105 GCA_028646535.1 Procyon lotor
TGTTGGGTATTTACCCTAAATATACAAATGTATATTTGTATATTTGTATCTGAAGGGGCACGTGTACCCAAATGTTTATAGCAGCAATGTCCACAATAACCAAACTATGGAAAGAACCTAGATGTCCATCAATAGATGAATGGATAAAGAAGATGTGGTGTATACACACACACACACACACACACACACACACACACACACACACAAGAGAATACTATGCAGCCATCAAGAAAAACGAAATCTTGCCATTTGCAACGATGTGGATGGAACTGGAGGGTATTATGCTAATCGAAATAAGTCAATCAGAGAAAGATAATTATCATATGATCTCTCTGATATGAAGAATTTGAGAAGCAGGGCGGGGGGGTCATGGGGGTTGGGGAGGGAAATGAAACAAAATGGGATCAGGAAGGAGACAAACCATAAGAGACTCCTAAACTCACGAAATAAACTGAGGGCAGCTTGGGGGTAGGGGGTTAGGGATAGGGTGGTTGGGTTATGGACATTGGGGAGGGTATGTGCTATGGTAAGTGCTGTGAAATGTGTAAGCCTGATGATTCACAGACATGTACCCTGGGGCAAATAATACATATGTTAATTTAAAAATTTTTTAAATTTAAAAAAAAAAAGGTAATTTGAAAACTCATATGGAAATACAAAAAAAAAAAAAAAAGACAAAAATAACCAGTTTCAAAAAAGAATAGAGGTGGAAAACATATCCTGATTTCAAGAGTTACTAGCAAGTTCTAGTAATCAAGATGGTGTGATATTGCACAAGGATAAACATATAGAGCAAGAGTCAGCAAACTTTTTCTGCAAAGGGCCAGATTGTAAATATTTTAGGCTTTGTAATCTCTTTGAATTCTGCCTTTATAGGATGAAAACAGCAATAAACAATACTTAAAGGAATAAATGGGCTCAACTCAGTTCCAGTACAACTTTATTTACAAAACAGGTAATGAACCAGATTTGCCCCTCAGGCCACAGTTTGTCAACCTCTGAAATAGACCAATGGAATGGAAGAAGACAGAATATAAATAGCCCAACAGATATAAGGTCTCTTGACTTTCACAAAGGTGCCAATATATTTAAATAGAGAAAAGATAATCTTGTCAATGAATGGTATTAGAACAAGTGGACAATCATATGAGGAAAAAAATGCACCTTCGAACCACATAAACAACAAAACATAACCTCAGAATGAATCATAGACCAAAATGCAAGAGCTACAACTATAAAACATCTAGAAGAAATAGAGGAAAATATAGGATAAAATCTTTGTATCTTTGGGTTAGGCAAGAATTTTTTAGATACGAAATGAAAGCACTGGTCATAAAAAAAGGAAAATGAACTTTATCGAAAGTAATCTCTATGCCCAACTTGAAAAGAATACATTGCTGAATATGCAATAAGTTGTGACAAATAGATTCAAACTTGTTCCCTGCCATCATGCTGGCCTTCGAGGCCAAATGATTTTTTGTATTTCAGTTTCTGAATTTGCAAAAGGAAAGTTGAATGAACATATCTGAGTAGAATCTTTATACAGACCCTCATACAAACAATGTAAAATAGAAGAGAATTCATCTGTGCAAAGTATAAGAGACCTACCTGACTTGCCTCGAGAGAAATGGGTTAATGTAAGGACCCACATGGCCAGGAACCCGAATTGGAAATCCCAGAGAGCATAGAAGTTCTAAGAACAAGACCTTCTCAGTATCTTTGCTTCTGTCTACAGTTATTTGACCTCTTCCTTTTTATAGGTTAGCCCTTCACTCTGTTAAGCTCATTCACATGCCTTTGTGTGCCTGGCCATGGAACCTACCTTAGAGCATCACCTTGCCCCTCCACTGCTACTTTGGCAAGTGTTTTCCGTATTTCTTGTTTCACATGCTCTATTCTGATTGGCTCAACACATCTTGACATGCCAGCTCATAGGTTATTGGTCAGCCTATGGATTTGCTTGCTACCCTGGTCCAATCAGCTGTGGCAAGGGTTTAGGAAAAAGGATCACATGATATAAAGCTCTTTACTATCCAGGCAGAATCCATCAAACATTTCAATTCCAGGAATCTGGGTAAGTGAAAAGACTGATCTGTCCACAACTGCCATTATTTCTTCTTGTCATATAATGATGCTAATGTCACAAAGAATATTCTAGGGGCAAATGGAAGGCCCCGTGTCATCAACACAGCATGTTATAAGTTCTTAAAATTATATTACATTCAGTTTTTGCATAATGTGACTGTAATGGTTAATTTTATGTGTCAGCTTGATGGGGCCATGGAGGACCCAGATATCTGCTTAAACATTATCCTGGGTATGTCTGTGAAAGAACTTCCAGATGATATTAGCATTTGAATCCGTGAACTGAGTAAAGTAGATGGCCCTCCCCAGTGTGGGTGGGCCTCCTCCATCTCACTGAGGCAGACTAAGAAAGAATTCACTTTTTCTGCCAGTCTTTTGCACTGGGATGTTGGTCTCCTTCTGCCTTCAGACTCTAGACTTAGACTCAGGCAGAAACTAAACCTTTGACTGTCTGGGTTTCCAGCTTGTAGACCTTGGCACTTCTCAGCCCCATAATTGTGTGAACTAATTCCTTATAATAAATACATACTGTTAAAGGACAAAAATTCAACTAATTTGAAAATCTAATTAGATGTATTAAGTGATTCACGAATTCGGTAGCATCCCCTCTAGCAAGTAAAGGGGAGCTCCAAGGAATTGTACAAAAAGAAAGGTTTCATAAGAAGAATGGGGCAAAAAGGGGATAGGGTGGCTGGGTTCTTTTGCTAGCAAAAGAAAAGAAAGAATTGTTCCAAGAAAGGTCACCTTCCCTCAGGTGTAAGGGCAAGGGGACTTTTTAGGTATATTCCTCATCTTCCTCTGGGAGATGTTTGGAACCCATGTGACAAATTGTCTCAGTTACTGATCAGAAAATTCTTGACTGACCAGTTAAGACTTACATCTCTGGAGGTCAAAATGCAATTAGGTTAGGTATTAAGCCCCAGTTTGGTGACTTGGCCTAAGTGACGCCATTTTGAACTTGTAGCTTTTAACAATACAACACATATACTCCACACACCCACATACCCATACCCATCTACACACACTCTATGGGTTTCTGTTTCTCTGGAGAGCCCTGACTAAAACAAGGACTCAAATGTACAAAAATTAAATCAACACAAAACAAGACCAAACGAAAGTATATTTCAGGGACACCTGGGTAGCTCAGTTAAGCTGGTTCTTGATTTCTGCTCAGGTCATGATCTCAGGATCCCAGGATCGGGTCCCAAATTGGACTCCGTGCTCAGCAGGGAGGCTGTGGATTCCTTCTCTCTCCCTCTCCCTTTGCCTTCACCTCCCCCTGCCCCCCGCCCATCCCACAAAGAGAGCCTGTGCGCTCTCTCTCCTCCTCTCTACTCTCTAAAATAAATAAGTCTCTACGGAAAAAAAAGAAAGAAAGTATATTTCATCACAGACTTTGTGATTCTTTATACAGAACTACAGGACTCAGTTCTGCTACGGTACCTTACCTTATGCCCTCATCTTCAGCAAGATGGAGAACAAGACACTGGAACATCTGAATGAGCTACATGTTCATCTCCACTTCTCTCATCGGTCACAAATCCATCCCATCAGCTCCCCACAGCATAAAGTCTTCATAACAGTTAATCCTCCTCAGCCCAAAGAGAACCTCATGAGCCATATGTAAAATACAGTCTCAATTTCGTCTTCTTTCCTCCGTTTAATTACTCACTTCATTTAGTTTTATTTTTCTCTTTCTCATTGGACAAAGACAACTTTGTATTTGGGTAAATTAGTCTAAGGTCTAATAATAAAGGAAGAATGTTTCTCTTTGACATTTATTAGCATGATGAAAATTCCCAAATGTGCTCTGAACCGCTAATATTTACTTCTTGTTGCAAACAGGCTCGGATCTTTTCTCTCATTAAGCACCTAAGACGATCCTTCCTTCCTGCCAAAATGATTCCTGTTGGTTTTCTGTTAAGCCATTACTTGGAGAAGCAGCTTCCAGGGTCAAATACAAACAGGCCCTGGGAACTTGCTCACTTAAGTCAATAGGTAGTATGTGTGAGTCCAAAAATAAAACACCTTTGCATTATGCTTAGCTGCTACAAGTTATACATTTTTACATATTTTTCCAAGATGTCCTTTCTCATCATTCTAGACTCACGGCTGGATTTCAGTCCAGGGAACTGTTCAAATCTGAAAGTGCCTCTTGGGGTTTTTCCTAATGGATCACTTTTCCTAATAGGAACTTTAAAAAACCTAACAGTTTTTCTTTCCAGCTAAGTCTCTCCCCCACGAGTCAGAGGCAGAGGGAAAGGGAGGAGCAGACTCAGGACCCTGAGATCACGACCTGAGCTGAAGGCAGGTGCTTAACCAACTGAGCCACACACGCACCCCTCTTTCCAACCAAATCTTGATAACCAAATGAAAGCACTGTCAATAAGATTGTGCAAATATTTCTTTTCAAAGTCCTCATAAGCCACTTCCTCTGGCACATCAGACCTAGTGCTACCTGTGTGAGGGGGCAGGTAAGATCCCATTTTCTCATCCCAAAAGAATTAAATACACATTCTGAGCAATGTGTAGTCATCACTTTAAGCCACTGATGATTTCCTTTCCATGCCTCTTCTTTTTAACGTCTGCTCATATCTATTTCAAATGTGGACTTGTTCTCTTATGAAGACATTTTTTATATGTGTATATATTGATTTATTTTACTTTTGAAATGGGAGTGTTTTTGTGTCAAGTAAGAATCACTAAGAGTAATACTTGGCTCTTAGCAGACTAATGTGGTCTGGCGGATTCTGTGCCCTCACAGGAGTATGAAACCACGCATACTGTCACTCTGAACAGGTTTTCTGGCAGAGTCTAGACAACTCATGACATTCATCATATTGTCGTCACCAGCTTGCAAAATGCTTATAAAATTAAGGTTTATCTGGTGTGTCGGATGCTTTCTTTTTTTTTTTTTTTTTTTAAAGATTTTATTTATTTGACAGAGAGAAACATAGCGAGAGAGGGAACACAAGCAGAGGGAATGGCAGTGGGAGAAGCAGGCTTCCTGCCGAGCAGGGAGCCCGATGTGGGGCTCGATCCCAGGACGCTGGGATCATGACCAGAGCCGAAGGCAGATGCTCAACGCCTGAGCCACTCAGGTGCCCCTGTCAGATGCTTTCAATAGCCACTCATTCCCCACTGCTGGTATTAGCTGTTAGTTCCTAAATATGATCCAGACGTGGTTGGTGATAATTAACAAAATCTGTTCGCCAATTTGTATTTCTCACGCAATTCCTTGTCCCAAGGCAGTCTCTCTCCAATGAGAGAAATTGCAGGGCATTTCCTAGATACCATCGAGTCCTATGTCCCCCCTTTCACAGAGATTCTATGAAGGCCTAGAGGAAGCTTAATGTTGGATAATCAAGTAAAGATAGTGCGACAGATATTTGTGCTGTCTTACCGTTTTCTTTCATGAGAGACTCACAAAAATCCATGAAGTAGGGAAGGTGGTTGCTACGAACATCACATGTTAGGGCAAAGACCAAGCTACTATTACTAACAGACTAACAATACAGTGGCTTAAAGTGTAAAGAAATGTATTTCTCATTCACTTGACAGCCTGGAGGTGAACAGGGCAAGTTGGTGGTACAGTTGTGCCCCACAGAGTCAGAGATTCTGGTTCCTTCCATTGTCGAGCTCTCCCCCACCTCAGGCATTTTTATGGTCAAAATGAGTGGCCAAAGATCGATCCTGACAGAAAGGGGAAGGCGGCCCAGGTGAAGCACACCCACTATTTTGAGAACGAAGCCCAAAGTGGCACACATCTCTTTCACTCACGTTCCATCAGAAAGAACACAGACATGTGGCCACCTTGACTGCCAGGAAGCTGGGAAATGTAGGATAACGGGCCCACAAAGAAGGAGAGAATGGGTTTCAGTGGGTGACAATTTCTGTCAAACCACTGTCATTCCACAGCTGAGGGAATTGAAACAGACACTAACACAGACTAAACTTCCCCTAATACAGAATTAAGTCATTAAGTGGTTCACTTGCAAGATATTGTATAATTTCAAAGGATACTTATACCAAAATAAAAAGGAGCATAATTAATGTGTTGGTCAGGGTTTTCCAGAGAAAGAGAACCAACAGGAAGTGCACGTGGAGAGAGGCCTATTTTAAGGAATTGACTCACAGGATTATGCGGGCTGGCATGTCCAAAATCTGCAAAGTAGCCTGGCAGGCTGGAGACCCAGGGAAGAGCCAGTGTTGCAGGTCCTGTCCGAAGGCTGTCAGCTGACAGAATTCCTTCTTGCTTCGGGCAGGTGGTCAGTCTTTGTTCTCTTAAGGCCCTCCACTGATTGGATGAGGCCCATCCACATTATGGAGGGCAGTCTACTCATTTAAAGGCCACCGATGTAAATATTAATCTAATCCCAAAAACACCCTCCCAGAATCATCCAGAATAAAATTCAAGCAAATATCCGAGCACTGTGCCCCAGCCATGTTAACACGGAAAATTAACTGTTTAACATTAACCCCTCAAAATCTCGTTTAGCCCCCTGACTACATGGAATGCACCTGGTACCCAATTGCTTGCCCCTCAGCGTCAGCAGAGGAAAGGATACCATTATTTCTCTTACACTGAGAGCATAGTGGGAAGCAACAACACGTATGATGATATGGAGCTTTTAAAAATTTTAAGTACTACTATGGCATTATTTCCCCCACAGACTGGCCGGTCTGTTCTTCAGGAGGCCTACAGATACAACTTTTTTTTTTTTAAGATTTGATTTATTTTTTTGAGAGAGAGAGAGAGCACAAGCAGGGAGAGTGGCAGGCAGAGGGAGAGGGAGAAGCAGGCTTTCCCGCTGAGCAAGGAGCCAGATGCCGGGCTCCATCCCAGGACCCTGGGATCATGCCCTGAGCTGAAGACAGACGCCCAACTGACTGAGCCACCCAGGTGCCCTCAGATACAACTTTTTTAAAAAGAGGAAGGAAAGGGAGTGGGAAAAGGAAAGAAGGTGGGGGAGGAGGTACAAAGCACTCATTCGCCATACCTCCGTCATCTTTCCAAATGCTGCCTGTAAGAACACTATTTCATCCAGCATTATTCTCATCAGAAATGTACCATCTTGTAGTGTATTAGAGACAACATCCAGCTAGGGCAATGAACATCAGCTGAAGCACACTTACAATTAGAGTGCTTGAAAGCATTCACTACCAGGTGTTTCACCAGCTGAACAAACAGGAATGATTTGAAAAATCAATGTCAATAATTTCTAGCCATTTCCTAAAAAAATTACTTCCCATCTGCACATCGCCTAGTGTTCTGGAAAGTGGTGCATTGTGATGTGCTCTGTTCTGCCAGTGAAATGCTGCCTGAGTCCCTGTCAGAGACTGGGGCTATTTAGCTCGATGTGAATTTCTGCATGTCCTTGGCATTGGGCCATCCTCGTAACCTGGCTTGGCTCACTCCATCCCCAACCATCCTGGGCTCTCCTTCCATCATCGTTACCCCTTTACGATCCTCAGGCTAGTTTCTAAAGGGCATCAGTCTCTAAGGTTTTTTTTTGTCTTATTTTGCTTTTTTGGGTTTTCTTTTCCCCCCAAAGAATCTCACCAATGTGTTGGGCATACATGGTGAGTCCAGCTACCTTCCCAAGAACCCTACCACTTATGAAGGAATGTATGGTGTTCACATCGCTCTTCTCCTTCTGCTTATAGAATCTCAGAACTGAAAAAGAAAGTGCCTTAGAGTTTTTCCTCCTCCTACCAGAGGCCCCCAGGTGGTTGTGCTGCGTGTGTTTGAACAAACCCAAGGTGGGGAACTCGAGGCTTCCCCAGTCAGCCCCAGTCCCTCTTAATACCAGGCCAACAAAGTATCTTCTTTGTATCTAATTGATTGGCTAGGGACCATATAATAAAAGTTTATCCTGCTAGTTAACCATCCCTCTAAGAAGAGCAGAAATTTTTTTCAAGGTTTACTAGACACTTATGGGTTTTATTATTAGCATACTCAAAATACCATAATATCTATGAATCTAAAACTGGTAACAAAGAAGGTGTGTGTGTAAAGCCAAGTTATTTGGGTGATTCTTACCGACTTTATTTGTTTTAATATTAATAATGATGTCAAGTGGCTCAGTCGGTTAAGCATCTGCCTTTGGCTCAGGTCATGATCCCAGGGTCCTGGGATCGAGCCCCACATCGGGCTCCTTGCTCAGTGGGAAGCCTGCCTCTCCCTCTGCTAGAGAGAGAGCAGAGAAAGTGGGCTCTCTCACTCTCACTGTCTCTCAAATAAATAAAATCTTAAAAATTAAAAAGAATAATGATGTCCAATGATGTAAAAGTCAAAAGAATAAAAAGACATACAGTGAAAAGTCTCCTTTTTACCTCTCTCATCCATCCGAGTAGTCCCCCCTCTTTTTCAAAGAGGGAGCTACCATTACTAGTTTCTTATGTGTCCTTCCAGAGACTTTCTATGCAAACAGATACAGATTCGTATTCTTCCCTCCTTTTATACAACTGCAAGCACACCATAACACTGTTCTGCAGCTTCTTTTTTCTGAGAATATATCTCTAAGATCTGTCCATATCAGAACATAAAAAGGTTTTTTTCTTTTCTTTCTCTTTAAGTAAACTCCACACCCAACATGGGGCTTGAACTCATGACCTTGAGATCAAGAGTCAAATGCTCTAACAACTGAGCCAGACAGGTACCCCAAGAGTTTCTTATCTTTATAGCTCCATAGTAGCTACAAAGCTACCACCCTCTGGATATGCCATAAAAGATTTAGGAAGGCCCCTGTGGGTGAACATCTAGGTCACTTCCTTTTCTTGCTGTTACAAGAAGTACAACAATAACTAACATTGTATAGACATCATTTTGCATATGCCCAAGTATATCTATTGGCTAAACACATTTAAATGAACTGTTGTGTTAAAAAATATATTCATTTCAAATTTTGCCAGATATTGCCAAATTGCCATACAGAGGTCATACTAATTTATCACCAACCACATAAAGAGGCCTTACCAACCCAATTTTTATCAAACATCAGGACATTTGCCTATCTGATATGTGAGAACTCGTCCATAAGTATAATTTGAATTTGTACATCTTCTATTATGGATAATGTAGAACATTTCTTTAAAAATATTTGACAACTCTTTGTGTTATCTTTTCTGTGGATTTTAGTGATAGCATTTCCCCAGCTTTCTAGTAGATGGGTGTTTATTTTTCTTATTGATCTGTAGAAATCAATATGTTAAGAATGTTATCCCATCAACTGGAAGGTATTATGCTAAGCAAAATAAGTCAGTCAGAGAAAGACAATTATCACACAATCTCTCTGACATGAAGAATCTGAGAGGCAGGGCGGGGGGGTGGGGGGGGTCGTGGGAGGGTAGGGAAGAGAAATGAAACAGGAGGGGATGGGGAGGGGGACAAACCATAAGAGACTCCTAGACTCATGAAACGAACTAAGGGTGGCTGGGAGGCGGGGGGGTAGAGGTAGGGTGGCTGAGTTATGGACATTGGGGAGGGTATGTGCTATGGTGAGTGCTGTGAAATGTGTTAAGCCTGACGATTCACAGACATGTACCCTGGGGTAAATAATACATTATATGTTAATAAAAAAATTAATTTTAAAAAATAAACCAAAAAAAAGAATGTTATCCCATCATCTGTGTAATGAGTTACAAATATTTTTTCCAACTTATTTGTCTTATAACTTCGCTTATAGTTTTTATGCAAACATGCTAATGTAGTTGAATCTATCATTTTAAAATAATTTTATTTAATAGTTAGAAAGGTTTCGCCTTTCCTATGTTGAGGTGTTAAGATAATTTTTCCATGTTCTTTTCTCACATTGGTGTTGTGTATTATTTTAGCATTTAAATCTTTGCTCTTTTTCAAGAAGTGTGAGGCATGGATGCCTATTTATTTTCTTCCAGATAGCTACCTTTTGTCCCATTTATTGATGACTATCTATCTTCTGTGAGCATTATTTAAACTATCACAACACATAACAGGGGCAGAGAAGCTAGATCCTGTGGTTTTTGTAAAGGAAGGTTGGTGGGAACACAGCTGCACCCATTCACTTCTGAATCATCCACGGCCACTGTCATGGGACAAGATCAGTTGGGTAGTTACCACAGAGCCTGCATGGCCCAAAAAGCCAAAATACTTAACTTTCTGGCCCTTTACAAGAAGAGTATGCCAACTCCTAATATAGAAGAAGGACAAAGAGAAGAGGAAGAAGAAGACAGGAAGGTAGATGAAGAGAGGATAGAGGAAGAGAAGAATGAGAAATAGAAGAGACATTCTGAAAATAAGTGAAATTTTCTTGCAGAAAAAACTACGCAGAAAAAAAAATTCCCTAGGAGAAAAAATTGAACTCAGAGCATGGGTTTATTTTCCTCTTTTATGGCCTTCTCCCTTGATAGCACCCAAGGAGCTTTATTTTGATTTTCTGTAATACTGTGGTCCACTTCACAAAGATCTACAAATCCCTCATCGTATTTTTTTCTCCTGGTTGAGGCCAGGAGTCCTTACAGAGGTTCTGAGTCTCATGCTTGTTCACATATTTAATGAGGTGTAGAAGGTCTCAGGGGACCTCTTTGGAATGTGGAAAGCTGGGGTTGCTTTTTTAACACATCTCTTTGGGATACTATGTGCTACCCCCTTTCAAATCTCCTTTCTTATAGGATGGACAAGAAACCCCTCTAAACTGGCTTTCATTATTACCTTTTAAAATGTGTTGTACAGGACCCAGAGGATTTTTCTTCCCAGAAAGTATAGTGTTTCTTTCTTCCAAATATTAAACAACAGAATTTCCAGTCCAGTGTCTCAGTGGGTTACACACACTTTTTTAATGCTCCAGCTGTTTCCCTTCTTTTCTCCAACGAGGCAGT
The DNA here is from genome assembly GCA_028646535.1 of Procyon lotor. NCBI lineage: Eukaryota > Metazoa > Chordata > Mammalia > Carnivora > Procyonidae > Procyon > Procyon lotor. Next base: position 46,487,439 of record CM053608.1, read on the forward strand.
TTTCTCCCAGCTCCTCACTGATCTCATTAGGACCCTGCCAGCCACCCGAGTATTTTTCACCCTCTTCTGAAGCAGCTAGGAAGTACCAATTATTGCAGGCAAAAATTATCCTGACCTGCAGAAAGAGAAAAAGTGCTGTAGGAAGCACAGGATAGAGTTCCTTTATATAGTAGCTATACTGCGCTAATAAACTCTAAAATGCTTCACAAATATTTAATTTACTTTACATTATCATGATTTCAGTATTATGTCCAGTTCTGCACTTCAAAATCTAAGAAGCACACGGAGAATTTAAAGAGTGTCCATATATTATTAAGATACTCAAAATAAAGATTATATATGAAGAACATCTGTATTTTTCAAAGCACATTTATGCACATCATACTCTTTGATTCTCAGTACAATCAAATGGGTATGGCTATGTCCGTTTCATAGATGAGGAAACAGAGTCAAGGGTAATTTGTTTCATTTTTATTAAATGTATTCTTTTCTACATAGTTAAAATATTCACATTACTCACAATCCAAAAGGCACATAAAGGACAATGCCTGGCTGTTTCAATCAGTAGAGTGTGTAATTCTTGATCTCAAGGCCATGAGTGCAAAATCTATGTTAGCCATAGAGTTTACTTAAAAAAACACTTTCTTAAAGTCACATAGAGGTACACAGAAGCAACCTCTCTCTACGTCTCACCCCTAGCTACCCAGTTTCCCTTCGTGGAGGCACTTGCCCTGTTTCCTATGTATCCCCCCCCAGAGAGATTGCATGCTTATTGAAGCACACATAGCTACACACGGTTTTCTTCCTTTTTACATAATTATGTTGTTCTGAACTTGGCCTTTTTTTCATTTAATGACACATTCTGGAGATCTTTCATATCAGTATATAGTGAACTCCCTCTTTCTTACATTTTCATAATATCCAATTGTATAAATGTATAATTTATTTAAACAGTCTTATAGTGATGGATTTTTATGTTGCTTCTGATCTGTTTTTAATGAGTAACCTTATGTGTGTGTCATTCACACATGTGCAAATGTATCTGTTGGATAATTTCCATGTTGGCATGCATTTAAAAATTTGAGAAGTATTGTGAAATCTGGAAGATTAGACAGAAATTTTAGGCGATGTAGCCAAGACTGCAGAGCTAATTTTTGATAGATTTAAAGATAAAACAAATGTTTGCTAACCAGAAAACAGGAACCATGAAGAATGGCATATTTTGGGGAACACTAATCCCTTGTGAAATATAATGAATAGAGGCAACTGCAAGAGAAGAAATGGAGGAGTTGCCTTTCCTGCCTACTCCATCCTTCTTCACTGCCTCTTTTGTACTTGTTCCCTGAACCCAAGGGCCAAGTGATGAGCTGACCTGAGCAAGCCTAGATGGGTCTACCTCCTGGCAGCCTGGGCGTGTGAGTCTCATAGAAGACGAGTTGTGGACTCTTCTGCCTCTACTGATGCTGAAGAAATTAAAGTGATTTACCTTAAAAAAAAAATAGAAGGCTAGGAAAAGAAGGGGAATATATTGAGAAAGTCCTTCAAAGATTTTGTTCACCTGGCAAGATGGCCTCACTAAAAGGCTTGCATTATGAGTTACTGTCCGTGGTGCTGACAAATCCCTATGGGCTGAGGCAGGGTTGCTTTTCCTATTCCCGTGGCATTAAAGTCATCTACAAACCCTCCTGGGAAATTCTGAATGGGAGGGAAAGGAAGCAATTGAGGGAAACAAGGCCAAGAGGTTGCTTAGACAAGCAGAATATTTGTGAAGTTGGATTCAGAAGAACAAGGGATTGATATATAATTTGGTATTGTTTACAAATCATCACAGATAGTGAAAGATAATTGTGTCCCCTTTGTGGACATATGCAAGCTGCCCTATATGTTCCCTTTTTATATGCACATATCCCCTGAGGACTAAAAGAAAAATAAGTTGGGGCAAAAACAAAACAAAACAAAAACAAGATCCGTTTATATGCTGCCTTCAAAATATTGGCTTCAGAAGTAAGGACACATAGACTGAAAATGAAGGGACAGAAAAAGATGTGTCATGCAAATGGAAACCAAAAGAAAGCTGGGGTAGCCATACTCATATCAGACAAAATAGACTGCAAAAAAAAAAAAAAGACTGTAATAAAAGACAAAGATGAGCATTACACAATGACAAAGGGGTCAATACGGCAAAAAGATAAAACATTTATAAATATTTACGTATCCAACACAGAAGCACCAATATATATAAAGCAAATATTAACAGACCTAAAGGGAGAAGTTGACAGCAATATAATAGTACTAGACTTTAATATCCCACTTGCATCAATGAATAGATTATCCAGACAGAAAATCAATAAGGAAACATCAGCCTTAAACAATACATTAGACCTGCTGGACTTAATAGATATATACAGAACATTTCATACAAAAGCAGCAGAATGCACATTTTTCTCAAGCTCAAATTGAACATTCTCCAGGATAGATCACATGTTGGGCCACAAAATAAGTCTCAATAAATTCAGGAAGACTGAAATCATACCAAGCATCTCTTTCTCTCTTTCTTCCTTCCTTCCTTCCTTCCTTCCTTCCTTCCTTCCTTCCTTCCTTCCTTCCTTCCTTCCTTCCTTCCTTCCTTTCTTTCTTTTTCTTTCTTTCTTTCTTTCTTTCTTTCTTACCAGGCATCTTTTCTGACCACAGTAATATGAAACTAGAAATCAACCACAAAAAGAAAACAGGAAAAACTACAAATACATGGAAATTAAACAGGATACTGTCAAACAACTAATGAGTCATAGAAAAAAATCAAAAGAGAAATTTTAAAATACCTAGAGACAATGAAAGCAGAACTTTTTTTTTTAAGATTTTAGTTATTTATTTGACAGAGAGAGACACAGAGAGAGTAGGAACACAAGCAGGGGGAGTGGGAGAGGAAGAAGCAGGCTTCCCACCAAGCAGGGAACCTGATGTGGGACTCAACCAGAGGTCCCTGGGATCATGACCTGAGCCAAAGTCAGATGCTTAACCACTGATCCACCCATGTGCCCCAGAAATATGACATACCAAAATCTATGGATGCAGCAAAAGTGACTGTGAAAGCAAAGTTCATAGCAATTCAGGCCTACCTGAACAAATAAGAGTAATCTCTAATAAATAATCTAACTTTACACCTATAGGAACTAGAAAAAGAAGAACAAACAAAGCCTAATGTTAGTAGAAGGAAGGAAATAACAAAGATCAGAGCAGAAATAAATGAAATAGAGACTAAAAAGACCAGAAAAGATCAAAAGAAAAAACTTAAGAGTGGATTCTTTGGAGAAAGAGAGAAAGAGAAAGCTCAAAGAAATAAAATACAAAGAATGAAAAAGAAGTTACAACTGATAGACAGAAATACAAGAATTATAAGAAACTACAGACTAGTACCTGCCAACAAACTGAACAACCTAGAAGAAATTGACAAATTCCTAGAAACGTATAATCTTCCAAGACTGAGTTATGAAGAAATAGAAAATCTGAATACACCAATTACTAGTAAGAAGATTAACTCTTCTAACAAACAAAAGTTCAGGACCAGATGACTTCGCTGGTGAAACATACTTTATGAGGCCAACATTACTCTGATACCAATAAGAAAAGGACATCACACAAAAAAAGGAAACTAAGGCCAATATCCTTGATTAAATAAGTGCAAAATTCCCCAACAAAATATTAGCAAACTGAATTCAACAATATATTAAAACAATCATATATAATGATCATATATAATGATCAAATAGGATTTATTCTAGGGATGCAAGGATGGCTCAACATTCGCAAATCAATTGATGTGATACATTACATTAACAAAATGAAAAATAAAAATCATATGATCATCTCAATAGATGCAGAAAAGGCATCTGACAAAACAAACAAACAAAACAAAACCCAGATCCATACAAACAGAGAAAAGATTGGTTGCTGCCTAGGAGGCAAGGGGTTGGGGGTGGGCAACGGGGTGAAAGGGAGTAAGAAGTACAATCTTCCAGTTATAAAATAAATACATCAAGGGTATATAATGTTCAGCATGGAAAATATAGCCAGTAATATTGCATTAGCTTTGTATGGTGATGGATGATTAAAAAAAAGAAAGGAAAAAAGAAGTAAGGTATAGAAAGAACCATAGAGAGAATCATGTGGAATTTCTTGAGTGGGCAATTTTAGAAATAAGATGGATTGCCATCTGCTTGAGCTGATTTAACTATAATCCTGTCAAAGACTGAGAACAGACTGGATAACCTCCCAAGAGCCTCTCAATATTTGAAGTTATGACTTCAATGAAAACATTCATCCTACCCTTGCTCTTTATCTCTGTTTGAGCTTCAGGGCAGCCTGGATTTAAACTAAAGTAACATCACAGGCTATAATGATTATTTTTGTCTTATCTAAAGTCAGTTGCCTTCAAGTGCTGTTTTAATACACACAAGAAGTTAATAACTTTCTCAACCTGTCGGTTCTTTCCCTAGCAGCATAAAAGTATAATACAGAACATAAATTCAATAAATTCCATTCATTCCTCAATGCTGCCCTGCAATTGAACAATCTTCCATTCTCATGATTAAGTCTAAAACATATTTATATCTTGGTGCAAAAAGAGGTGCAAAAAATTCTTGGATTTATATAAAGTTTAAGTATAAAATATAAAGGGTTTTTTTTTTACATTTCTGTACTTGTTTTTGTTTTCATTTCTAAAATGCTGGATTTTCAAATTGGAGGGAATACATAATACTGGGGATTGGGCTAGAGATTCCATAGAGGCTAGCATTTTTTTTCCAAAATTTTAATTTTGGCAATGCAGTTGACTTTGAGTGCTTGGCTGTGACTGTAATCATTGCTGCTACAGGGACACAAGGATTTTCAACTGTCTACGTTTGGGGAACTCTTGCTAATGAGTAGTCAAAGCAACATCCAGATGTCACGTCACTAGACAAAGTCTCCAGGGGCCCTTCTAATGCACCTGTCACCACACAGTGTGAGATTTCTCCACAGGAAAGTAACCTATTCTCCCCACTGGTTATCTGATTCTGCCTGTGGGCATTGACTCATAACCCTTCTTATATTCTAGTCTTAGAAACTGCCTTCAAATTCTACATCAAGTTTCTCTACTGCAGGGTTGTGACTCAGCTCCAATCTAAAATCCACTAGAGAAAAGAAAACCTTCAAGGGAAAAGAATGTCATCTTTTCTTTTAGATCACTGGTTCTCAACACTTTTCATCACTTTCTTTTTTTTCACACAGAGCTTATACAATGATCATCTCTCAGCACACTGCAGTGATTCTCTACCAAGGTAGATGAGACAAGCAGGAGGGCTTGTCCCTTTCTGTTCCACCTAGAGAAGCCTATCAAATGAAGGGGAGGGTGGCCAGTGAATTTTCTAAAGCTTCCCAAGTTTCTGATATGTCTTCCTGGCTGGATAACTTTTTTTTTTTTTTTTATGTAGGCTTCCTGCCCAGGAAGGGGCCCAATATGGGGCTTCAACTCACAACCATGAGCTCTAGACCCAAGCTGAGATTAAGAGTTAGACACTTAACAGACCCAGCCTCCCAGGCACTCCATGGCTGGATAGCTTCTCTGTGAAGTGCAGTAGGTCCTATGAAACAAGTACAGGAATATAGACACACGACCTTGGTGGGGGAGGGGAATTCAATGACCATGCTGAAGTGAGAAAAGTGGAAAGTTCGATTTTGGTAGTTATAAAACTGCAACTACTCAGAGAAACAATAAGACTGCTCCACGAAAGCCCTACTATAATGAAAGCATACATTAAGTATTATTCGGTGTTTCTTTCCCTTTCTAAAAGATTTTTTACTTGTTTGTTTTAAAGATTTTATTTCTTTATTTGACAGAGAGAGAGATCACAAGTAGGCAGAAAAGCAGGCAGAGATGTGGGGGAAGCAGGCTCCCCGCTGAGCAGAGAGCCCAATGCAGGGGCTCGATGTGGGGGCTCAATCCCCGGACCCTGAGATCATGACCTGAGCCGAAGACAGAGGCTTAACCGACTGAGCCACCCAGGCACCCCTAAAAGTTTTTTTTTTTTTTAATACAAAGTTTAAAGATAACAGTGTGTGTTTCCATTGTCATGTAGTATTCTAGCATATGGACAAATTATATATTTGATTCCTTTTCTTTAGGTGTGAAGTGGCTATTTGGGGATATTTGCTTTCCCACATCAGATTTAGAATCAGTTGTCAAGTTTCCCAAAAAAAAAAAAAAAAAGCCAAAACCTACTGGGATTTCAATTAAAATGGCATAAAAACTAGACATTAATGTTGAATAAATTGACCTCTTTACGCTATTGAGCATCTTTATCAACAAACATAATATAGCCTCCCCCGCTTTCTTTGGGTCTGCTTTAGTATCTTTCCAGGAAGTTTTATGACCTGGCATATCAAGACCTTAGTGATTCTATTTATTCCCTCCCTAACTTTTATTTGTTACTGCTACATTACATGCCTTTTCAAGCCCTATTTTCTCACTGTTGCTGGCGATGATAACAATTGCATTCATGATGAGGATGAGAACAATAACTGATGTGGCGTACTCGTTCGCTACATGCCAGACAGAGGTCCACTTGCACTATACTCACACTACCTGCTCCACGACCCTGAGACGTTAGGAACCATGCGCAACGTGGCCCGGCTAGTAACTGATAAAGTCAGCGTTGAAGACAGGAAGTCTGTTCAGAGCACACTCACTTAAACACAACATCCTGTTCTTCCGTGTGTTCTTGTATTAGTTTCCCAAGCCTGCTGTAACAAATCACTACAAATCTGGTGGCTTCAAAGCAACATGAATTTATTCTCTGACAGTTTTGAAGGCGAGAAATACAAAACACAATGGGGCTGTGCTCCCTCCCAGAGCTCTAAGGAACCCCTGCCGGACCCTTCTTGCTTCAAGAGGCTGCCCAGCAGATTGGAGTGATGTAGTACATCACTCCAATCTCTGCCTCCCTCTTCACCCCATCTTCTCCTCTGTGTGCCTAATGTCCCTCTGCTTCCCCTTTGTCGTTGGATTTCAGGTTTACCTGGATAATCCAAGATAAGCTTCTCCTCTCAAAATATTTAATGTCATCACATCATTTGCCAAATAAGATAATATTCACTCTTTTTCTATATAAAGTAATCTGTACAGGTTCTAGGGATTTGGATGTGGACATATCTTCTGGGAACCACCATTCAGGCCAGTACAACCCTATAGAAAATCAACTGACTCTTACCTACACATCCAGCTCTCTGGCTATATTCTCTGATCAATTCCAGTAAATATCTGTCAACCCTTGAGTTTTCTTTGTACTCAATGGTATCGCCTGTTCATTATCCAAATGTGCTCTTTGTTTGAGCTTCCATATTACATGCGTAATGCATGCTACCCTATTATCACGATAATGAACCCAAAGGACAACAAATGTTTTCTGGGTATTTACTAGGTAAAAGACATGGTCCTGGGCCATATGGGGATCCAAAGGATGAATAAGACATAGCCGTTGCCTTCTCAAAAACATAATAACTGGGACATGGTTTCTCCACAAGAAAAAATAAAACCATTAAACAAAAGGAAGCAATTCCCTCTGCAGACCCAAAATTTCATTCACAAGAATTGCTTTCCTTCTGCCCCTACTGGGTAGGCCTGCCACGTCACTCAGGTGGTGGGTCATCGCCCACTCTCTTTTGTTTTCCTCCTTGTTTTGGACAAATGTCCAGGGCCCAGCCCACGGTCTGAGTCATGAGTATAATGAGATTAGAAGTGAATGGAAAAGGAAAAGCCAAACAGAAGCTTGTGGCAGAGCCTCTCTTGCTCGCTCTGCATTTTTCTGCATCTGGCAGAGCTTGCTGGCTCCTTCATAAAGCAGAGATTACCACGGTCATGAAAGACTCTGAAATCTTTCCCAGAACCCAACTGCCAGCCTGAGAATTCTGATGGAACACATAACAAATAGATAACACATTATTTTCTCCACGAAAAGAGCAAAAGGTTATGAAAATTAATAAAAGAAAACAGAAGCATGAAATTTGGATTAAGGAAGACATTTTTAGCCTTTCAACTGTCTATAGACAATTTTGAAGTAGCTTAAATTTAGCTAATCCAAAAAAAAAAAAAATTTTAGCTAATCCATAGCATGGCTTACTACCCCAAAATTTTCAAGTGGTTCATAAAATGGGATGTATAATAAATACACTTTTGTAAGAAAAAAAGAAAGGTATGTTTATGTAGAAAAGACTGTCAACTGTGACCATCTCCTAGAAGTGTGATTTTACCTCACTTTTACTTTCTTTCTTTTGAGTAACTGTATTTTCTAGTGAAAATACATTACTTTTAATAATAATTTTTAAAATGTTTCAAAGAGTGCCTAGCTGGCTCAGTTGATAGAGCATGTGACTCCTGATTTCAGGGTTGTGAGTTCAAGCTCCACTTTGGGTGTAGAGCCTATTTTTTTTAAACATTTTAAAAATGGGGCACCTGGGTGGCTCAATCGTTCAGCTCAGGTCATGATCGCAGGATCCTGGGACCAAGCCCCACATTGGGCTCCCTGCTCAGTGGGACACCTGCTTCTCCCTCTCCCACTCCCCCTGCTTGTGTTCCCCTCTCTTGCTGTCTGTCTCCCTCTCTGTTGGATAAATAAAATCGTTTTTTAAAAATAAAAATTAAAAAATCATTAAATAAATAAAATAGAATGTTTTATCTAACTGAAAAATATATGTTAAAATGGGACCATTCTGTCCATGATGTAGCACTCTACAGAAACCATATTACTAAACAGTGCTAGTGAACAGGCAAGAGAGAGACACCGAGAATTAGGCGGGGATATCAGATACGATCAATCTCTGAAACTGAAAATCATAAAATTCTGGAGCGCCTGGGTGACTCAGTCGGTTAAGCAGCCAACTCTTGGTTTTGACTCAAGTCATGATCTCATGGTTGTGAGATGAAGCTCTGCATTGGGCACTATGCTCAATGGGGAGTTGACTTGGGAGTCTTTACCTCTGCTCCTCCCTGCAACTTGTGCTGGCACGCATTCTCTCTCTCTCTCTCTTTCTCTCTCCCCACCTCAAATAAATAAATAAATTCTTTTTTAAAAAGAACACAGTAAAATTCTATAAAAAATAATGTCATATACAGAAAGATCAGTGGCCAAGGTGGTGAGACTAGACAGTCTCCCAAGTTTTCTCTCAAAAAATAGGAAATTAGGTCTCAGGAACACATGAGCTGACAAAACATTCAGATAAGGATCACAGGAGGGGTCCCCTTGACCACTCTCATGCTTTCCTGAGTTTGCATTATCAGCTCTATCGTCAACCATAATTTCTTTACAGGAATCTCTTTAGCCACTTATGCATGGACCAGGCAGATATTGTAGTTAAGTTAGAAACTATAAATCCCTGAAACTGTGCTCATGTAAAACTACAATAGGTCAAAATGGCCTGGAGGACAAGAAGCTGCCACCACACATCCTCTGATGTGGGGCTCTCCTGACACGGGAACACTTTCCTCAGGATGCTTCCTGACAAGGGGCACCATTGCTCAAACTCCACACAAGTGGGAGTGCCAGGGATCAAACCATATGGTGAATATCAGCAAGGAGTAATACCTTTATATTTTTAGATAAAAACAAATATAAAGAAATATTTTAATATTTTCTTCTCACCCTCCAAAGAACTGTCTGCTCCCCCCACCTTGCCACAGTCATCTAGTGAAACTAAAGTCAAAGACATGGAAGGAAAAGGAAAATGCAGGGGAACATGAAGAGAGGAGGGAAATGAAGGGGGCCAGCAGACTTTCACATGTAATACAGAGAGATTCCCCTGTTGCAGAAAATCCTTGGTCTAACCAAACTTAAAATAATAGGTCACACAGCATCACACATAACATAACCCTAACCATATCAGCCACAAAAATACCTAAGCCTATTAAATTATTCCATTTCCCTACACAGTCACATCCTCACTGTGAATTTTTGTTACATGGCTGAAAAATAAAATATTTACTAGCAAAAGATCACCTGTCACAGAACCATTACTGTTAATAGCACTGAGTTAAACAAAATCCTACCAAACAATAACTGCATTTGAAACCCTGAACTATTCATCATTTTAGGAACAAACACTTTTGCTGATTGACATATTCACAACAGGAGAGTCTTCTCTTTTTTTCTTTTTTTCTTCTTCTTCTTTTTTTTTTTTAAATTTTATTCATTTATTTGACAGAGAGGAGAGAGATCACAAGTAGGCAGAGAGGCAGGCAGAGACAGAGGGTGAAGCAGGCTCCCTGCTGAGTAGAGAGCCTGATGCGGGGCTCAATCCCAGGACCCTGAGATCATGACCTGAGCTGAAAGCAGAGGCTTTAACCCACTGAGCTTCCCAGGCGCCCCTCTTCTTCTTTTTTTTAATAAAGCATTAAAGCCCCCAGGTTTTCTGCTTCCCTGGTGAAGCAGGGACCAATCCAACCAATCTGAGGAAGCATATTTCCCACTATAGAAAGGTTTGTTCACCTTCCCAGGTCACGTGACCACATCTAAACAAAGATGCTAGACAAACTGAGGGTTTTAGAAGAGTTGATGTGGAGGGAGGCAGGCAAGATGGCAGAGGTAGGAGGCACAGAGAGCACTGGGTCCCAGAAGTCCAGCTAGAAAGGCAACAAGCCATTCTGGAAGCTGGCAAACACAGCAGGAGAGAAAAGAGAATAAGAACAGCAACTCTAGGAACAGAAAATCGACCACTTTCCAAAAGGTAGAAGAGTTGATGTGTTGACTTGGAATTTAGGAAGACTTCTCTCCAATATGACCCTGAAAGCACCCCTCAGGAGGTCTTGGAGGCCCATCCTTGGAGCATCAGGGAATGTTTTGGATTTTTGGAACTTACTTTTGTTTATTCTACTACTATCAATTGGTTCCAGAGCAAATATGAATTGGAAATACCAACGCTTTTCAGGTCCTGGTACCTGAAATGCCACCATTATAAGGTCTCCTTTTAGTTCTAGAGCCTTGCTTGTTGTCTTGTCCTGTACTGCAACATGGCACCTTAATCACACAACCTTTTCATCGGAACTTGATGAGAGCCAGGTCTGGTGGAAAGAATTTCTATGGGACTTGAAGAAAACATAGACACCAAGAGATGGTAAACAGCAGGAAAATAGAAAGACGAACCCTGAATGGGAAGTTGGGAAGACCTTGTAGTAAACCTTCCTATGCACAGTTCTCCTTGGGACTACATAATGGCTCTTTGTGGTTGATGGATTCACCTCTGACTGACATTTAGTCCAAACTGCCACTTCTTGGTAGACCAGATCAACTTCTTGGTAAAGACTCAGATCAGGGGGAGGTGCTGCCAGGAATGGAGACAAATAATGGTTCTTGCAGCAGAGCTAAATATAATGTAGTCTCACCAAGCCAAGAGATCCCATAGAGATCCACTAACATTTGTATTATTCATGTTAGCTTCTGTGACCTCCGGATCACAGGTTAATGTGATTGATGGGTCGGTCCCTGGGTTCCTTCTCCCTTCCCTCCCTTTGCCTGCCTTCTTTTCTCCACCCTGAGGTGTAACCTCAGGACAAGGGCCCTCCTGGTACTGAGCATTTTTTTTTTAAATTTTTATTAACATATAATGTATTATTTGCCCCAGGGTACATGTCTGTGAATCATCAGGCTTACACATTTCACAGCACTTACCATAGCACATACCCTCCCCAATGTCCACAACCCAGCCACCCCATCCCTACCCCCCTGCCTCCCATGCACCCTTAGTTCGTTTCATGAGTCTAGGAGTCTCTTATGGTTTGTCTCCCTCCCCATCCCTTCCTGTTTCATTTCTCTCCCCCACCCCCCATAAACTCCCACCTTGCCTCTCAAATTCTTCATATCAGAGAGATCATGTGATAATTGTCTTTCTCTGACTGACTTATTTCGCTTAGCATAATACCCTCCAGTTCCATCCACGTTGTTGCAAATGGCAAGATTTCGTTTCTCTTGATGGCTGCATAGTATTCCATCGTATATATATACCACATCTTCCTTATCCATTCATCTGTTGATGGACATCTAGGGTCTTTCCATAGTTTGGTCATTGTGGACATTGCTGCTATAAACATTCGGGTGCACGCGTCCTTTCGGATCACGACTTTTGTATCTTTAGGGTAAATACCCATAGTGTGATTGCTGGGTCATAGGGTAGCTCTATTTTCAACTTTTTGAGGAACCTCCATACTGTTTTCCAGAGTGGCTGTACCAGCTTGCATTCCCACCAACAGTGTAGGAGGGTTCCCCTTTCTCTGCATCCTTGCCAACATCTGTTGTTTCCTGACTTGCTAATTTTAGCCATTCTGACTGGTGTGAGGTGGTATCTCACTGTGGTTTTGATTTGTATTTCTCTGATGCTGAGTGATGTGGAGCACTTTTTCATGTGTCTGTTGGCCATTTGGATGTCCTCTTTGCAGAAATGTCTGTTCATATCTTCTGCCCATTTCTTGACTGGATTATTTGTTCTTTGGGTGTGGAGTTTGAGAAGTTCTTTATAGATTTTGGATACTAGCCCTTTATCTCATAGGTCATTGGCGAATATCTTCTCCCATTCTGTCAGTTGTCTTTTGGTTTTGTTGACTGTTTCCTTTGCTGTGCAAAAGCTTTTGATCTTGATGAAGTCCCAA
>CM053608.1:46500605-46571094 GCA_028646535.1 Procyon lotor
CAGTTTCATTCTTCTGCATGTGGCTGTCCAGTTTTCCCAACACCATTTGTTGAAGAGACTATCTTTTTTCCACTGGATATTCTTTCCTGCCTTGTCGAAGATCAGTTGACCGTAGAGTTGGGGGTCCATTTCTGGGTTCTCTATTCTGTTCCATTGATCTATGTGTCTATTTTTGTGCCAGTACCACACTGTCTTAATTTTTATAGCTTTGTAATAGAGTTTGAAGTCAGGAATGGTGATGCCGCCGACTGTGGTTTTCTTTTTCAACATTCCTCTGGCTATTTGTGGTCTTTTCTGGTTCCATATAAATTTTAGGGTTATTTGTTCCATTTCTTTGAAATAAATTGATGGTATTTTGATAGGGATTGCATTGTGTAGATTGCTTTAGGTAGAGTAGACATTTTCACAATATTTGTTCTTCCAATCCATGAGCATGGAACGTTTTTCCATTTCTTGGTGTCTTCCTCAATTTCTTTCATGAGCATTCTGTAGTTTTCTGAGTACAGATTCTTTGCCTCTTTGGTTAGGTTTATTCCTAGGTATCTTATGGTTTTGGGTGCAATGGTAAATGGGATCGACTGGGACTGAGCATCTAAGGAAGAAATTAATATGATGGGAGTCAACTCGTTTTGTGTTAAGTCCTAAAATCTCTAAGAGACAGATTCCAGAGGAATCCAGAAACTTCCAGAGGCAGAGTCCACCTCTACCAGGAATAGCTTTTGAGTGGTTCAGTTCAGTATGCAGAGAATTATAAGAGACTCAGTAAAAATCAGGAAATCTGTTTCATTTAGTAGACTGCCTAAAATGCATCTATAATTTGTTGGACTTTGTTGGAAATTGTGCCAGCGCTGAAAGTTAATTGCTAGATGTTTAGATAGTAAATACATATGCTGCTTAACAACACAAATACTTAGCTCCCCAAATATGTTTGATTAGTTGCAATACATGTACTGGTCATTAAGGATCCTAGACAAAAAGATGATATATGTTAAAAATTAAAAGCAACACAAGAAACAATAATAAATATTGTTAATGGATCTTAGAATCAAATTTCCCTTGATGCCTAGTTAGGCAGGAAGCAGAGATCCTAGTTTCTTGTTGTTGCTTTTCAAAGCTTATTATGAATTCACAAGAGGCCACTTGCTACAATGGAAAGTTCATTGGCTTGATGTTAGATCAGGTATCAGATCCTACTCTGTGACACACAGCTGTGTGACTTTGGACAAATTACCTAACTTTTCTAACCCCATTTGTTTATCTGTAGAATGAGTTGGTGAGAGGATTAAACAGATAATGTAACTGAGATGCCAAATGACTTCCCCTAATAGAAACTAACCATAGACTAAGTGTGTTCCCCAGAATTCATACGTTTAATCCCTAATCCTTGATGGGATCATTGGGAGGTAATTAGGTCATAAGAGTGGAGCCCCATGAATGGGATTAGTGGCCTTATAAGTAAGACATGAGGTAGATTTTCTCTTTCTCCACCCTGTGAGGGTATAGCAAGAAGGCAGCTATCTGCAAACCAGGAAGGGGGACCAAATTAGCCAGCACCTTAATCTTGGACTTTACAGCCTCTAGAACTATAAGAACAATGAGAAATAAACTTCTGTTGTTCAAGCCATCCACCTTATATTATTTGGCTATAGAAGCTTGAACGGAGATACTACTATAAAATAACAGTGCAACAGAACAATATTTTTTGAAATTTTAACTAATATTTTTCCCAAGTATTCCCTTTTACCATTGGCCTTTGGTTCCATTCAGTCATCCAGATATGTAAGAGGTATAAGAGCAGAAGACAGAGAAAAGGGGCATATCTATATGATTTTCAATTTCAGAGGCCAAGGCTTTGAAGGGACGGGATAGACAATAAATTGTGATTATAGGATAGGCAATATATTGTCATATAGGGAGATTATAGGATAAATAAGGATGCCTTCCCCTCATCCTAAACCAAAAGGATTCTCTGGGCTAGGAAAAGGATGTTACCTCTGAAAGCACCAGTATATATAGGGCTAAATAAAGAAAAAAACATTGAAAGTCTCTACAAGGAATGGCTGGACCCCTGGTTACCCCAACTCCCTCTTCCTGCCTAGCCAGGCAACTTATACTCTCTAACTCTGGCAAAAGTCAAAGGCTTAATCTCTGCAAGGTTGGGACATAAAAGCTCTAGGTTTGTGCATAGCAGGTACAGGTGAAGGTATGGGTAAGGGATTATAGAGAAAATGTGGATTTAATGAAAGTTGAAATTTTGAATAAGTCTTTTGAATAAGTCTTTCCCTTTGGCAATCAAAACATTGACAGCCAGACATATACTCCCAGGGAGAAGATTGGAGGGTATGTCTCTGTGGAAACTGAACTCCAGGAAAATACATGTAGACATGGACATTGGAATTTCTATTAAAAAAAAAAAAGGTTGTCTTATCTCTCTACATTGAATCCCACAAGTCAATGAATATCGACCCCGCTACATACACACCTAGAATTTTTTTTTTTTTTTTTTTTAGATTTTATTTATTTATTTGACAGAGAGAGCAAGAGAGTGCAAGCAGGGGGAGCAGTAGAGGGAGAGGGAGAAGCAGGCTTCCCGTCAGGAAGCCTGATGCAGGGCTCAATCCCAGGACCCCAGGATCATGATCTGAACCGAAGGCAGATGCTTAACCATCTGAGCCACCCAGGCACCCCCACATCTAGAATTTCTCATGAGCTCTTGAATACTTGTTTCTCGGATATCCAGACATTACCAGACATTCATTGGGAATCACTAACAGGAAGACAGAGAGCAAAGCAAACAAACAAGACACAGAATAAAAGAATCTTAGAAAAAAACAGGTAAGGCAGAGAGCAGAAAAATTTTCAAAACATTATCATAAATATCCTCAGAAAAACAAGAAATATAATTCACCCATAAAACAAGAACAGGATGCTGTGAAAATAAAGGAATAACCAGAAAACAAGAAAGAGCTATTAGGAAGTTTAAAATACAATAGCTAAAGTGAAAAAACACTAACAAATCAGAAGATAAAGTTGAATGTATTGTCTATCAATAGTGAAAAATATGAAAAAAGAAGAAAATCAGAAGAGAAGCACCTTGTTGGTACAGTCAGTTAAGTGACCGAGTGTTGGTTTCAGTTCAGGTCACAACCTCAGGGTTTTGGGATGAAGCCCTGCTTCAGGCTCAGCACTTGGCATGGACACAGAGTCTGCTTAAGAATCTCTCTCCCTCGGGCGCGTGGGTGGCTCAGTGGGTTAAAGCCTCTGCCTTCAGCTCAGGTCATGGTCTCAGGGTCCTGGGATTGAGCCCCACATCGGGCTCTCTGCTCAGCGGGGAGCCAGCTTCCCTCTCTTTCTGCCTGCCTCTCTGCCTACTTGTGATCTCTCTCTCTCAAATAAATAAATAAAATCTTTAAAAAAAAAAAAAAAAGAATCTCTCTCCCTCTCCCTCTGTCCCTCCCACCACCACCACCACCCACTCCCCCAGCCCCACCCCTGGGGCACACTCTCTCTTCCTCTCTCTCTCTCAAATAAATAAATAAATCTTTAAAAAAGAAGGAAAATCCAAGAAGTTTACAATCCATCTAAGAGAAATTCCAGAAAAACAGAAAAGAAAGAACTAAAGGGAAGAATTTATTAAAGGAAAAACATAACAATATTTATCAGAACAAAAATAATTTATTGATGGGCTCATAGAAGGTTATCATGAAATTTCAATCATCAAGGAGAACCAAAAGCAAATTCAAAAGTCAAACAACAATGGGATAAATTAGTTGCCACTCACATTAAAATAAAGGGTTCTTCTTTCTAAAACATAAAGAGCTCCTACAAATCAATAAGAAATAGACTATTAATAGAAAAGTTGGAAAGAATTCTGGAAAGAATTCACATAAAGGGAGTTTTAAATGGCCTTAAAATATGAAAAAATGACCAACTTAACTAATTAGAGAAATATTAATTAAATCTCACTGAGACACCTGTTTACCTATGAGATCAACAAAATTTTTTTTTAAAGATTTTATTTAGAGGTTCGTTGGTGACTTGGTCAGTTAAGTGTCTACCTTCGGCTCAGGTCATGATCCCTGGGGTTTGGGATCTAGCCCCTTCTCCCTCTCCTTCTACCTCTCCCCCTGCTCATGCTCTCTCTCTCTCTCAAATAAATAAAATTTTAAAATAAAATAAGATAAAATAAAATTGTTAAAAAATAAAGATTTCATTTATCTGTGAGAGAACATGCAAGAGAGCCCCACAGTGGGTATAGAAATAACTTCAAATAAAAATGCATATAGTTTTTAGCCAGAAATTTTACTTCCAAATTTCTTTCCTATACATAAACACATATAACAATATTAATGTATATTAGTCTCTTTAGCTTGTTTTAATGAATTTTTTTAAACCTATATCAATAGAAGATAGGTTAAATAAACTATAATGTATCCATAAACTGGCATACTACACAAGGCTGAAAAGAATGAGATCTGTGTCATTCATGAACTGAAATGTAAAGTATATTAGTTTATTTTTAAAATTTTTTTTAAAGATTTTTATTTTTATGTAATCTCTACAACCAACATGGGCCTCGAACTCACAACCTGCAGGTCAAGAGTCACATGCTCTACCTACTGAGCCAGCCAATTGTCCTGGAAGATACATTAGTTTAAAAAGCAAGGCAAAGAACAAGATATAGAATATGTGTATTAGTTATATTTCTGTGTAACAAACCAGTCCAAAACATAATAAAACATCCATTTTATTATGCTCACAAGTCCTGTGGGATTTCCAACAGGCACAGGGATAGTTTGTCTCTGCTCTGCCACAGCCTCTGGGACCTGGGCAGAAAAGACTTGGAAGGACTTGATGCCTGGAGGGTGATATTATTATCTGGTGACTTCAGTCACAGGTCTGGCAATAAATGCTCCCGTTGGCTGGAGCCCTCAGTTAAACTGCCTACATGTAGCCTCTCCTGTGGCCTGGGCTTTCTCACAATATGGTGGCTAGATTTCAAGAGCAAGTATCCTAAGAGGCAAGATAAGGCAACTGCCACATTCTTAAGGCCTGGGGCCCGAAACTGGCCTGGTCCCTACCACCATATTCTATCGGCTGAGAAAGTCACAAAGTCACAAAAGTCCTCCCATCTGGAGGAGGGGACATAATAAACATCATTCTCATTGAGAAGAGTTCCAATGTCATACTGCAAAAAGAGCAAGTGGGATAAGATATATCACAGAGTCGTCTTTGGAAAAGACAATCTGATTGTGTAATATATACATATATATATATTACAGAATATCTCTGCAGGAGCAGGAATGCCTGAGAAAGATCTAAGATTGGTTGCCTCTGGAAAGGAGACTAAATTGTTAGCACACAGGAGTGGGAGGAAGATTCTCACTTCACACCCTTTTATACCCTTTTGAATTCTGAACAACGTGAATTTGTTACTTATTCAAAATATATCTTATATTTCCCATATCCTGCCAAAGATAAAGAGACAACCCTAAAAGCTTTCTAAAGGAAAAGAAAAAAGCAAGTCACATACAAAAAATCAGGGCTTAGAGTGACAGCAGGCTTCTTTGGAAACTAGAAGACAAGGGACAATTTCTTTACAATTTAAAGGGAAACAGTTCCCAAACTGCACCCAGAACTGCACCCAGAATACCTATCAATCAAGTGTGGGATAGAAAATACACATTTTTGGGCCTCCATGGTTTTAAATTTTTATCTCCCACACACCCTTTTATTAATTAAAAAAAAAACCCACTATAGAGTATAAGCTACTAACACTCAATGAGGAAAATGTACAGGAAAGAATTGCTAAATATGCTTTTGTTAATAAATAAAATATGTTTTAAAAGGGGGTGCCTGGGTGGCTTAGCCAGTTAAGCGCCTGCTAAATATACTTTTAAAAGCATGTGTTAATTCTCTGGGAGGTTGAGTGAAAGGGAACAATGGGAGAAAGACAAAAGCTACAAAAGAGTTAAGTCCTCATCCTTTGTAGAGAGAAGCCAATGTAGATCCAAAATTAAAATATCAAGAAATAGCTGTATAACCATGTCATTTAGAAACCCAGGGGAAAATGGCTAAAAAACAACTAAAAAGGTCGAAAGTGCCTCTTGATAGAAATTTCGTCTCTTGATAGGAATTAGGGATGGGTCAGAAAATAATGATGTACTATAAGTTGACTAATTGAATTTTCAAAAAAAAGGATTTAGGGATGGGAAAGGAGAAGACCAGACTATTTTCATAATAAAGACTATAGAACTATTTAACTTTTAAAAATATGTAAATTTATTTCTTTTTTTAAAATCAAAATTATACTTAAAATTTTCAATTAAAAATTTTAAATATGGTCTTAGATACAAAAAAATGCTGCTATCAGGGGCACCTGGCTGGTCAGTCTGTAGAGCATGTGACTCTTGATCTCGGGGGTCTTGAGTTCAAGCCCCTTGTTGGGCACAGAGATTACTTTTAAAAAAATATATAAGGGCTGGGGCCGCTGGGTAGCTCAGTGGGTTAAAGACTCTGCCTTCAGCTCAGGTCATGATCTCAGGGTCTAGGATCAAGCCCCACATTGGGCTCTCTGCTCAGCAGGGAGCCTGCTTCCCCCTCTCTCTGCCTGCCTCTCTGCCTACTTGTGATCACTCTCTCTCTCTGTCAAATAAATAAAATCTTTAAATATACATATATATATATGAGGGCTGGTGTCTAGTAAACATTTAGTAAGTGATTATTACTAATGCTATTATGCAGTAAGAATAGCCTTCAGAAAGGAAATACAAATCAAAACCACAATCAGATACTACCTTACACCAGTCAGAATGGCTAAAATTTACAACTGTGGAAACAACAGACGTTGGGAAGGAAGCAGAGAAAGGGGAACCCTCCTACACTGTTGGTAGGAATGCAAACTGATGTAACTACTCTGGAAAACAGTATGGAGTTTCCTCAAGAAGTTAAAAATAGAACTGCCCTATGACCCAGCAATTGTGCTACTAGGTATTTATCCAAAGGATACAAGCATAGTGATCCAAAGGGGCACATGCACCCCAAAGTTTACAGCAGCAATGTCCACAGTGGCCAAACTACGGAAAGAACCCAGATCCATCAACTGATGAACATATAAAGAAGATGTGGTGTATAAGGAGCGCCTGAGTGGCTCAGAGGGTTAAAGCCTCTGCCTCCAGCTCAGGTCATGATCTCAGGGTCCTAGGATCGAGCCCCACATCGGGCTCTCTGCTCAGCAGGGAGCCTGCTTCTCCCTCTCGCTCTGCCTGCCTCTCTGCCTACTTGTGATCTCTGTCAAATAAATAAAATCTTGAAAAAAAAAAAAGATGTGGTATATCTACATACAATGGAATATTACTCAGCCACAAAAAAGAATGAAATTTTGACATTTGCAACATCATGGGTACAGCTAGAGAAGATAATGCTAAGTGAAATGAATCAGTCAGAGAAAGACAAATACCACATGATTTCCCTCACATGTGGAAATTAAGAAACAAAACTGATGAACATAGGGGAAAGGAAGGAAAATAAAATAGGATAAAAACTGAGAGGAAGACAAACCCTAAGAGACTCTTAAGTATAGAGAACAAACTGTGGGTTGCTGGAGGGGAGATGAGTGGGGGGAATAAAGTATTTGGGCAACGGGCATTAAGGAGGGCACTTGGTATGATGAGCACTGGGTGTTATATGCAACTGATGAAGCACTAAATTCTACCCCCAAACTAATAATCCATTACATGTTAACTAGCTCGAATTTAAATAAAGCAAAACAGGGGCGCCTGGGTGGCTCAGTGGGTTAAGCCTCTGCCTTCGGCTCAGGTCATGATCTCAGGGTCCTCGGATCGAGCCCCACATCAGGCTCTCTACTCAGCAGGGAGCCTGCTTCTCCCTCTCTCTCTGCCTGTCTCTCTGCCTATTTGTAATCTCTGTCAAATAAATAAATAAAATCTTTAAAAAAATAAAATAAAATAAAGCAAAACAAACAAACAAAAAGGAGTCTCCCTGAGTTGATGAGCAGTGTGTACTAAAAAAAAATGAGTTTGGAACCAAAGGGCCCAAGAAGGTGCCATCTCTCTATGATGCTCCACCTGAATACCGAGCAATCTCGGTAGAGCAAAACTCTCTACAGCACAGCTCTCTTATCTATAATGCCAACCACAATATTCCTATTGAAAATCAAGTGTGCATACTGCCTAAAATATTTGCTCCAGGCCATATCCAAACCTTTAGGATTGATGCAGACACTGTGATCTTTGTTGGCCCTACCTGTCCTCCCACTTCTGTGGGAACTATCTGTGCTGCCAAACCATTGGTGGATATATGAACTGGGCTGGGTGAAACACAGAGCAACCCACCTCTCTATGGTCAGTGACCCTGCTGGGGATAAGAATGTGATCCTCTGGGCGCCTGGGTGGCTCAGTGGTTTAAGCCTCTGCCTTCAGCTCAGGTCATGATCTCAGGGTCCTGGGATCAAGCCCTGCATCGGGCTCTCTGCTCAGCAGGGAGCCTGCTTCCTCCTCTCTCTCCACCTGCCTCTCTGCCTACTTGTGATCTCCCTCTCTCTGTGAAATAAATAAAATAAAATCTTTAAAAAAAAAAAAAAAAAAAGAATGTGATCCTCTCCGGGATGGGATCCATCAGAGTCCCAACCCAAGAATTTATCCAGCTGACCCTATTTGCAAAACAGAAGACTGAGCCACATATTCAAGGAGTCAGAACTATTTATAGCATTGGCTCGGGAAGAAAAAAAAGCTGACTGACCTTGGGCAAGTCACTTAAACTCTGTTGGAAGAAAGTTCCTTCTATGAAGCGCTTTGATCAAAACCATCTGGAAGGTTCTGACATTTGGAGACGAGAACTCTCCTTTTCCTGTTATACAGGCATGGAACCGGGACAACCTGTCAAGCTTCAGTCTTCTGCTGTAAATTTAGTCTGATGAATACTTCTCAGTCCAAGAATGGAGTTTTCCAGGAACTCAGATGACTGCAACTGGGTCTTAACACAAAATCAACTCTAATGCCTCCTGAGCACTTTCTTAGATTTTGGAGATTGGATGAGATGTGTAAATCATTGTATTCTCAAAAGTCTGGTTGCAGATTCAAATCATTAAGCTGGTGAGATCTTATCCTAAGACAATCACCACACAGTGTTTGGTCTCCGGCCTCTGTTATAAAGGATTTGCCAAAAACTGGAATCACAGCACACCATCTGATACTACTCAGAAATAAAAAAGAACAAACTACTGGTCTATGCAACAAATTAGACAAATGTCCAGGGAATTATGATCAGAAAGAAAAAAAGGAACCCCACGAGGTTAAAAGGAAGGTTACGATTCCATTATTTAACATTTTAAAGTGAAATTTTAGAAATGGAGGACAGCTGCTTAAGCAGTTGCCAGGGGTCAAGGACAGAAAGAGGGGCAGGGGATGGAGGTGTGGTTGTGAAAAGCCATATGAGGCATCCCTCTGGCATTAGGCCTGTTCAGTATCTTGACTGTGATGGCAGATACACGAGTCTTTGCATATAAAATTGCAAAGAACTAAATACACACACACGCTCACACGCACACACACGCAGATGAGTACTAGCCAAACTGGGGAAATGTGATACAATCGGTGGCTTAATGCTAACATGCTGGTTGTGATACTATTACTATAGTTTTGCAAAATATTACTGGTTGTGGAAACTGAACAAAGGATGCACAGGATTACTCTGCATTATATCTTACAACGGTGTATGAATTTATAATCATCTCAATGAAAAAATTTGGGTGAAATTTTCACCCAAAAATTTGGATGAAATGAAAAATAGGTTTGGGTGCTTGGATGGCTCAGCCGGTAAAGCACGCAACTCTCAGTCTCAGGGTTATGAGTTCAAGCCGCATGTTGTGTGTAACGATTACTTAAAAATAAAATCTTTTTTTAAAAAAATAGATGTTTTTATACCGTTAGAACCAGGCAGGTGAAGCCTTTCCTGATAAAATGAAGAGTAAATTTTTTTTTTTTTAAGATTTTATTTATTTATTTGAGAGACAGCATGAGCAGGAAACAGAGCAGAAGGGGAGGAAGAGGGAGCAAATCTCAAGCAGACTCTGGCTGGGCATGGAGCCCATGTGGGGGTCGATCCCAGGACCTTGAGATCATGATCCAAGCAGAAACCAAGATTCAGGCGTTCAACTGACTGAGCCACCCAGGCATCCCTGAAGAATGCATTCTTAATATAGAGACCCCACTTATCCAAATAGGTTTGCTCCCTATTTGTATTGACCTTGAAACCACAAGAGAGGCAAATCAACTAGTTGTCACCGTTCCTATCTTACATGAGTCTAATGCTGGCCAGGAATATTTAGATTTTATTTTCATAAATACTAAGAGTTATTCACAAATTCAAAAGGAGCAACATTTTATGAGACACTAAATGTTACTTTTCTAAACTGAGATGGAAATTGGGGTCAAAAAAATTTTAGGCAACTTTGCAAGAAATCTCACTCACAAACAACCCACGAAAACAGTCCTTCAGTGGTATCATACTGGGGACATTTAAATCAGAGTCATCCCAAACATACAAAATTAGGGAGACAAAAGGAAAAATGCACAGGCACAGAGGAAATTAAAAGTGATTGTAGGCAGATACTTCATTTAATATGATTAATATATACAAAATCTGAATACAACTAAACATTTTCTAAGAATACACAAATTAATAAATGTTCCTACAGATGAGTAACTATGGAATGGAGAATCCTGACAAAGCAGTTTATCTTTTTTTAAGGTTTTATTTATTTATTTGAGAGAGAGAGAAATAATGAGAGATAGAGCATAAGCAGGAGAGAGAGGGTGAAGCAGGCTCCCCAATGAGCAGGGAGCCCAATGTTGGACTTGATCCCAGGACCCTGGGATCATGACCTGAACCAAAGGCAGACGCTTAACTAAGGTTTGTGAAACCGAGGCTTATAAGGGTGTTTTAAACATGACAAATTATGGGGCACCTGGGTGGCTCAGTAGGTTAAAGCCTCTGCCTTTGGTCATGATCTCAGGGTCGTGGGATCAAGCCCCGCATTGGGCTCTCGCTCAGTGGGGAGCCTGCTTCCCCACCTCTCTCTCTGTGCCTCTCTGCCTACTTGTGATCTCTCTCTCTGTCAAATAAATAAAAAAATCTTTAAAAAAAAATGACACATTATGTATTTATCATAGTGAGACATTTAATAATAAAATATAAGAATTATTTCCATAAATATAAAGAACAAGGCAAGGTGCTCTATTATTTAATCTTGTAAAAGTGCTGGCTAAAACAATTAGAAAAGAGAAAAAAGAGGTATAAACTATTGGAAATAAAGAGACAAGACTGTCATTTTCAGAAAATATGATAGGCTTGTTAGCATCATTAGGTGTTAGAATCATTAGAGAGTTCTATTATATGGTCAGATTCACATAAAAACAAAGCTTTCTCAATTACACCTCAATAAAGCTGAATTTAAAAAAAACATAACACTTCTTCTAGGCTGACAACAACCAAGTAAAAAAAAAATAAAAGAGACGCATAAAAGAGAAAGATGCTAAATAAGTAATCCGCAAATTAAAGACGAAAACTATAAAACACCAAGGAGCGCTGAAGAAACTAGATAGAAATGAGAAACGCTGTGTTCGTGTATGTGTACCACGCATCAGCTTTGTTTGTCCTCATCACTGCTACTGCTTCTGCCCCCCCAAATCCAAGCCCAGGTTTCTAGAACAGCTACTGAGTCCCTTTCTTTGGGTTCCCTGCTATTGCGTGCAGGTTTCTTGGGATATCACCCAAAGTGTCCTGCCCATCTCTAGCCCAAGGGACAGACAAGCTACCCAAGCAAGGATCACTGCATTCTCTTTCAGAATCTGAAATTTGGCAAAATGCCTCAAAGAGAGAAAGCTGGTGGAGATGAGAGATGTGAATGAAGTTGCGGTGGGCCAGCCGCAGGTCCTTGTAGCTACTGTGCTTCTTTTCAACCCCAGATCTGCCCCTTCGGCTTCCCTTCACATCTGTGAACCACCTCCTGTCCTTTCAGAACTTCCTCTATTTTATCTTTTCCTCTAAGTCAGCCCAAGTCTGTTGCTGATTTTTTTCAACCAAAGAACTGTAACTGAATCAAACAGAAGGGCATAGTATCATAAAGATGTCAATTACCTCTAAATGAATCTATAATTCAATACAATACAGATCAAAACAAAAACAGAAATGGAACAAAATAGTTTTCAAGTTCATTTTGTAAAGGCTACACATTAGAATCACCTGGGGGGAGGTGTACAGTCCTCTGTCCCCAGACTGCACCCCCAAACAATCAAATAGGGACCTCTGGGAGTAGGATAGGGTTATCAGTGTTTATGAAAGCTCCTTGAGTGATTATGATGTGCTGCCAAGGTTGAGAATGAATTCTCTAGAAGAATAAACATATAAGACTAGCAAGAAATGTCTGGAAAAAAAGAAAAAAGGGAAGGGAAGGGAGGAGAGAAGAGGGGAGGGAGAGGAGGGGAGGGGAGGGAGAGGGGAAGAGGAAGGGGAGGGGAGGGAAGGGAAGGGAAGGGAAGAAAAAAAGAGGGGCGCCTGGGTGGCTTAGCCGTTAAGCGGCTGCCTTCGGATCAGGTCATATCCCGGGGTCCTGGGATCAAGCCCCACAACGGGCTTCTTGCTCAGCGGGAAGCTTGCTTCTCCCTCTCCCACTCCCCCTGCTTGTGTTCCCTCTCTCACTGTTCACTGTGTCTCTCTGTCAAATAAATAAAATCTTAAAAATAAATAAATAAATAAAAATATTAAAAAAAAGAAAGAAAGAAAAACAAGCTGGTTTGTTCCATCAGCAATTGAAATACATTATAAAAGCTACAGTAATTAAAACAGTATAATACTAGCACAAGACCAACAGACAATTCAAGAGAACAAAACACATACTCCAAAAAAGAGTCAAGTATATACAATTTAAATATATTAAAGGTGGCATTTAAAATCGGTGGGGAAAAGATGGACCACTCCACAAACAATGCGACAAGTAACTAACCATTTGAAAAATTTGAAACAATTAAAATAAATTCTAGATGAATCCAATATGAAAATGTGAAAAGTAGGGCACCTGGGTGGCCCAGTTGGTTAAGCCACTGCCTTTGGCTCAGGTCATGACCCTAGAGTCCCAGGATGGAGTGCTGTGTCCAGGCTCCCGGCTCAGCAGGGAGTCTGCTTCTCCCTCTGACCCTCCCCCTCTCATTCTCTCTCTCTCTCAAATAAATAAATAAAATCTTTTTAAAAAACATGAAAAATATAACCATGAAAATGTGTTATTTTTGCCTCTGCAGCATATATTTATCCTTTTGTTAAGGCTGAGGATTTTGGGGGTGGGGGGACCACTCATCAGCAATATTCAACCCATTTGAATGGGGTTTAAGTAAAAAGATAAAAATATATCCCTAGAAACTAAGTAATATGATAAAAACAATGAGATATCACTTGTGGACATCATATTGGCAAAAAAAATGTTTATTGGCAATGTCTGCTCTTAGTTTTAGAGTGTGGAGGCTAGACCCTCTCAGATTACACACGGGAGGGAACATTGTAAATGTATACACCCTTCATCCAGCAATTCAACTTTTGATAATATAATACAAGATCATCAGCAGCTACAACCACAGAGAGGGAGGCACAAAGATTTAACTGATAATATTTTTGTTTCCATGGTGAAAAACTACAAGCAAACTAAATAAATGTCTTTCAAGAAGATAATATATCTATCCATGTGTTGACATTAGAGATTTCCATGACCCTTCATCCTCTGTAGGATGGCTTTTATTAAACACACACACAAACACAGAGAAAATAAGTGTTGGCAAAGATGTGGAGAACATGGGACTTTACTAAATACTGTCGGTGGAAATGGAAAACACTAAGGCATAGAACTACCACATGATCCAGCATTTCCGCTTCCACTTTGAGTATATACCCACAAAGACCAAAAGCAGGAATTCCAACAGATATTTGTATGTCACATTCCTGAGAGCATTTTTTTATAATGTTCAAAAGATTGTAACAATCTCTTGTAACAATCTTCAAAAGAAGATTGCTTCTTGAACGTCCATCAGCGGGTAAAGAGATAAACAAAATGTGGTATATATACGTACAGTGTAGTATGACTCAGACTTTAAAGGGGATATTCTGACACAGGTACAACATGGATGGACCTTGAAGCCGTTATGCTAAGTGCAATAAGCCAATCACAAACGGACAGCTTTGTATGATGCCACTTATAGGAAGTGTTTAGAATAGTCAAATTCATAAGCACATAAAATAGAATGGTGGCTTGCCCAGGGCTGGGGGAAAAGAGTAAGGAGTTACTGTTTAATGGGTAGCATTTCAGTTTTGCTAGAAGAAAGAGTTCTGGAGGTGGCTGGTGGCAATGGTTGCAGAACCATGTAAATGTTCTTAATGCCATGGAACTGTACCCTTAGAAATGATTGAGATGGCAGATCTTATGTTGTGTCTATTTCACCACGGGAAAAAACTTTTTCTGGGGAATAAAGAGAGAAGTTTTTGTTCATTTATCTTGATTTCCTCAGGATTTCTCTTTCTCATTGTTGTCTGGGAAATTTGCTTGTACGATGAGTCATTCAAGAATGGTTGTGAAACACAAATTTTGGGGAGAATAAACGGGAAAGTTTCCTAGATGTCATTCTTCGTGATTGCATTTATAGTTTGTGATCATCAATCATTTTCATTTGTAATCAGTGTTTATAAAATAGGAAGAGTCCAAAAAAAAAGAAGAGAGAGAGAGAGCAAAACCTTTAAAAACATCAAAGATCCTTACCCCGGGTCAATCACAAACGCAATTATGAAAAAATCAGGTGGTGACATCATATCTTAGTTTACAAGTCACTTCTTTGTGGGGTAATTTTCCATATTGGCATTTTGTTTCACATTTTCTCAGCAGTTCCACTTCATTCCCAGAAGCTAGCTGCTCATAAAGAAACTAGTGGCCCGATCATGCATGCCAGGGACCCAAAATCTGAAAGGATTCACTTGGCTAGCCAAGAACACTTACCTAGAGGCGATCTGGTTTCTTTCTCAGGGCTAGAACAAAGCAGCGAAATATTTCCACTCAAAATAGAAAATGCAATCTAAAAGAAATCCTGATCCTTTTCTTTTAAATAAGAACACAAGCAGAGGGGCATCTGGGTGGCTCAGTGGGTTAAAGCCTCTGCCTTCAGCTCAGGTCATGATCCAAGGGTCCCAGGATAGAGCCCCGCATCGGGCTCTCTGCTCAGCAGGGAGCCTGCTTCCCCCATTCTCTCTGCCTACCTGTGATCTCTCTCTCCATCAAATAAATAAATAAAATCTTTAAAGAATAATAAACACACATCCCAATAACAACTTAAAAAAAGAAAAAAAGAAGAACACAAGCAGAAACAGGTTGTAGAACTGTGGATGGCCTGACACCATGGTTTAAGGCATGAACTGGAGCATGTACGAAAAAAAAAATCTTCACTGGCACTAGGACCATATGACAAATACTGCATCTAAAAACTGTATCTAGTGCAGCTGCTTAGCATAGAACATGATCAGGATAGAAGAGGAAATACGGCCAGCTTCTTGTTGGAAAATCAAAACGCCGAGCCATCTGAAAGCAGACCAAGTACCTTCCCTTAATGTCCATTTAAATATGTACTGAGATTTTTAGACACAAAAGCCCCATTGTAAACACAGGAGAGGACCCCATGTAATCTGATCCAAGGAACTAGCTGACTTTGATAAAGGTCCCTATTTGCAACCGAACTCAGCAAAGCTGTTCTAAAGCAATACCAGAAGAACAGGAAAACTCCGGGTACTAAAACCAGTTAAGATCGTCTGCTCTCTGCACTGCGTTCTCATTCGAAGTCCGTCTTCCTGGAGATGTCACACCACCTGTTGCTGAGGTTCGAGGAGACTAGTTTTGGTGATTTCGTGCCAAAGCGGTTTGACTCTGTTTGTTTAACTCCGATATTTGGTGAGAGATTTCCTGAATGAACTAAAGGGACAGGACACGTTCACATTTCGGAGATCCTCAAACTATTTTCGAATATGACCCCGAAGTCCTACACCACAGAAGTACCAGCAGAGGTCTGCCCTGGTCTTGCTCCTGCAGTTGGTGATAAATTATTCATTCCAGTTATCCCACTGTACGTGCGCATGTACTGAGAAGTGGAGTAGCACCCTGAATCTAATAAATACCAGTCCTTGCTAAGAAACCTCAAAACCCACCCAACAGCGATCTGGAGGCTCAGTGAGAGCAATGCCAATAAGTCAGTTGACTAAAATAATCAGTTCTTACTATCGAGTATAGCTGCAAATGCATGTACCTTTATGACCCAGCAACTCCACAACTAGGTATAAACTCTGAAAAATAAATGCACGAGGAGAAATGTACAGTATACTACCATATGTGTAAATTTTAAAGACATATAGACAAAACAATGAAAATTTAGAAATAAACTTAAAGGGCGCCTGGGTGGCTCAATGGGTTAAGCCTCTGCCTTCGGCTCAGGTCATGATCTCAGGGTCCTGGGATCCAGCCCCACATCGGGCTCTCTGCTCAGCAGGGAGCCTGCTTCCCCCTCTCTGCCTGCCTCTCTGCCTGTGTATGATCTCTCGCTCTCTGTGTCTGTCAAATAAATAAATAAAATCTTTAAAAAAAAAAAAAAGAAAGAAAGAAAGAACGAGGCGCGCCTGGGTGGCTCAGTGGGTTAAAGCCTCTGCCTTCAGCTCAGGTCATGATCCGGGGATCCTGGGACTGAGTCCCGCATCAGGCTCTCTGCTCAGCAGGGAGCCTGCTTCCCCCTCTCTCTGCCTGCCTCTCTGCCTACTTGTGATCTCTTTCTCTCTGTCAAATAAATAAATAAAATCTTTAAAAATAAAAAAGAAAGAAAGAAAGAAAGAAAGAAAGAAAGAAAGAAAGAAAGAAAGAGAGAAAGAGAGAAAGAAAGAAAGAAAGAGAAAGAAAGAAAGAAATTTAAATGTTCCTAAAGAGGGGACTGGATAAATTAAAACAATATATCCATACAGTGAAAGATATTTTTTAAGTGATAGCATAAATCTCTAAAGGTCCACAATATTGATGTTATTTTCTTAATATTGCCAAGGGAAAAAGCAATATGTATATGACGAGCTGATTTTTATTTCAGAGAAAGTGTGTGTATATGTACAAATTAACTCTGGCTGTTTCTGGAAGGCAGGATACCTTATAGGCTTTATACTTTTCCACATTTTTCTGATTTTTTTTTTTTTTTTTTTTGCAACTAGTAGTATTACCTTTACAATCCGAGAAAAAAAAATTGCTACAAAAAAGTAAGAACAAAAACCCAGCATGGCAGGTTTTATTTCCAAAGACGGCTGCGCCGATGTCCATTTCCTCCCATATGCTTCTATTACAGTAGGACATTGACCCTGCTCCGTAGAGAAGTAGGAGCCTCTGTTCCTGCCCCTTGAACGTGGGCCAGCCTTTGTGACTTGCTTCTAATGAGCAGAACGCAAAGTGACTGCATTATTTCCAAGGGTAGTTCTTCAAAGATGACACAGCTTCTGCCTGGTTTGTTCTCTCTTCCTCATTCTCTCTGTCTCTCACTCTCCCCCCAGCCCCTGGGAACCCGGCCACCGTGTCATGAATTAGCCCGGGCCACAAGGAGAGGTTTCACGGAGATGTTCTGGCCAACAGCCCAGCGAAGGGCTCAGCCAAGAGCGAAGGGCTCAGCCAAGGCTGATGTCTCAGCCATCAGCCACCAGACATGGGGGTGACTCCACCCCAGCTTTGACTCCTCCAGCCAAGGCCCCAGACACCTCTGTGCCTTGCTCAGAATCTGTGAGCATAATAAACAGCTGTTTTGTGCCTTGTACTTTGGCATAATTTGCTACACAGTCTTAGAAGCGGGAGCACACACAGGAAGCAATATTACACTTGTTTAAGGCTGTATGTGTGGCTAAGAGCAAATTCAGTTCTTGCTATCTAGTGTGGCTGGAAATGAACGTATCCCCGAGACCCAGCAACTCCACGTCTACATATAAACCCTAAAAAAAACAAACAATGAGAAATACATGAGGATGTTCATTGCAACACTGTAGTAGGATTATTTGAAAACACCTAAAAGTCCATCAATAAGAAATAAGATACATAAATTGTGATGTGATTGTATAACACAATACTCATGGAAGGGAAAATAAATGAATTATATATGAATTTAGCATGGATTGGAATTATCAGACTCTTTATAATAATTGCTTCTAGGGGCATGGGAGGAGAATGAGACCAGAGAGAGGGCCACGTGGGACTTCACTGATGTGTGGTATTTTTCCTTTACCTGGCAAATCTTTTAAAAATTTAAATTCAAGGGGCACCTGGGTGGCTCAGTGGGCTAAAGCCTCTGCCTTCGGCTCAGGTCATGGTCTCAGGGTCCTGGGATTGAGTCCCGCATCAGGCTCCCTGCTCAGTGGGGAGCCTGCTTCCCCCTCTCTCTCTGCCTGCCTCTCTGCCCACTTGTGATCTCTCTCCTCTCCATCAAATAAAAAAATAAAATCTTTGAAAAAAAAAAAATACCCAGTGCTCATTACATCATGTGCCCTCCCCAATGTCTGTCACCCACTTACCCCATCCCTCCACCCCCCTCCCCTCCAACAACCCTCAGTTTGTTTCCTGTGATTAAGAGTCTCTTATGGTTCGTCTCCCTCTGTGGTTTCATCTTGTTTCAGTTTTTCCTCTCTTCCCCTATGATCCTCTGCCTTGTTTCTTAAATTCCACATTTCAGTGAGATCATATGACAGTTGTCTTTCTCTGATTGACTTATTTCACTTAGCATAATACCCTCTAGTTCCATCCATGTCATTGCAAATGGCAGGATTTCATTTTTTTTATGGTGGTGTAATATTCCATTGTGTGTGTGTGTGTGTATGTGTGTATACATAAAACTTCTGTATCCATTCATTTGTCAATGTGTGTGGTATTTTTAATAGTGAAAGGTAAAAAGAAAAATTTTAAAAATTATTGATTTGAAGCACATATGACAAACACTAACATTTATTTATTCTGATTATGAAAGCTCAAGTAATCATCATTGCTCATGTATTTTCCTATATTCATTTTCTCCCCACCACACCAAAAATAAATCTAGTATTTAAACTTTAGGAGTTTTCTGGCAGGTTGGTGTTGTGTTTTATTTTTTGGTTGTTGTTTCCCTTTCTGTTGGAAACAATAAGTCTCGTTATTAAACATTCTTCCAGGACCCCTGGGAGGCTCAGTCAGTTAAGCATCTGCCTTTGGCTCAGGTCATGATCTGAGGGTCCTGGGATTGAGCCCCATGTCGGGCTCCCTGCTCAGCAAGGAGTCTGCTTCTCTCTCTGCCCCTCCCCCACCACTTGCGCTCTCTCTAGCTCTCTCTCTCTCTCTCTCTCTCAAATAAATAAAGTCTTCTAAAAATATAAAGAATTCTTCCACACAAAACTTATCATGTAAGGCTCCAACTTAAAATCCCTGACAATTTCTTCTTATACTTTGAAGGGGTTGGTTAGGAAAATTACTTTAAGAACTCAAGGATAGGGACACCTGGCTGGCTCAGTCAGTGGAGCACGCAACTCTTGATCTTAGGGTTGTAAGTTCAAGCTCCACGTTGGATGTAGAGATTACTTAAAAATAAAATTAAAAAGAAAAAAGTTCAGTCAAGGCATAAATTGATGCTAAAATTATTTGTAAAGACCTTTCTGGAGAATAAGAAATCAAATTAACTTAAGAGAAACTAAGCTTTTAAGTTAATTAAGCTAAAATTCCTCCACGATAAATTGAAAGCCTGCTTCTCTGGTCCATATTCTTTATGAGGAGCCAGGGAGTTTTAGGACAGGTAATTTCAGTGTAGACTATGGTTTTGTGTATATCATACTGGGGAGAAATCCACCAGGCGTTTCATTAGGTAGTTTGTCCCACTCCCAATCTAACTCTGGGCCATGGACTACACTAAATTGTGGTGACTCCATACAGGGTACTGAGGCTTGCTTGGGGCCTGTCCCCAAATGTGGGCTCCATTGAGAACCACTGGAGCCATTCTACAGATCAAGAGAAGAAGCCTATATGATATGGTGACAGGGGAAACTAGGAGGTCAAGGCGGGGCCCCTAGGTTTTTATCTTTGCCTTCGATCTACTATACGAACTGAAAGCATGATTCCCTGTCACAAGAAGGGCCCTGAAAACCTATGGCACACCAAAAGGGGGAAACTGAAGTGGACCGCATGAAGGAATTATCTGCAAAAACATCGGCAGAGTCAAGGGAACCAAAGAGGGAAGGCGAAGCACATAGTCCAGCAACAATGAGAAGGTCCAGCCTCTACCAGGCCCCCGGTGTCAGTGGAGCAGGGAGAGGCTGTGCCACAGAAGACGGGCACCACCCCCCCCCAGGGACTGTGCACAGAGGGGGCCAGCCACTACCATACAAAAGCCTGAGATCTGAGGAAGTCAATACCTCAACTCTCTCCTCCCACTCTCCATTCTCCTGCCAGGGCCTCCCAATAACTTCCCCAACCAGTAGCTTGAGGTCAAGGGCATCAGCGGATGTAGCCCACACAGGGCCACAGGGCAGGACACAGAGGAGGGCAGAGAAAGGCAGAGAAGGAATCCGGGGGCTACCCAGAAGATTAGCCATCACATTTTCCCCTCAGAGAAAAGAGAACGATGAGGTTATCCATCCTCTCTGCTAAAGGCATAGTCGGATTGCCAAAAAAAGTACAAGTGGCAGAGAATATGGGTGAAGATCAAATATTCTAAACCCCTGAACTTCAGGTTTTGCAGATGCTAACAGATACAGAACAGCTCATGTCTAGGAATCCCTGGTTACTTAGGAAAACATCTGAAATCATGTTTGAAGTACAGTCTAAGTTAAATCACTTAACGTTTGGGCATTCTAAGGATCATGATTCTATTGATTATTTTCTGTGTTGATAGATGATAGATAGATGCATAGATACACAGAGATAAAGACATTAGAACATATATATAGGGTACCTGGGTGGCTCAGTGGGTTAAAGCCTCTGCCTTCGGCTCAGGTCATGATCTCAAGGTCCTGGGATTGAGCCCCGCATCAGGCTCTCTGCTCAGCAGGGAGCCTGCTTCCCCCTCTCTCTGCCTGCCTCTCTGCCTACTTGTGCGCTCTCTCTCTCTCTCTGTCAAACAAATAAATAAAATCTTTAAAAATATAGATATATAGATATATAGATATATAGAATGTATTCTACAAATAGAGAATATATAGGATTATACATTTTATATATGTATATATGGAGAAAACGTATGTATGTATATATGTGTACATATATATGTGTGTACGTATATATATATTTCTATAGATCAAAAATTAATGGCTATCGATGAGTGATTGGTAACTTCTGTGTCACAAAATTTCCAAGTTAAAATTACTGCCTGCTGGTGGAAATGGAAATTGATATGACCTTTCTAGCAGACATCAAGGCAATATATTATCAAAACCCTTAAAAATGTGTGCAGTAAAATTTTTAAAAATTGATAATGTCCATTGCAAGTACTCTTACAGGCTGTTAAAGGAAATATAACTTGGTACAGCCTCTTTGGATATCAATTTGGCAGTACCTACTAAAATTTTTCAGGCACATATACTTTAAACTATTAATTTCACACTTAAGGAATTGGATATGTACACAAAATACATGTATATGAAGAATGCTTACTACACTGCCTAAATACCTGTGTGTGTACATATGTGTGTGTATGTATATAGAGAGACATCTATAAATACACCTGAAAACCATTTAAATATCCATCACTACTAGAAAGATTGAAAACCTGATCCCATGTCAGGGATCACCATCCATTCACTTGTGCGCCCTGAAAACCCAGGAAACAAAATCAGCACCCCTCAGTGTCTAGAAGAGAGAGTGGCTGGTATAGAGTCCTTGCTCAATAAATATTTTTTAATGACTCTTTCTCCCTCACAAAGGCTCTCTGACCCATTACCGAAGTGTGTTGATTTTATTTTCCATGTATTTCTCACATCCATCCACTTCTCATCTCTGCTGCTAGGAGTGGAGTCTAGCTTTCACCTGGATTGTAAAACAGCCTTCTATTTGCTGTCTCTGCCTCTACTCTGGCCACCTTCCAATCAATACTCAGCTGCAGTCAGGCGGTCTTTCCAAAATAAAGATCTGATCCTATCACCCCACCCCCAATCCTTCAGTGACTTTCCATTTGTGTTTGTTTGCTAGGACTGAGGTAAGAAAAGACCACAGGCCAAGTGGCTTAAACAACAGAAATGGATTTTTTTTTTTTTTTTTTTTTTTTTGCCGTTCTGGAGGCTAGAAGTCCAAGGTCGAGGTATTGACAGGGTTGACTGCTTCTAAGACCTCTCCCATCTCGCTAGATGGCTACCTTCTCTCTGTCCTCACAGGGCCCTCCCCCTGTGAATGCCTCTGTCCTAATCTTATAAGGACACCAGTCCTATTGAATTAGGGTCGACCCAAATGACTTCATGGTACCTTAATTACCTCTTTAAAGGCCCTATCTCCAAATATAGTCATATTCTGATGTCCTAGAGATGAGGACTTGAACATACAAATTTGCAGGATACACAAGTCAGCCCATAACACCATTGCTCTTGGGATAAAACTGGAACTGTGCCCATGCCTGGGCTGGAGATCTTTGGTTTGTCCCTTCCTTTCTACACTCCATTGGGCCTTACACTGTCTGCTGTGTTCCTGGAGGCTGATCTGTGGGGACAGCATGGGCTCCTGTGCTCTCCAGCTTCCTGAAGGGCTTGGCAAATGGGAAGCACCAAGAGATCTGGACGGTGGGAGCAGGATAAAGTTGAGGTGCTTTTCCCCCTGGCTTCCTCTCTGTCAGGTCACCTCAGTTTGGCTGTGTCCCTCTCCTGAAAGCCACAGCTCCCGCCCACTAGACCTCGCCATGCAGTGACCAAGTGGATTCTAGTAGCTGTTCCTTCAAGTGTTGGGGGTTAAGGGCTCCTTGCTGGTTCTAGCCTCGGGATGATGTTGATTCTTACTGGTCTTTACTAAACCCTGCCCACACCTTTGTAAAGCCTCTTCATTAAACTGTCCTCGGGTTACCTAATTGGATGTGTCATCTGCTTCCTGCCACACCCCTAATACAACATTTGCAAAATCTTTCTTGGTCTGGCCCTTCTAAAGATCTCCTTCCCACTCTCTCTGCTACAACCATCTCACCATCTTTCAAGTCTGTAGATAGGTCCACCAACTTGGAATATTAACAAACATATGCTCCTGTTATTTTAAAACTACGTAAAATTATGGGGCACCCGGGGTGGCTCAGTTGGTTGGGCCTCTGCCTTTAGTTTAGGTCATGATACCAGGGTCCTGGGATGGAGCCCCAAGTTGTGCTCCCTGCTCAGCAGGGAGCCTGCTTCTCCCTCTTCCTCTCCCTTCCCCACCACTCTCTCACTCTCTCTCAAATGAATAAATAAAATTTTTTAAAAACTATTTAAAATTACATAAAAATGTATGTAACATTTTGTCTTACATCAAGTTCCCAGAGAAGCAGATGCTGAGAGGAGATCTGTGTGCAGGAAATTTATTGGATAATGCGCAGCGATCAACACCTGTGAGGGGGTGAGGGCAGCAGGACTGGGCAGAAGGAGCCATGGGCCTGGGACACACTACAAATGCCAGCCTTACCTGATCCCAGGGAGCTGGAGCTGAGATGGCCCTTCTAAACAGCCCGGGGTTGAGACCAGGAGATAGGTCTCTGGACCTCCACACCCACAATCACTGGAAGTGAGCTGCCCCGGGGGGAGCATAACCTTAGGCAAGGCAACTTCCTTCAGCCAACAGTGGTCACAGAAAGAGAATCAGTTGTGAGCTGACAATCATCAAGAGCCTCTGAAGCACCGAAATGAGTCCCCAGGTCCTAAAGGGAGGATCTAGGTGGCATACCACAACATCCACCAAGAAATCCTACTCCTGAAAATTCATTAAAAGGAAATACAGGTCTAAGCAAAGAGCTAAGTACAAAGATGCTTATTAAAATATTGTTTATTTTTAATCTGGAGAAGATTAGATACAATCTACATATCCAATGATAGTATGTTAACTGACTGGAATTTATTTATTTATTTAAAGATTTTATTCATTTATTCGTCAGAGAGAGAGAGAGATCACAAGTAGGCAGAGAGGCAGGCAGAGAGAGAGAAGGAAAAACAGGCTCCCCACTGAGCAAGGAGCCCGAAGCGGGACTCAATCCCAGGACCCTGGGATCATGACCCGAGCCGAAGGCAGCCACTCAACCAACTGAGCCACCCCAATGTCCCAACTAACTGGAATTTAAATAAAAATTTGGGGAAAGTAAAAAAATCTAATATTAGGAAACTGATTAAGTACAGTACATCTGAAGAATATAACACCATGTAACTACTTAAAAACTGTGTTGCTAGGGGCGCCTGGGTGGCTCAGTGGGTTAAAGCCTCTGCCTTCGGCTCAGATCATGATCTCAGGGTCCTGGGATCGAGCCCCGCATCAGGCTCTCTGCTCGGTGGGGAGCCTGCTTTCCCCTCTCTCTTTGCCTGCCTCTCTGCCTCTCTGCCTACTTGTGATCTCTCTCTCTCTGTCAAATAAATAAATAAAATCTTTAAAAAAAAAAAACTTGCTAAAATGATTAATCATGTGATACATTATTAAGTGAAAAAGGTCATAAAAGAACTTTGTTGAACTATATATGCTTGCATGTACATATATCTGCATAGATGAATAGGAGAAAGAGACTGGAAAAGATATCAAAATGCAAATTGTAGGGGCGCCTGGGTAGGCCAGTTGGTTAAGCATCCAGCTCTTGGTTTCAGCTCAGGTCATGACCTAACGGTTTTGAGACTGAGCCCCGCATCGGGCTCTGCACTCAGTGTGGAGTTGGCTTCAGATTCTCCCTCTCCCTTCCACTCAATCTCTCTCTCTCTCAAATAAATAAATAACATCTTTTTTAAAAAACCCAAATTGTGGTCATTGCCAGTGGCAGGAGTGACTTGTACTTCTTTTTTCACATTTTTAGCAATGAACATATACTGCTTACCTAATCAGAAAGAAACAATAAATTTGGGGATTTAAAAGATTATTGTGGTTGTAATGGCATAGAAGAGTAATTTTTTAATTTGTTTTGCCTTGTAATTTTTTGCTTAATTAAAATTTAAATGGAAGCTCCAAAGGGAAACATCACCATGGAAGTGTTCTACTTGGGTGAGGGGAGGATGGGGGAAGACAGGAAAGAGCTGTGGGGCACAGTCTGTTTATTTGTTTCCTTCACCATTGTCTCCTCCCATCCCCATATGCCTTTGTTGGGTCCCTTTCTATCCTCCTTGAAAATCATAGACTGTGGCCTGTATCATGGATTCATTTGTTTGTCCAATACCCCAGTTGGATATGCCTTGGCTGCTATCCAGCCCTGAGCAGGCTCCTTTATTTTCATGACACAATGTCCGCTTTATTGTATGTTTAAGTATAAAAACTTATGCTTTTGCTCTTCAACAGCAAATGGAAGAGCCATACTCTGTGATCCTGCCAGAGAAGATAATCCCAGACTCTCAGAGAGACAATGATAGTGCAGTTGGCTGAAAGCAAGGGGCCACGTGACCTGGGTCGGATACCAGTCTACTATAGGGTGACCTTGGGCAAGCTACTGAACACTTTTCCATTTTGGTTTCCTCATCTGTAAAAGCTGATGATGATGGTGGCAGCACTGACCACATAGAAATGCTTCAAGTATTAAATAAAGGGATATATATAAAAACATTTAGAGTGACTGGTACATGGCATTCGCCATTATTTTCTGCTCAATCCATATCAAAAGTTCAGTTACAAGAAATAATATTCACTGGGGCGCCTAGGTGGCTCAGTGGGTTAAAGCCTCTGCCTTCAGCTCAGGTCATGCTCTCAGGGTCTTGGGATCCAGCCCCGTCAGACTCTCCGCTTAGCAGGGAGCCTGCTTCTCTCCCTGCCTGCCTCTCTGCCTACTTGTGATCTCTCTCTCTCTGTCAAATAAATAAATAAAATCTTAAAAAAAAAAAAAAAAAGCAAGAAAGAATATTCATGGAGAACTGTCTATAGATTCCTCTAAACAGAGGGTTTTTTTCCTTACAAATATTCAATTAGAGAGCTATATATTTGGTTAACACCATTTTAGCTGCTGGTAAAATTACAGTTGACCCTTGAGCAACACAGTTTTGGACTGTGTGGGTCCACTTATACACAAATTTTTTTTTAAATAAATGCAGTATGGTAAATGTATTTTCTTTTCCTCACGATTTTTTAATTTATTTTTTTTAAGATTTTATTTGAGAGAGAGAGCCTGAGAGGAGAGGTCAGAGGGAGAAGGGAGACTCCCACTGAGCCAAGCCGGGAGCCTGATGTGGAACTCCATCCTGGGACTCCAAGATCATGACCTGGGCCGAAGGCAGTTGCTTAACCAACTGAGCCACCCAGGCGCCCCTCCTCATGAAGTTTTAAAGAACATTTTTTCTATAGCTTACTTCCTATAAGAGTACAGTATATAATACATATAACATTTAAAAATATGCTAATCAACTGTCTTATGTTATCAGTAAGGCTTCTGGTCAACACTAGGCTAACAGAGGAATTTTTTTTGGTAATTTAATTCAGTTTATTATATATTTTTTATTGAAGTATAGCCAACGTACAATGTTACATTAATTTCAGGTGTACAACCTAGTGATTTGACAAGTTAATGCATTATGCTGTGCTCACCACAAGTGTAGCCGCCACCTGTCCCCACACACTGCTGTTACAATACCATTGACTATGCTCTCGATGCTGCACCTTTAAATCCCCGTGACTTAGTCCATAACTGGAAGCCTATATCTCTCACTCCCCTTCACCCATTTTACCTATCCCCCTCCACACCCTTCCCTCTGGCAACCATTAGTTTTTTCTCTGTATTTATGGGTCTAGTAGTTATGTTTTGGGGGGAGTCAAAAGTTATACATAGATTTTCAACTGCATGGGTGGATGGGAGCCCCTAATCCCCTTGTTGTTCTAAGGTCAACAATTCTCCTCTGCTCTCCTTCTCTCCTTCTGCTCTTCTCTCTCCTCTCCTTCTGCTCAATTATGCTCTGTTACTTGTCTTGACGAAAATGTTAAGAAACAGACATAAGAAACTTGGTGTTCTGCTGATCACGAGGATGGTGTTAATGACGTTGACCATATTCCCTTTAAAGTCCCCTCCTAAGGACCCATACAAAAATCTTTCCTCAGACAGCAGGCCTTCTTGTTTACTCACGTGTTTTAAATGCATAAGCAATTTAACTTCTGTTTCTAATCATGGCCCCTTCCTTCAATTGGCTATAGTAACTATTCAAAACCTCATGACAAATATTCTTGAATCCTATCCATGAACTCATGGTTTTTTTCTACCCCTGTTTATCCTCTACCTCAAATTCCTCATGTATTTGTAATCTAGTGTATAGTGCATCATTCTATAACCTGACTCAAAATCTTTTACTAGAATGAGACAGAATAAATAAGCAAATGAACAAGTAATAAATGTGTACTGATAAACACAGTGTTAATGATGAGACCACAAAGGGAAACTGTTTCCTGATTGCTTTCACACCCAAGTCTCAACCAGAGTTGTGTCACTAGTTGTATTTCACAAGCTTCGTCGAACTGTTCAAGGTTGTTGCAATCTCATTTAAGATGAAAAACAACTATCAGTTAGATTGTACTAATCAATCATTAAGAGAAAACTTTTCAGAGTCTTCATAAAATGCGGTAGAGAGAAAAATGACAACTAAATAACAGAACTAACGTATATGAATGCCCAGTGTCTTCTAAAGTAACAACAATGAACTTGCATAAATTGTCACAGGCTCAGCATGGAGTATTGAGCCTAATTTCTCGTGAATGGGAGAGTGAGCTCACATAAGCTCACAGGAAAAAAAATAAGAATAACATTCTGAATCATGGAATTTTTTTAAGTTGGATGGAATCTCAGTATTCTAAAACTGTAAAGTATTGGGTACCTGCCTGGCTCGGTCGCTTAAGGGTCTGCCTTCGGCTCAGGTCAGGATCCCCGGTTCCTGGCGTCCAGCCCCGAATTCGGCCCCCGCTCAGCCCGGAGTCTGCTTCTCTGCCCCGCCCCTGGCTACCGTGCGCATGCACGCGCGCTCTCTCTCAAATAAATAGATAAAACTGTAAAGTATTTCCGAAAAGTCCAGTCCTCTTGAAGCACGCAGAGGCTTCCAAGGGCCATGCAGCAAGTTTTCAGACGCAGGACTGGGCTCCAGATCTGCTGATGACAGTGTTTCAGGCACTGGGCACTAGACTCAAATGATTCCAGCCCAAATCCACGTGTCCTTTTGGATCTGTGTAGAAAGCCAAATGGTAGGCTAGTGGAAAGTCACCCCACTTGTCTCCAAGCACTTGT
The DNA here is from genome assembly GCA_028646535.1 of Procyon lotor. NCBI lineage: Eukaryota > Metazoa > Chordata > Mammalia > Carnivora > Procyonidae > Procyon > Procyon lotor. The sequence goes on from CM053608.1 coordinate 46,529,054, forward strand.
CTCCATGTGAACACCTTTGCTACAGGCGCAAGGGCTGGAAGCCCGCGGTGGGGACCGGGTCTGACTCCAGACTCTGCCAGCGCGTGGGTCTAAGAAAGCAGAGCTGCTCTGACCCACTCTCAGGCTTGTGCTTCTCAACTAGGCTGCACTTTAGAATCACCTGAGGACCTTTTAGAAAGTGCTGATAACCAAACTCCCCAATTAAATCAGAATCTTCTAGGTAGGTAGAGGGGGCAGACATCACTGTTTTTTTGTTTTGGTTTTTTTTTAAGATTTTATTTTTAAGTCATTCCTACACCCAGCCTGCAACTCAAATTCACAACCCTGAGATCAAGAGTTGCATGCTCTGCTCCAACTGAGCCAGCCAGATGCCCACAGACATCATTATTTTAAAAAAGCTTCCCAAGTGATTCTAATATGCAGTCTGAGTTGAGAACCAATGTCATAGTTAGATAAGCAGCATGTTTATCTGATGAAAACCAAGCAGCCCTGAGACCAGCCTATTTAGAAATAGTCCTACCCACCTTCTCATGCTTCCCCCATGACCTAATATAGTATCAAAGGTCTGTCCCTCCCTCCAGTTACTCTGGTACTAAGGTATTGCTACTCTGGCTTTTACTTACTCGACATTAACTGAGCACCTACTCTCAGTCACACATCAGGCATCCAGAGATGATTATGGCACAGTTCCTGCCTTCAAGGAGCTCACGGACAGGTCAACATAATGTTCGCATATTAACAGAAGAGAATGCCGACCAATGTTCATCAAATAGGTACTAGCAACATACCAGACTCAGCTCTAGAGCTCTGCATGTTAACTCACTTAATTCTCCCAACAACCTAATGAGATAGGTACCGTTACTCTCAAGCCCATTTACAGACAAGACTCCCAGGCCGCAGAGAATGAGTGTAATTAGCTAAACTCTTCAGCTAGTCATAGAGAGGCTTGGAGGCAAACTGAGGAAGCCTGGCTTAAGTATACCTTTAACCGCCACACTGAGTTGGATAAATCATTCAAAGCCATGCAGACATGAAAAAGACATTGACATTGTTAATTCAGAGAATGGGGAGCAATCTAGTGTAACTGAAAAGTTGGATTGGAGCCAAACTGAAAAGCCTACGGACCATGAATGGGGAGGGGGGGGTTCTATTTTACCTTCTATAGGCGAAGGGTAGCCAGCCAAACCTGTAAAGTGAGGAACACAGCGATCAGACCCACATTTCAGAGAAGAGGCACGGGGTGGAAAGATTAAGAGGAGGGAAGGACAGAGCAGAAGAAGGCAGGGGGATGGAGAAGAGAGGCAGGTTGCCTAGACATTTCTGACTTAGAAGTGACAGGATTTGAGGCCTGATTGGAGATGGGGAAAGAAGAGAAAGCTCCAAGGCTTGTAACGAGAGAGACTTGGCAGGCAAGTGTTCTGAATAGAAAAGCAGCGGGTCTGTGGAGGGAAGGTAATGAGTTCAGCCTTAGACATGTTCAGTTTCTTCACACCTTAGCACCTGCCAGTTGCTGAGAAGCATGACAGTGAAACCACATCAGACCCTTTGGGCTCACAGAGGTATTCCTTTGCAAAATCATAAATATGGAAACTTGCTCAAGGTTCTTAGAAATGCACCAATTTTCAAATTTAGATGTAATTTGAAGAGACATTGAAAGGCAAACCATGGCGGGGACTTCATTGTTTGAAAAAGTGCCATCCTACCAAAATTAGAAGAAAAAAAAATATTCTCTTTATACTTACGGAAGGAATCAAAAATAATCAAGCCAACCCTAAATGAGGTTTATGAGAAATAAAAAACACATACTTTTCAGCTACCTAAATATTTGAGTTCTGTTTTAAGGACAGTGGTATGTGTTTAGAATGCTTAGTTCTAAACAGATTTTTCTCATCCTAACTTTATGACATAGCTCTTCAACTATCTGCTTGTCCCTAAATTGTTTGCTTTTATCTACTACATGGTTCAAGAGACACCCATACATAATATTATGAATATTCATTACATAATTTAGCTATAAATTATGGCTAGTATTTACATGCAAATATTTAAAGTATAACCCCCCAAATACAATTTAGAGTCATTCTCTGATAAATATAACAGCCCAGATGAGTTTGAAATCATTTTCAAGGAGTAGCTGAAAAAGTTATTCTATTTCCTCCTCCATGAGCATCGATAATTACTTTCTAAAGCTATCCCCAGATTTTGAGTTCTTTTCTATAAACTTGTATTAGATCAAGGATTGGGTGTGATGGTCACTTTTCGGATTTCAGAGCAAAGGCCTGCCCTCCTCTGCAGACAGGAAATCTTCCTTGAGAAACAAGCTTTGACTCATCACCAGGCTTTGGTAAAAACTAAATGCTTAACCACAGACCACACTGAGCTGCCTTCGTGAACGTAGTGTGGCCCAACCCCCGAGCCATAAGGTTGGGTGCGCACAGCAGCACTCCACCATCACATGAGAGGGGCATATATGACATCGGACTTGAAGAAACAAGTTACGTGAAGAATTGGCCCAGATGCCCATAGCCTCTATTCCAGTGACATCACCTTCCGTCTCCCTGCCTGTGGCTTCCTGGGGACCTCCCATGACCAGTGGACTGAGGAAGAGAAAATGTGGTTCTGGTTTACAGGGTCAGCACAATATGCAGGCACCACCCCAAAGTAGACTGTGACAGCTCTACAACTCCCTTCTGGGACATCCCTGAAGGACAGTGATAAAGGGAAATACTCCAGGGGAACCTGGGTGGCTCAGTCAGTGAAGCCTCTGCCTTGGGCTCAGGTCATGATCCTGGGGTCCCGGGATCGAGCCCCATGTCAGGCTCTCAGCTCAGCGAGGAGTCTGCTCCCGCCCCCGCCTGCTGCTCCCCCTGCTTGTGCTCTCTCTCTCTCTTTCTGTCAAATAAACGAATAAATAAAATCTTTAAAAAAGGGAAATACTCCAGTGGGCAGAATCGCAAGCACTGTAGCTGGTTGTTCATTTTGCCTGGAAAGAAAAATGGCCTTTCGGAGGGGTGGGTCTCCACCAATTGATGGCTTGTAGCCAACAGGTTGGCTGGATGCACTAGGAAGGGACATGATTGGAAAATTAGTGACAAGGCAGGCTGGGAAAGAGGTACATGGGGAGACATCTCTGAATGGGAAAAGAGTGTTAAGATATTTGTGCCCCGGGGTGCCGAGGTGGCTCAGTCGGTTAGACACCAGACTCTAGGTTTCAGTTGAAGTCACGATCTCAGGGTCGTGAGATCGAGTCCTGCAACGGGCTCTGTGCTCAGCACGGAGTCTGCTTGCATTTCTCTCCTCCCCCCCTGTCCCTCCTGCTCATGCTCTCTCTAAAATAAATAAAATTTTTTTTAAAAAAAGGTTATTTGTGGCCCATGTGAATATTCACCAAAAGATGACCCCAGCAGGAGTGTTTTAAAAAACAAGATGGCCCGTTCTAGGTATACCAGTCAGCTTCATTCCCTGGCCATCACTGTCATCACCCAGTGGGTTCATGAACGAGGTGGCCGCGGTGGCAGGGATGGAGGTTAGGCATGTGCCCAGTAACGTGCCTTGTGCTGAGGCTGACCTGGCTACAGCCACCCCTGAGTGCCCAAACTGCTGCAGCAGAACAACACTGACGTCCCCACATGGCACCATTCCTGGGAGTGATCCGCCATGTGGAATGTTGATTACATTGGACCACTTCCACCATGGAAGGAGCAGCATTTTGTTCTTACTGAATAGACACTTATTTTGGGATATGGATTTGCCTTCTCTGCATTATGTTTTTGCCAAAACACTTGTGAATTTACAGAATACCTTATCTACCGTCATGCTGATCCACATAATACTGCTTCCCATGAAGCAACTTGGCCAATGATGAGTGGCAATGGGCCCACATCTGTGTGATTCATTGGTCTTACCATTTTCCCTGCCGTCCTGGAGCAATGGATTGATAGAATGGCCAGGGGGCAATGTCTTCAGGGCTAGGACTTTGAATTCCAGGAGGCTTTCTATGCTCTAACCACGGTGCTGTTTCCCCCATAGCCACAATTTGCACATCCAGGAATCAAGGCGTGAAGACAGGAGTGGCACCACTCACTATGATCTCTAATATGTGATTCACTAGCAAAATGTATACTCCCTATCCTTGAGACCTTATGTTCTGCTGGCCTAGATTTTTTAGTTCTAAAGGAAGGAATGCTTCTACCAGGAGACACAGCAGTGATTCCACTGAACCAGAAGCGGAGACTGTCACCCAACCACAAGCCTCTGAATCAACAAAGAAGGGAGTTACTGTCCTGGGTGGAGTGATTGATCCGGACTACCAAGGGAAATTTGGGTTGCTACTACACAGTGAAGGCTAAGCAAGAGGATGTCTGGAGTAACAGATCTTGGGGCATCTTTTAGTTCAACCATATCTTGTGATTGAAGTGAGTAGAAAACTACAACCAAATTCAGACAAAGGTTTAAGTCACCTCTCCAGGTTAAGAACCATGACCAACTGAAGTGCTTGCTGAGGGCAAAGGAAGTATGGAATGGATGATGGAAGGCAGCTGTAAATATCAGCTATAGCCATGTGACCAGCTGCTGAAATGAGGGCTGTAAATTATATTTCTTCCTTATGTTTGTGTGTGTGTATATATATATATACACACACACAAAGAGCAAATTTGTTTTCTTCCCTCATCATTTAACATTGTGTACTAGTAACAGTAAACTTTATATTTCAGCATTTATGTGGGTTTTCAAGCCGAGTGAGCATGACCCAGAATTTGCATCCTCTTCTAGGAAAAGGGTTGCCTGGGGCTCTATGCGCGATGGTTCTATCACGTTAGATGCATGATCTTGTTATTGTCCTTATTTGTTAATTAAGTGTGGTTCAGAGTGGAGTGAGTGCCAGGTTGGCAAGAGGTGGACTGTATGATCAGTTCATGTGTCAACTTGGGGAGTCCGCTGACTCAGCAAACACTAATATAGGTGTTGCTATGCAGATTTTGTAAATGTTTTTAATGTCTGTATTCAGTTGACTTTAGACTCTCCTACTCTGGGTGGGCCTGATTCCATCAGCGGAAAGGCCTTAACAGAACTGATTGCTTGAAGAAACTGGCACCTGTGGACTAGCTCTCACTTATTTCCAAATTCCATCCTGTCTTTTCTGGCAGTCCTTGACCAGCAATAAAGATGGTAGAGCGAGGAGTCCAGGAATACACCAGAAGGATCGAAGAACTCTAGAGTATGAAAGGAGCAGAGATAAGTGACAGCTTAGGAAACCAAAGTGATTTGGGGACTTCACCGCAGATAGGAAAACAGTGCCAGTCATTAAACAGACTCAGGAACTTAGCACATGTTCCTCCATCAGAAATGGCACCAAGAACATCCCCAGTGATGCAGCCCAGAGCCCATGACTCATCACCCAGGCCATTTTGCCTCACAGCACTAAGTGACAACATACTGCTTATCTGTCATCATATACATACTCTTTCCCAACCAAAGTAACCTGCCCAGCAAGTTCGGCATTCAATCTTCAGTACCCTGGAATACAGCTGGCACCCAATGGTTGTTGATTAACTAGGGAAGCTTACGACCTTCCTTCTGAGCTTTAAGTGACCACTTTCAGATTAATGCTTTTTGAGATTAATTCTTTAGTCAAAACTTCCTGCTGCTAGTTAGCAATGCAAATTAGCTCAACTATAATGTTCTGGTTAGTAGGAAAATACAGATAAATTCCTTTTTTTTTTTTTTTAAAGATTTTATTTATTTGACAGAGAGAAACACAGCGAGAGAGGGAACACGAACAGCGGGGATGGTAGCGGGGAAAAGCAGGCTCCCTGCTGCACAGAGAGCCCGATGCGGGGCTCGATCCCAGGACCCTGGGATCATGACCTGAGCCGAAGGCAGACGCTTAACGACTGAGCCACCCAGGTGCCCCCAGATAAATTCTTAATAGCTTAAATAGACTCTTACAACCACAACAATTCACAAAGCACTTGCTGCATCAGAAAAACTTAAAATTCAGTAGGGGCGACTGGGCAGCTCAGTTGGTTAAGTGGCCAACTCTTGCTCCCCAACCCCTACCCCTCCCCTCCTCTAAAAAAAAAAAAAATTAAAATTCAATAGATTGCTCTTTCAGCCATTTCTTTTTATTTACAGTTTGTGTTCAATGCAAATCAATTCCATAACATGAGAAGTTACTATGAATCAAAGCATAAATACACAAACACAATATACAATCCAAAATAGATGTACAGCATTCAGGTATGAAACGAAAGGGAATGTTCATTCACACACACAGTAGCTTGAGATCTGTTGGATGTGGTTCTTCTGGTGTAGGTTCTTAAAGATGGGAAAAATGACTTTGGTTATCAAGACTACTGTGGCCATATTAGATACTGGAACATCTAAGCATCAGTGTGTGACCATGCGAACAAAAGACCTTAGAGTGTCTATTTTTAAAAAGCTTTCTGTGCATCGAGGAAGTTGTAAAAAGATTTACTTGCCAGAATCAAGCCCACTTTAGGCTTAGGACCAGGTTCTAACTATCTAAAAATATTGACTAACAGAAAGTGTTCCAAATGTGGCTATTCTGATTCAGAGTTTAAAAAAAAAAAAAGTATTTACAGAAAGAGTATAAAAGTTTTTCCAAATTTAATGTAAGCTTCCAGTCTTCACTTCCCAAAGACTTGATTTACAATTTTGGCTTCTGCACATATTTTGCCTTTTTAATTTCAAGACTTGTCGATTTTACCTTCAAAACAGATCATTTTTTAAATTATAAAAGTATTCAACATATGCAGAAATAAAAAGCATTTTGAAATTAGCAGAGGTCAATGTTCTTCTCCTCTTTGGAATTAGTTTAGCTAAATGAATCTGGCACTCTTGTTGAATAGGAATAAGTGATCAGTATACAGGAAAAATTTACTCATTATGCTTCAATGGGGGGTAGATTCCAATCCATCATTGCCCTGACACATGTCAATTACTATATAAAAAAATCAAATGCAATGTCAAATCCAAAGCCTCAGAGGAAAGAGTTCAGTTCCCAAGAAACAGTGATAGCTTAAGGTCAAACTTTTATCTAGAGTACACAGGCATTAGGTTAGTACTGCTGAAACAATGCATTGAGGATTTATAGTAACACCTGGAAGTTCCTTCTAATGTACGTATAAGTAGAATCACGGAAGCTTTTTGTATTAACTGTTTTCAATGGCCTTGAAGATTTAATGAACCGAATGAAAACTGAATCTGTTCACATCTCATCTTTTACATCTAGGTAAGATAAAATCTATTCTCATTTTCAAGGTAGAATTTTACATGTCCATACTTCTTAAGCCACATTTAAAGAAATGATCTCTTAACTAATCTTGGATGTTGTCTCTTCATCTTGTTGTACATGAAACTCCAGAAGATTTAATAGACATTCATCATCTAGTCAAATCCTTCACATGTTCTTCAAACCAATCAAATTTGGGAATCCTCAACATTTTCTGTGTCAATGACACAAGGTGTGGAATTAGCAGATTCAATGAAGACCTGGTTTTTCCTTGTCACACTGGATGTCTAGACGCCATTTGGATTGGGTTTAGAAGATGGGGAAGTATAGATGTTTCTTGGCCTGAGTCTTTTAACAGTAGAGATGTAGAAGGGAGAACGAAATCACGAAGAGGCTGGCCGTTGACTGCAGAGCACCGCCAGTTGGTGTGGTGGTGGAATTAGCTGGATTGGGAGCAGTCGAGGTACTCTGGGAGGAGGAGTTACTCGGAAGTGTTATAGTACTTGTTTGATTTGAATAAATCTAAAATATATAAAAAGTTACACTGGTAAATTTCCACATGTCACAGCTGCCTCTATGGTACACTTACTATGCAATCAGATAAAGGATATACTCCTGGATTGCTCTTCTCCCATTATTTCCTTACCTGTCTTTTAGTTCTGATTTCTTGCTTAGTTCCACTAAGCTCATTGTTTTAGATTCAATACAAAGTACCTACAGATGCCTAAAGGACTGCAAGTAGCAGCAACCAAAAGCGTTCCTCTATTAACTTCCAAGTGTGTGACTTTATTTTTCATTCTTTTTGAAGAAATAAAGGACCAAGTTAACTAATCAGGTTGTGTGACGATACTGACTTACTGGCATTGCAAAAAGATTTTGTCTCCCGGTAAGGGGAAGATGTGAAATTTCCATGAGTAACTTCGATTCTGAAACACTGTAAAATCTGCACATTTGTAAAACTGTCTATCCGGGATTTGCTAGGTAACTTTCCCATATCCATTTAACACAGCCTTGGATTTAACTTAAGGGGACATGGGGTATCTGATCTGCTCCCTTGAAATCTTGAAATTATATAGATCTATATCTTCTCAAAAGTGGCCACAGTATTTTTTTTAAATTGAAAAAGATGAGGCCTTTCCTTGAAGCAAAAGGACTTCTCCCCCAAATGCCATGGAGTCACAGCGATGGCACAAAAGACACCAAGAGGGTTTGGTGTTAAGTTTTCACCAGCAGCAGCCTCCCTGCCTGGTCATTAAGTCCAATGCTGTGGCCAAGAACTAAGGTTCCCCCAGTGTCCCGATGCCTGAGTGGCACCATTCACCACACTGATTTTTCAAGTCACGAAATGCACAGTCCAGCCGGGCACGTGATAATCTCTCCTTTGTCACAGAACAAAGGCAGATGGGAGATTTCAGCTCTCCCTGCGAGGGAGGGTTTAAGAGGGCTTCTGATTACACGAGGGAGGATGTGGCACCAAGCAGCTCTGGGCTGCATGTCCATTTCGCTGCCGATGATCCAAAGATATATCAGTTCTATACCAGCAGCAGCTCCCTTTGTTGTAAAACCCACCATTAAGCAAATATGGACTTAAAATGTGTAAATCCTACCCAAAATAAAGAAAAATCTTGGTCAAGTCAAACATGTTTCCTGAGCACCTACTGTGTGCAACATTCAGCTTGTCCTACCAGGAAATAGCACTCCCACTAAAAGGAAAGCATTAATATGGGAAATTATGTTTGGGCACAATACCTGGTTTGGGATGCCTTACGGATTATCTGTTCTCATGTATACAAAGATCTTATAGTGAGTGCAGCAGGTGACCTTTGTCACAGAGTCTAATGCACCTATAGGGGAATCTAAAGGTTCTCTACACCAACAAAAGGAACTAATGGTAATATGCGAAATTGACATTAAATAAAATTTTCCCTACCAAACTAGATTTGCTTAACTAAAACCTCCCTCCTGAAATTTCGGGGTGGGGGGGAATCTGGTCGGAAAGGAGGTGGGGTGCGGGTGGGGGAAATCAGTAGGTTTCCTGCGGCCGCGCCCCTCCCCCACGGAGGAATTGTGAAAGGCTCCAGAGCGCAGCCGACCCGCAAGACAACAATGGGGTACAGTTACCCGGCCGGAGGAGGGGAAGCGGAGGAGCACTCCTCTCTCCGGCTGCGCTCCCAGGTGAGCACAGCGGCTGTCCGGGCGACCAAAGACCCGTCGCACCCAACTTCGCGGAGGAAAAGCTCAGGAGACACTCCTCATAAAGCCCCAACTGAAAGAGGCGGGGAGCCCCACGTTTCCACCCCTGCCCTCCGAGAGCGAGCTGCTGGAGAAAATTGACCCTTCTCGCCCCCAGCGCCCCCCACCCCGCTCGGGTCCCCCAAGCTCAGCCTCCAGCCTCCCTCGAGGACGCCGCGCACCCTCCTGCCCCGCAGCGCAGTCCTCGTTAACCGCGCTGACGCGAGGTCGGTTCCCGGGATAGAGAATCTGGGGAGGGGGCGGCGGCGACGGGGACAAAGCCTGGCGGGGACTCGACTCCGGAAGGCAACTACCCACCCGCCGCCTGCCCAGAGGTAGGCTATGGGAGCTACCACGGGGTTCCAAGGTGACAAGAAATGGACGTGTAATGTAAGGTCGGACCCGGGAGAGATCAGGGTCAGGAGCGGGTCCCCGCCCTGGCCCTAGCCGGGAACCACGCAGGACCGGGGTGGGTTAACCGGGCCCGAAAGCCGGGGCTTCCTCGGGATCCCCGAACCAGCTGAGGGTAAGATGGGTGAGAGCGGCGCCCCAGAAGAGGATCGTCCCCTCTTTGTGTGGTGCGCAGGGGGCGCGAAGACACTCCTGGAGGGGAGTAGGGTGCCCTGCCGGGACAGTCCGAGGTCTCTGGGCGCTCCAGAGGTGGCAAAGACAAGTTCTCTTTCCCGCTAGTGCCTCGGATTTCTGGGAGACAGCGGGTGGTGGGTTCCAGTCGGCCTGGGAAGGAACTGCGTGGGACTCGGGGCAGAGCAGGGGCCTCCTGGCCCACGCGCGGAGATGCATTGTTCCCGGGGCCGCGGGAGGGTGGGGGGCAGCCCGCCAGGAGAGCGGAAAGTGGGTTCCTCGTTGCCCTCCCCGAGGCCAGATTATGCAGGATTCTCTCTCCGCAACCCCAGTCCGCGGCCCGCGCTGGGGGGGCGCAGGTCGGTCCCCTGGGGGCGGCTCCGCCCTCCCCCCTCCAGGAGCGGCCCCCGAACCCCGCGGGCGCCAGGGCCTCACCTGCGTGGGTAGGAGCAGCGCCAGAAGCAGCAGCCCCAGTCCGAGCCTGGCCACCATCGCTCTGCCCATGTCCGCTCCGTCGGCGTCGGTGCGCGACTCACTGGATGCGGGGTGACTGGAGTACAGCTGGCTCCGGGCGGGCGCAGACAAGGTGGGGAGCGCGGCCGGCAGGCGGGACCTTATATACCGGGACAGCCACAATAGCCGTGACGTGGCGCCGCCCGCCCACCCGCGCTCCCCTCCGCCGCCGCCGCCGCCGCCGCCGCCCCCCGCGCGCGCCCGCCGGCCGCCGGCCTCCCCGCCCTCCCACCCCCTCCCCCCGCCGCCGCCGCCCGGGAGACCCCGGGGCGGCCCGGCCGCGGCAGGTGGGCGGCAGGGCGCCGCCGGCTGCTGGCACTCTGCTTTGTGTTTCCCCGCGCCGACTGCATGCAGGCTGGCACAGGCGCCCGGCGACTCCCACACAGGACCCGGGGCGAACTCGCGAACCACACACGCCGCTCCCGGGGCCGGGCCCAAGTTTCCTTTGTTTCCCCGGACCTGCCATCTTACCCCCCCACACACACACACACCCCCGAAAGAAAAGTCTGAGGCTCCCGCGCCGCCAGCAGCCTTTAGTCCCGGCTCCGACCGCGGCAGGGGTCCCGGGGGCGGGGGGCTCCCTCGGCTCCGGGTTCCTCAAATCCCCGCGCCGGCGGAAGGGGGACCGTGGGGGCGTTCTGGGCGCCCGGGCAGGTCGGCGAGCATCGCCGGCGGCCCCCGGGCTCGGAGCAACGCGTGTGCACGGCCTCGCGCCCACCGCGCCCGCCCAGCCACTCGCTTTGTGTTTTGAGCTCCTGCGTCGGCCACGCTATGTGAGCTCTGGGGCGCATCCCGGGTCCGCATCCTCCGGAGAGTTGGGGAGCCGCCCGCCGAGCGCGGACTCGCTGCCCGGACGCCGCGAACGACCGGGTTTCGGTCCTGGCCCTCCTCTCTGCCGCGGCGGGCGGACGGGGCCGAGCGGGCGACAGCCCACCGTGAGGGGTGACCCACCCCCTCCGGCCCTAAAAGCCCCGCTGGCCTTCCTCCACGCGGCTTTGCTCCCAGGCCCTACGCAGGGAGCAGGAACCTCTCTGGCGGTCCCATTAGAATTCGCCGCCCCTCTGGAATTCCTGGGGACGCACTTCTTTGGTCTCTGTTGCAAAGCACTTGCCCGTCAGGCGTTTAAAGCAAAAGCTTTGGGGACAGGCTATCTACTTTTACGTAGCTGCCATTAGGCAATTTAATGAACTGGCGCAAATAGAAGATCAGTCATCATTCTGCAGATTTTAGTGGAAGATATTTTCCAGCCATTCTATTGCAAAAAACTTTAAAGCTACTAGTGGAGTATTTTCAGTTTAATTTTTTTATTACAGTACTTAATCCTTGTATTTTAAGTTTGAGCGTTTGTTGCGGTCTTTAAAGGAAACAATGGAGACCAAACCGAATAGGGTTGTGAATTTGTTTAAATTTCACTTTTCCAGAACAGTCTTGTAAAAACAAGCTTAGTTTTATAGAAGCAGAGTGACAATGGACTCCACAAGAGTGGACCTTTGACTGCATGGGTCTGTGCCTTAATGGTCAGCCACTTGAACTCAGTAACTTTCCACGTTCGGTATGTGCTTGGGAACACAGGAATTTCTGCCGTGCACCAGTCGACTTTCCCGTTAAACAGTGTTATCACATTGTATAGAAATAACCGGTTCAGCTTCTCCACTCCTTGCAGGATGTGAATGGACTGTGGCTCAGGAGAGCCTAGTTCCAAGGCCAGGCTCATAGGTTCTCCGGAAGCTGCTTATTGAACTAAATGGTGGTATTCATAGGACCCATTTATTGTGTCCTTCATTTTTTTTTTTTCCCTATTCTCTTCCCCCTCTGCCTCCTCCCTCCTCTTTGTTATTAATTTAAGGAGATGGACTGACAGAATGATTAAGAATACAGAGGCTAGAGTCAGACGGCCTGGGTTCAAATCCTGGTTGTGCCAGAGAAAGCCTCAGTTTCTTCATCTGTAAAATGGAGATAATAGAACCACTATTAGTTATTAAAGAGTTATTGTGGATGAAATGTTAGACCAGTACCTGTCTTCTACTGGGAGCTCTCAGGTGCTATTTGCTCTTGCATGCACGGAAGGTCCCAGGAACCGAAAAGTACGTACCTTCTTTGCAGCTGTGTGATTTGTGAAAGAAACAACAAGCATCAAATAGTACCCAAAATTGGTCAGGCACTTGGGATCTCTGCTTTGTGAGCCACTTCATCACCAGCTAATGAGACTGCATAATTCACAAAGCAAGGCCTTTCCCATCTGCCTAGTGGTTCCCCTGGGCACCCTAGAGGGGGCGTAGCCCAGGGCTTCGGCAGTTCCGGACCCTGGAGACTTAGCCCTCCTGGAAAGTCCACTTTGCAAATCCCCATTTGCAAACTGATTTCCTATATGGCAGGAAACTCAAGAAATCTGCCTGAACCTTTCCTCGGGGATTCTTTTTGTTGATGATTTCTTCTTCATGTTTATTACGTTCCTGGCTTCCTGTAGATATTTTTCTGCCTTTTCCCTAGCTCATGCTACTAACTTGTGAAATCTCACCAGTTCTCCTAGAATTTTTCCTAAGATACACGTCCAATTTCCTTTTTTTATTTTATTTTTTTTTTTAAAGTAGGCTCCACACCCAATGTGGAGCCTGAACTCACGACCCAGGATCAAGAGTCTGGTCCTCTACAGAATAAGCCAGCCAGGCGCCCCTCCACTTTCCATTTTTACAGAGAAATTATTTCACGGAATGATCTCCAAACCAACTGATTTGATAAATTGAGCTATTTGTGGAAAGTCATAACTTTATATTTTAATATTTTTTTCATGAGATGGCATGGGACCTAACTTTTTGATGCTAGTTCTCTTATGAGTACAATTAAGGGAGCAATATGTACAATTTCTAAGTGCAGAACTGTGAGGAATCGTAAAGAGCCAGCCAGGCACGCCTGGTAGTAGACTCCGGAGTCAGACCTGGATTGGAATCCGGCCTCACCACTCTTGAACAGCCTGACTTTGGGCAAGCTTCCCAGCCTCCCTACACCATGAATCCCTCATGGCAATTGATTCCCGGCTCACAGGAGTATGAGCTTAGCTGAGATAATGTGTATGTTTAGCAGAGTGCCCAGCCCACTGTAAGGACTCACTAAGCTGCCTGCCGCTTCTCTTGCTACAAGGCATATGCATTATCGCGTGGGTTTTTAAATATTTCATTTGTATAGCCCTTGCTCTTTTTTCCAAGCATCTTTGCATGTGGCATTTTAAAAGTGTGTACCTATGAGGTCATTGAGGTCAGTGGCATTAGTTTCATTTACATTTCTGAGGGACAGAGAAGTAACTTGCCTAAGGCCACATAGCCAATTAAGGTGCCTCACCTAAAGCTAAAAACACAGCGTCTGGGGGTGCCTGGGTGGCTCAGTCGTTAAGCGTCTGCCTTCGGCTCAGGTCATGATCCCAGAGTCCTGGGATCGAACCCCGCATCAGGCTCCTTGCTTGGCAGGAAGCCTGCTTCACCCGCTACCATTCCCTCTGCTTGTGTTCCCTCTCTCGCTGTGTTTCTCGCTGTCAAATAAATAAATCTTTAAAAAAAACAAAAAAACAAAAACAAAACACAGCGTCTGGACCCAGGTTCCAGGCATTCTCTGCTTCACCAAAAAGGTGGAGACCATGTCTTCCCCACCTCGTAGCCTCTGCACCTAGCATTCAATCTGTATTTGCTGCTTGAATGGACTCATATTAAAGGAGCAGGCTAATTTGTTTTTTAAGGTGAACTAATAAATCCTATTCCTAGGGGAACAGAAGATATTATTTGACATTTTTAGCCCTTTTCAGAAAAATGGATATGAAATATATTAATCCACTAAAGGATATTTCTTCTGTGCTTTATACCAGAAATGGTGGTTGGGATCATCAAATATTTCATTTAAATTCTCTTCTACAATATGGTGCTATTCTTATTTATGTTAGCAATATTCTTACCCCATATTTCATGCCACCCTAGATTTGGCTGGCACTTAACATTTTAATTTATCTGGATTTTTTTAGCTAAGCCTTGTTCTGTACTCAGGAACTCCAGCCTGTTTCAACCATGAGTTGACAGTGAAGGTAACAACGTGAATTAGCACTTCTGACTGAATAGGATTCTAAATCCTGGTGCTGGAGCTCGATCAATCCACGGATGGAGGCTCAGCCTGACTCTGTGACTCTGTGTGGACATGCTGCCCCCTGCTGGCCATAAGGACCCCCTCCGCTCTAACTGTCAAACAATAAAAACTCCTTTGTGTTGATTTTTAAAAGCCCTGAATTTTTGAAGCCCTATAAAGCTAATAAACCACAATGAACTTCTTTAGCTTTTAGTTCTCTTTTCCCTCTAGAGATTTCCCTTGAAGAAATTCTCTCAGGTCTTAAGCTCCATCCAAATAAGAAAACAAATGTAAAGTGAAAGAATTGTGTGCACAGAATTGCATCTGTGCATTTTCAGATGCAAATTGGGGTGTAGGATGCTTACTTCTAAGCATCCCGGGATTTTTTTCTTAAGGAAATGGGGGGAAAAAAGAAAAAAGAAGAAGAAAAAGAAGCAGCAGCAACTCTTAATCTCCTTGGCCAGAATTTAAATTCAGTGTCTCCACTGTGTTGGCAAGGAGGTGAGGAATCAGGCCCTATCATCGATGCTAATGGGATTATGGAAAGGAATTTGACATTTATCAGTATTAAAAATACATGTCCCCTTAGACCTAGCAGATCTAATTTTAGGAATTTGCCTATACACGTACTTGCAGAAATGCAAAAGGATATATGTTCAAAGATTTGTTGCAGCACTGTTTATAACCACAAAGGACTGCAAACCAACTAATTCTCCAAAGGCTGAGGCCCAACTGTAGAAATGATAGCATAGCCTTATCAGGAAACAGTATGTCATTTAAAAGAGAAGAAGAGCGATACGTGTACTACAAAGAAAAATCTCCAAGATAAATTCTTAAGTGAAGGGGCACCTGGGTGGCTCAGTTGGTTAAGCAGCTGCCTTCGGCCCAGGTCATGATCCCGGAGTCCTGGGATCGAGTCCCACATCGGGCTCCCAGCTCCACGGGGAGTCTGCTTCTCTCTCTGACCTTCACTCCTCTCATCCTCTCACTTTCTCTCTATCAAATAAATAAATAAAATCTTTAAAAAAAAAAAAATTCTTAAGTGAAAAAAAAGGTACAGAAGAGTATGTACAGTATATTATCTGTGTTTAAAAAAAAAACCAACTAGACAGAAGAAGAACATTTCCATAGAGATACACAAGAAATTGATAGCAGGGCTTGCCACCAAAGAGGGGAACTGGCTGGCCAGGGCAGAAAAGTAAGATCCATTTTTCATTACATACTGGTTTGCACTTTTTGGATTTTGTATCATTATTCATTCCCAAACAGATAAAATAATTTAAATAAATTAACAATCCAGTACATTCTGGGGCCTTCCCTCCGAGACTCCTGCAAAACAAGGGAGTAGAAAGCCCACCTTCTCCAGCTCCAGGGGCCTGGGGATGCCCCTCCCCGCCCCCAGGAGCCCTCCTTCCATTATTCACAGGCTCGTTACAGAAATTACAGTATTGCCTCTTTTCATCCCTCCTATGACAAGTGAGACCAGTCCTTGGAGGTTCAGATGATACAGCCAAAAAAGCTCCCAGGAAAAACGAAGAAAAAGTAGGAACTGAAGCTATAGAAAAAAAAATTGGAAAAATCCCCTGGCGAAGCTTCCGTTTCCTCATTTTATTCTCCCTGTGGACCATCCAGTTGGGGAGTCTGAGGAAGAAAAGCTTTGGGGTTGGGCTTCACTTTTCCCAGAGGAAGGTCTGAGCTGGGTGGGCTCATTCCCTTTACGGGATCGTTTTGGGATTCCCCTTCCACTCCTGGGCAGGAGGCAGAGTCAAGGCATAATAGGGTCATTAAATTCTAGTGTAAATAATTGAAATCTCACTTCTGCCTCACAGAAAAGGATCTCCGGGCCACAGAAGTGCTATACATTATTTGCCATTTGCATGTGGCCTCAAAATGGTTCTTTGCATGGAAACAATGCAATTGGAAGAGTGGGAACGTATGTGCATTTTTCATGCTCAGATGACTTTCAGTCTTATTTCTACGTCTCTTTGTTTTTCCAGGCTTTTTCACTTTCTGTTAGGGTTTAAAGCAGGAGGGTCCCTTATGCACCAAAAGATGACTAAAGTTTTAGGTGGCCAGGATGATTGCATTAGAGATTTTTATTAACCAAAAGAATGTTGTAACATATAATACAATGGTACGTTTAATGAAATATTACATTAAGCCTGAAACAGGGACCACATTTTCAGACTTTGTGAAATCCTTTCTAAATCTGTTAACACAGTCATTCAAGATCCCACTCAACAATATCTAAAGCAGATGCTGCTTACGTCTTATCCAATAGTCTTAAGATGTCACTCCAAGGAAGAAGCATTCTGTAATAGCCATTAAAATAAAGCCAGATGAATTTAATTAGCTAGATTGAAGAGTGATTTCTCAGTTGAGAGCCATGTATTTGTATATAGATATTTGAGTTTAAAAAAAGAGTTCAATTTTTTTTTAAGATTTTATTTTTAAGGGATGACTGAGTGGCTCCGTCGGTTAAGCATCTGCCTTCAGCTCAGGTCATGATCCCAGGATCCTGGGATGGAGTCCCACATTGGGCTCCTTGTTCAGCAGGGAGCCTGCTTCTCCCTCTGCCTGCCACTCCCTCTGCTTGTTCTCTCTAACAAATAAATGAAATCTTTAAAAAACAAAAACGATTTTATTTTTAAGTAATCTCTACACCCAATGTGGGGCTCAAACGTACAACCCCCAAGAAGAGCAGTCACATGCTCTACTAGACCGGGCCTAACAGGTGCCCCCTTCTCAATATTCTTTTATATATATTTTTTCAGATTTTATTTTATTTTTTATGAAGATTTTATTTATTTATTTGACAGAGAGAGAGAGTTCACAAGTAGGCAGACAGGCAGGTGGGGGGGGGGCAGGGAGCAGGCCCCCTGCTGAGCAGAGAGCCCGATTCCAGGCTTGATCCCAGGACCCTGAGATCATGACCTGAGCTGAAGGCAGAGGCTTTAACCCACTGAGCCACCCACGTGCCCCTATTTTTTCAGATTTTAGAAGTAATACATGTCCCATATAGAAAAATTTGGAAAAATGCAGAAAAGTATAATAAAGAATATCATTATGCTCTACACCTGAAACTAATATGACACTGTATGTTAATTACACTTGAATTTAAAAGACTATTCAAATTACCCACGCTCACTAGTCAGTCTTCTTAATTTATTTTTGCTTCTTTATATCTGTATATTTAGAGCTTCTTTATTTGTTCTGCTGAATGAGAAGCAAATGTGCATGAAGTTTTCTATCTTGCTTTTTTCATTCAGTAAAAAATTTAACCACAAAATTTGAAGTTACAGCACTATTAAGATTAATGAAATGATTGGAATGACCTGTGCAGGTGGCCAAATCCAAACCCAGTCAAGTGCTGGCTTCAGTTTGGTGCACCTGGTGGCATCAGCCTGATCCAAATACTGATGGGGACGATCCTGGGCTCCAGGGTTGACAGGACTTCCAGGAGAGGGATGGCAGTTTCTGGAATCTTCTGGAGCTACCACAACACTGGAGCAAAACTCTTCACTTCCCTGCTTCCCAAGAAGGGATGTCTGTTGTTTCCCAGCCCAGCCTTGTCCTCCTTCTACATCCCCCCACACCCCAAAAGATAAGGACTCTAGTGTACCCCAGCAGGGAAGGGGAACTGATGAGGAGATGCAGTCACTTTGTATCTGAATTTGTGTTCTCTCAGAAGATGTTTTTGGCAGGTTCTACCCAATTTTTGTCGTTATATATTCCTCAAAACATTATTCATAATGACTGTGCAATATTCTAATTAGATACTTATT
Source organism: Procyon lotor (assembly GCA_028646535.1). Lineage (NCBI taxonomy): Eukaryota > Metazoa > Chordata > Mammalia > Carnivora > Procyonidae > Procyon > Procyon lotor. Next base: position 46,547,525 of record CM053608.1, read on the forward strand.
TCTATTATACGTGACATTATAAACCTCCTTATGCATGTGTTCTCTTCTCATTTCCGGTTATTTTCTTATGATAGATACCTAAAAGCAGAAGTGTGGGTCTTGAAAATAAACTGCCCAGTTGTCCTCTAGAAATTTATACTATTAACACTAGTGAGAGTCCCTAATTCACAAACCTTTGCTAAATGTGAGAATTACAGTGTAAAAGATATTTTTTAATTTTCTCGGGAAAATGATGTCATTTTTACTTGCATTTTCACAGTCAGCGAGATTAAACTTTTTCTCAGCTATTTATTAACTATTTGGAATTCTCCTTTTTGTTTCTTAGGTTTATTTATTATTTTGGGGAGAGAATGGGCGTAGAGAGAGAATTTCAAGCAGACTCCACACCCAGCATGGAGCCCGATGCGGGGCTCGATCTCAAAACCCCAAGATCATGACCTGAGCCAAAATCAAGAGTCAGATGTTTAACCGACTGAGCCACTCAGGTGCCCCCAGAAAAGGCTTTATTTAAAACCCTTCTTTCTGGGGAATTTTGTTTGTGGTTTGAAGAAATATTTGATAGATACCTAGGGAAGTACTTGAATGAAATAATATCAGATCTATTAGCCTGGTTGTTGTTTGTTATGTTTTGCTGGCTAATTTGCTTGAGATAATAGAGGACATGTAGAATGATGCTTCCACAGAGAGTTCCTCATTCTTCCCTAAATTTCTCAAACTCTCCTCTACAGGAAGGCGAGGAATATTTTAAACTAGTATGTTTAAAAGCATAACAATTAGTTACTCTACCCAGGGTACTCAAATGTCTTGGTTACCTTTTAGCTATTACCTCAGCAACCTACTTTTTTCTGTCCCAGCACACTGGAGAGTTATAACAATTACATTCATATCAGTACTTCTGGACAGTAGCAATCCCCTGGGGAGTCACATGGGAGCACATGCCTGGAGGAAATCAGACCCTTCACAGGGGGTATGGTTTGAAGGGGTCTCCTGGAGTTCAGAATCACTAGCTGCAGCATTTTAGCTTTTTTTTTTTTTTAAGTAGGTTCCATATCCAATGTGAGGCTTGAACTCATAACCCTGAGATCAAGAGTCGTGCAGTCTACTGACTGAGCCAGCCAGGCACCCTGCATTTCAGCTTTATTAATTAGCAATAAAGGATGTAGCAGAAGTTGTAAAGCATTAATTAGTAAATGGCACACATATGACACAAGGAGTAAACAAATAATTCAAAATAATTAGCATTTTTTCCCTGAATGTGTAGCTGCCATTGCAAATAAGTTTTAAAGATCGTGCTTAATTTGCAATTGTTTTTTCCCCTTTAATTGCATCTGCCACCTGCTCTTAATTTGAAACAAATTAAACCCTGAAGGCAGCATCCAAAAGCAAAGAGACTAAGCAGATTTTACCTCTGGGCAAAACTTATACAACAGTTTCCCCCATCTTCGAAAAGGGTGAATCATTCTTTTCCAGAAGTGAGGGACTATTTTCTGTTTCAATAGCATGTCCCAGGAAGTGACAGGGTGATGCTCAGAGGGAACGACCAACTCTCTCCAGCACACTGGGCTGCATAAGCTACATGAAATTCTTGCCTCCTTGGAGTTCTATGCCAGTGCTGTCCAACAGAAATATAATGCAAGCCACGTATTTTAAATTTTCAATTTTCTAGTAGCCACATTTAAAAAGTTTTTTAAAAAAAAGGTAAAATTAATTTCGGTAAAAAATTCTCTTTAAACTAACATATCCAAAATACTATCATTTCAACATGTAATCAATATTAAACAATTACTGGGTTGGTTAAGCATCTGACTCTTGAGTTCGGTTCAGATCATGATTTCAGAGCCATGAGTTCGAGCCCTGTGTCAGGCTCTGTGCATCAGGCACAGAACTTGCTTAAGATTCTCTCTCCTGGGGCACCTGGGTGGCTCAGTCGTTAAGTGTCTGCCTTCAGCTCAGGGTCACGATCCCAGGCTCCTGGGATCCAGCCCCACATCGGGCTCCTGCTCAGGAGGGAGCCTCATTCTCCCTCTCCCACTCCCCCTGCTTGTGTTCCCTCTCTCGCTGTCTGTCTCTCTGTCAAATAAATAAAATCTTTATAAAAAAAAAAAGATTCTCTCTCCCTCTCCCTCCCCCCAACCTTGCCCCAGTCATCCTTTCTTGCTCTCTCTCTCAAAAGTAAATAAATAAAATAAACAATTATTAATGAGATAGTGGACATTCTTTTTTGGTTCTGTATTACTTATCTATTGCAGCATTATAAATTACTAAAAACTTAGTGGCTTACAGGAACACATCTCATAGTTTCTGTGGGTCAGGAATCTGGGCATAACTTCGTGGGTCCTCTGCTTCAAGGTCTCTCGCAAGGCTGCAAGCTAGGAGCAAGCCAGGACTTCGGTCTCATCTGAGGCTCAAATGGGGAAGTCTCCACTTCCAAGTTCACACAGTTATTGGCAGGATTCCGTTCTTTGTGGGCTACCAGACTAGGGCTCATCTTGCTGCTGGCTGCCAGCTCGAGGCTTTCCTTATTTCCCTGCCAGATGGGTCTCTCCATTGGGTGGGCTACTTCATCAAAGCCAGCAAAAGAGTCAACAGAAAGAGTCTTTTAGCAAGGTGGAAGTTATAGGCTACATAACATAATTGTGGAAGTAACATCCCATCACTTTTCCCATATTCTGTTAGAAGCAAGTCACAGGTCCTACCCACATTCAAAGGGGAGGAGATTCCACACAGGTGTGAAGCCAGGATTTGGGGGAGCTTTCTCAGAATCTGTCCACCCCGCATACTAAAACTTTGAGATCCACTGTATGATTTACACTTACAATACATCTCAAGTCAGACCAGCCACATTTCAAGTTCTGTGTAGTCACTGGCTGGTGGCTACCATATTGGATGGCACTTTTCTATAACAACTAAACCCAGAGATATAAGAATTACAGGGTACTCAAGTACCGGTGTAAGCAAGCATGTGTTTGTATAGAGACTTCAAACTCAAAAGAATTGGAAGCATAAAGAGGGTCACCTGGATGGCTTAGTCAGTTAAGTATCTGCCTTGAGCTCAGGTCATGATCCCAGGGTTCTGGGATCAAGTCCAGCACTGGGCTCTGTACTCAATGGGCAGCCTTCTTCTCCTTCTCCACCACTTGTGCTCTCTTGCTTGCTCTCTCAAATAATAAATTTTTTTCAAATAAATAAATTTTTTTAAAGATTTATTTATTTATTTGATGGAGAGAGAGATCACAAGTAGGCAGAGAGGCAGGCAGAGAGAGAGGAGGGGGAAGCAGGATCCCTGCTGAGCAGAGAGCCCGATGCGGGGCTCGATCCCAGGACCTTGAGATCATGACCTGAGCTGAGGGCAGAGGCTTTAACCCACTGAGCCACCCAGGCGCCCCAAGTAAATAAAATTTTTAAAAAAAAACTAAGAACTGGAAGCATAACGATACAGAAAATTTAAAATATTTTGTTGTTTTTTAATAGGTAAAGTGTTTATTACTATCATTTAAGTCTGGATCCTCAAAGCATGTAGAGGCTAGAAAATAAGTTTTGCATTTGTTTTTCCAACTTTATACTTCATACTTGCCCTGAGAGAAAGAATGAAAGGCAATTTACGGAAGGGTTAGGTGACCATAATACCAGAGGGCTCCCAGGAAGATATCTTGGTAAGTAATCTTACACACTTCTCCTCAGTTTCTAGCAGGAGACCACTTTAGCCAGTCAACACAAAGACTCAGGCCTTTCCTTGCATGACATTTTACCAGAGTAGGAGGCTCAAAGGAGGGTGGAAGATGGGAGTATTGTCCCAGAAATTCTCCAGTTTCCCACTTGACCACTGTGTGAAGATGATCTGTTCCCTGTTAATTAAACAAGGAGGCCATTAAAGTGAGGTAGTGTTAATGCCTTGGTGGTCTACGCGAGCAAACCAAAACCTAAGCCTAGAAAAGCTTCAAGACCATGAAATTGAAATCTAAAGACAACCAATCACAAAAGCCAACAAGCCTTTCCCAAATCCGGCAACTGCATCAGCTGTAGCCAATCAAATAATTTCCTTGCTTTGCTTCCACATCTGTTCTAGAAGTCTTGCCCCTAGCTCCTATTCAGTGGAGTTCTCCTTATCACTTCCGGTCTGGTGTTGCCCAGCTGGAATGTATGTTTGCTCAGATAAATGCTTCATAATTTTAATGTGTCTCAGTTTACCTTGTAACACTCCTGAGTGTGAGCTGGCAGTCCAAAGAGGAGTCTGCAGATGGACCATTTCTTTGCTAAAGCCTGAGTACCCCACATGCAAGCCAATGGGCTCACCCCAGCTCCTGCCCCCTCTCTGCACGATGCAGCACTCAGTTCAAACAGAAATCATATATGCAGATGTGCACTTGCCTCAGTTGTTCACATGATCCCTTTGAGCATCTGTTCTCATGCCTTCCCCTTGTCACCTAAAGGCAGCTCCAAACCTATCCTGACTTTTTGCTGAAATTTCCTGTCCCATCTCCCCAACTGCCTCCCCGAAGAAGTTTCTCTCTGAATATTACTCTTTTATCTTCCAGTCAATGTGTAACATTTAAATGTTAAATGTTAGGTGCTGGGCCAAGGGCTAGTCAGCCTCCCCAGGGGCTGGGGGCATTCTCCAGAGCAGAAGCCAGCGACACCAAAGGCCACCAATGCCCAAGTCAGAATTGTTTCCGCACAATAAGTGGACCCTGTGAATTTGAAAGAGGTGGTTTAATCTTCTCAATATGCATAATCATATATGTAGACATGAATCAATCAGAGTTATTTTTCCCCTTCTAGATCCAAAAAAATTCTCTTGACTCCGGGAAGGGAGGTACTTCCATTAGTGTGCCTGAGGCAACCTGAGGTACACCCCACCCCCACCCCCGCCATTTCACAGCAAGACTCTAGGGACGTCCCCAGTCCTGCTGAACTGGAACAAAGAAGCTCCCAAGTCATAGTTCCCCCGGTTACCATAACCGGTCGGGCTAAAATCATGTCCTAAATCCACATGTGTGACTCACAGTCAGATGAAATACAAGAGTCATAAAATATATATATTAGAACCGGGGTGGAGAAATGATAGCACCTAATTTGATTTTATGTGTCATAGTGGGAAGAACGGTGTACTTAAAAAATGTCCTAAAAAAAAAAAAGTCCTCATTCATTAAACTCTTGTGGTAGAAAGAGTAACATCATTTTAAAATTCGTGTGATACAGAGTATCATGATGTGATGCCATCATCCCCCCCCCACTCATCTTTTACAAATAATTCTGGGAGGCTAAAGTTTCATTTATCACCGAGACCTGAGGTAATATATTTTTAATAAATAAAATTCCAGACCCAGGGGATTACAGACTGCAGGTGTCTCCCTCAAGATTCATATTGTAGGAGAGGAAAAATACCTTCCTAAGTTCTTGCCTCGGGCCCTTGTAACAAAAGACAGATTAACAAGAGAAAAACAAAAAAGAAGTTTTTTTAACATGTATTATCCGTGTACACATGGAAGACACCCAGGGAAAAATCTAACTCTCGGGGTGGCTTAGAATTCAGGCTTAAATACCATCTTCAGGTAAACTTAAAAAAAAAAAAAAAAAAAAGGAGGAGGGGGCGTCTGGTTAAGCAACTGCCTTCGGCTCTGGGATCCAGCCCAGCATTGGATACCCTGCTCAGCGGGGAGTCTGCTGCTCCCTTTGCTTCTCACCCACCTCATGCTGTCTCTCTCTCACTGTCTCTCTCTCACTCTCTCTCTCAAATAAATAAAAAATCTTCTTAAAAAAGGAGGAGAAGAAGAAAGAAAAGAGTGTCCAGGAGGCCAGTGATAGGCAGGCAGCTTCTCCACTGGCCACAGTCTCCTGAGATTTAGAGACAACCTTCTCTTCCTGGTGCAGAGGAGACATCCTTACCACTGGGATTTCCCATTTAAATGTAAATTTCCCCTACAGAAGTCTAATTTCTACTCCGTTTTCTGAGTTTCTCCTGTGTCTGCCGTTTCTTAAAATAATCACCTCAAAATAGTCCTTGTGCCCAAAAGGCATTTTGGGGTGGAATATTCTGTCATTCTTCCATAAACTGAAACCGAGAATCCCCAGTTCGACGGTTTTAGCAGGTAGTACCTTTGGGAGGTGATCGAGAGATGAGGGATTCATTTCCTTATAAGAGAGACTCCGCAGAGCTCTCTCACCCCCTTCAGACACTCAATCTGCTGTCGCCTTGATCCTGAACTTCCCTGCCTATAAAAGTGTGAAAAATATATTTGTTGTTTATAAGCCACCTAGTCTATCACCTTCTAATAACCCAAACCGACCAAGACACAGGGTGTAGATCTATCTAGGCCCGCCCTATGACCAGATTAGGGGGGTTCCCGGCCTGTGCCTCACCACCTGGGCCACCAGGATGCATGTACTCTGACCAACTCTGGTAAAGCCCCCGGAAAATGCTGCCCCAACCTTTCTCACACTTTGTACTCGAGACAAAAGGCACCTGAGTACAAATGCCAGGATAGTTAGTGGCTTGTGCCACTGCCAAAGTCAAAGACAAGACATTGCTTTGGGTTGTGGGAAGACGTGAATGGCACAGATACTTAGGTAAGTGGAAAAACAAAACAAATTATCCGGTCAGTCCTTTCTCTGAGATACTGGGAGTATGGAAGGTTCTGGCATGACAGACTGTAATGGCTGTCATGGGCTAATGGGCTGAAGGTCCATTTTCTTGCTTCTCTTCCTTTTATCATTTGTGGTTCGGGAGGTTCTCATGACTTGGCATAGTATTCAACACAACTGCCCAGAACTACTAAGGAACATCTTTATGATATTAAATATAGATTTGCATACTCATAAATTTGCTGGGACAGGCATGAAGCATGATACCAACTTCTTATGCCAGACACCAAACACGAGAGTTTAAAGTGCTTTATTTGGGGGCACCTGGGTGGCTCAGTCATTAAGCATCTGCCTTCGGCTCAGGTCATGATCCCAGGGTCCTGGGATCGAGCCCCGCATCAGGCTCCCTGCTCAGCGGGAAGCCTGCTTCTCCCTCTCCCACTCCCCCTGCTTGTGTTCCCTCTCTCACTGTCTCTCTCTCTCTCTCTGTCAAATAAATAAATAAATATTTTTTTAAAAATTAAAGTGCTTTGTTTTTACTAAACTATTCAATAGTATTTAACTAAATTTTCTTTTTTAAGATTTTATTTATTTCAGAGAGAGAGAGAGAAAGTGTGACGGGAGAGTTCAGAGGGAGAAGCAGACTCCCCGCCCCAGCAGGGAGCCAGATGTGGGACTTGATCCCGAGACTCCAAGATCATGACCTGAGCCAAAGGCAGTTGCTTAACCAACTGAGCCACTCAGGCACCCCAGCATTTAAATTTTCAAAAAGTATACCTAAAATGTCAGATTTAAAAAAAAAAATAAAAAATAAAATTAAATGTCAGATTTATGGGGCATGTGGGTGGCTCAGTCAGTTGAGCATCTGACTCTTGGTTTTGGCTCTGGTGGTGGTCTCAGGGTCATGAGGTTGAGCCCACATAGGGCTCCATACCCAGAAGAATCTGTCCCTCTCCCTCTCTCTCTGCCCCTTCCCCCACTAGTGGGCACCCGAACACTCTCTCTCTCAAGATAAAATAAATAAATAAAATCTGTAAAAAAATAAATATAATGTCAGATTTATTTTTATTAAAATGTTGATATTACTCAATAATTTATCCATCTTAGTAATTTTGGATATTTTAGAAGAAAATATTATTTAATATATGTATTCCAAAAAGTTAATTTTTCTATGTTTGGTATTTATTTTAATATACACTTGAAGGTAAACCTATTCAAACAGTATTCGAGCACAATTATATTGGTTTTCCATCCTTTAGATCGTTGCCAAAGATCCTGATAACATAGTGATTTTGCAGAAGTAAAAAAGTAAGGAAAACAGATAACAGAAACATTTATAAATTATGTATCTTTTTCGTCCTCCCAAAGATCAATAGCCCATCAAAAGGACATTCAGACATGTGCAATAATCATTAGATTCAGTCATATTTCACCAACTTTCTGTCATACAGAAGCTATTGCTTTAAGCATGTTTTATTTTTGTCATTATGAGGGTTTATTTATCAATGTAGGAAGATAAAGCAAATTTTGTTTATTTAATTGTTAGCCTGATATGTATTTTTTAAATACTCAGACACTTGGAACGTACCTCCATTTGTATGCTTTCCCTGCCCGTTAAGTGACCTAGGAAGAATTGCGTGCCTATTATTAATTCATCAGAATTAAGAGTGGTATCTGCCTGGCATATTTACTTACAACTGAAATCCCTGCAGTCATCCAGATATAAGAGATGCCCTTTTAAAAATGAAGCTATTCCTGAAAATGCTCCGTTTATAATGCTATCTTATGATAGGATGTCATGGACAGTAATTGATAGATCAGAGACATCCTTTGTAAAATTATATACTGAAAGGTCATATATCATAAAGGAAAGAGAAAAACATAGCAAGAGAAGGGCTTGAAGTAGACATTTTAATTGTAGTTGAAAGGACCATACCAATGAGCCCATAATAGATAGGAGGGTGAGATTTTGTTAGACTTAATTACCAGGAGATGTGGGGCTCCTGGGTGGCTCAGTTGGTTAAAGGTCCGACCTTGATTTCAGCTCAGGTCATGATCTCAGGGTTGTGAGATCGAGCCCCACTCAGGCTCCAGGCTGGGAGGAGCCTGCTTAAGATTTTCTCTCTCTCTCTCTCTCTCCTTCCCTCTGCCCACCCTCTCTCTCTCTCCCTCTTTATTTATTTCTTTTTTTAAAAAGATTTTATTTATTTGACAGAGAGAAACACAGCAAGAGAGGGAACACAAGCAGACGGAATGGTAGTGGGAGAAGCAGGCTTCCTGCCGAACAAGGAGCCTGATGCAGGGCTCGATCCCAGGACCCTGGCAGCCGCTTAACGACTGAGCCACCCAGGTGCCCCTCTCTCTCCCTCTTTAAAAAAAAAAAAGAAAAAAAAATTTTTTTTTCAGGGAAATGAGAAACCAGTCACTTCTAGAGACTTAGAAACACTGTGGAAAGGCAGGTAAGAAAAAGCAACTTGGTAACAGAAAATGGGAGCAAACGTGGAGGTGGACGGGAAAGAATAGGAATCGAGAAGTGTTGAGCACTCACCATGTGCTAGGCCCAGTGCGGAGCCCATAAAGTACCTCGATACTTCCAGCTACAAGACCCACCAGACTTTTTTTTTTTTTTAAGTGAACTCTCTGCCCAACATGGGGCTCGAGCTCACGACCCCGAGATCAAGAGTCACATGCTGCACTGGCTGAGCCAGCCAGGCGCCCGCACCCCCACCAGCCCTCTTAGGATTCACTACAGTCCAGCTGGCATGAAGGAACTGCCTGAAATACCTGCTAATGCCTAGACGGCAAAGCTCCAACCTGTGAGGAAGCCAGGCCCCACCTGCGTCCACCGGGCCCCAGACAGCAGCCCTGACGAGCCTCTGGGCTTTTGCAGGTGCTTTCCTGTGGCTGGGTGCCTGAGTCCACGGGCAAACTCCTACCCATCCTTCAGGCCTCAGCTCAAATATCACCCTCCCTGAGAAGTCTTATCAAATTCTGCCAGGCCCCGCATGCTTATTTCCTCTTTCGGCTTCCTTAAAACCCTTGTGTCATCACACATAGTAAAACATAGCACGTTGCACTATAACCATCTGTTCTTTTGTCTGTCTCCTCTGGACTGCAGCTTCCTAAGGGCAGGGCACTATCCAAGCGCCTATACTATGTCTAGAACATTCTAGGGATGTAATAGAGGCACACTGCCTGAGAGGATAATTGAGTGAACGAATAAATATACACAGGTAAACAGACAGGTGAACAATTAGTGTGTATCTTTCTTACACCTGGGTGTATCTTACTCACGTTTTAGTTCAGTCTGCTGGAGATCTGAGCATCACCTTCTTTTTTCTTGGCAGTATCTTTGAACAAAGGAAACAAGGGAATGATTCAAATGACTTATATATGACACGTGTCAGCTTAGAACGTGACAACAATCACTTTAGCCCAGGGTATCACCAGGGCAGTGATGGAAATACTCTGATTTTGCACTTTCTGATATGGTAGCTACTAGCCACATGCAGCTACGAGCCCCAGAAAAGTTCCTCAGCAAATGAGGAACTGAATTTTATATATTAAATGATTTAGGATAACTACATGTGCCCAGTAGCTACTGTATAGGACACCACAGCTTTAGATAATCATTAACCCACAAAGTAGGGAAGCTTTACCTCAGTATCATTTTTCTGTATAAAAACAAAAATCAGGGGCGCCTGGGTGGCTCAGTTGGTTAAGCCTCTGCCTTCAGCTCAGGTCATGATCTCGGGGTCCTGGGATCGAGCCCCACATTGGGTCCCTTGCTCGGTGGGAAGCCTACTTCCCCCTCTGCCTGCCACTCCCCCGACTTGTACTTGTTCCGTTCTATCTCTAACTCTCTGGCAAATAAATACAAAAATCTTAAAAAAAAAAAACACACAAAACCAGTAATCAGCCACTAACAAGCTGATAAACCTTACTTTGTCTCATTGTACTCACCTGTAAATCTAACAAGAGGCACTACAAGGGACGCCTGGGTGGCTCAGTCAGTTAAGTGGCTGCATTCGGCTCAGGTCATGATCCCAGGGTTTTGGGATCGAGGCCCACATCGGGCTCCCTGCTGAGTGGCGAGCCTGCTTCTTCCTCTACCTCTGCCTGCCGCCTCCCTGCTTGTGCTCTCTCTCCCTCTCTGACAAATAAATAAATAAGTAATCTTTAAAAAAAAAAAAAAAAAGAGGAACTACAAGATAGAAGAATGCCAGCTGAAAGCTCCATGAAAGTGAACCTCTGGGCTCAGTTCTCTTTCTGCCACAGCAAGTCCTCCGGAGGGGCAGCTGAAGGGGGAGCACCCCCCCGACACCCCTTCCCAAAGTGGGAGGGCAGACTGCTTATTCCCCCTTCCACGTGGGTTCAGGGCTTCCCCCTATAGAGTTATAGAGGATAGGTTCCCTCCAATCTATGAGTCAAGAGGATCACACAGAAAACACCTGAAGTCTGTGGGGGGCGTCCCAGATGCTAAATCTCACAAAAGAATGGCAGGATGGCTATCATCACAGCCACGCATCTTCAAGCCCTTTTGTTTCTCCATTTGGAGCAGCCTGGGGTCACTTCCTCCGTCAGGGATAAGCCACTCAGCTTCTTTCCCTTAGGCTTTTTTTGTGCCAGGAGAGAGTGAGGCTTTTGTAAATCCTGCTGTGCTTATAATCAGGTTTACTAAGCCTGATTATCTAATTTTCACCTGCAGAAAGAAAGCATTTTGCAACCGCTCATCTCCAAGGAGAGAAAACGCCAAGTCCCCTCCCCAGGTTTCCTGAGACAATGGGGCTCACGTGAGCGGGTGGGAGCGGGGGGACCACATCCACAATACCAACACATGAGGACAGACAACAGGGGACGGAGAGAAATGGGAGGGTGTGCGGGGAGGGGGACAGCTGCCGTAGGCCTGTGCTCCAAGACGGGGCTCCACTCCAGGGCTTCCCATTTACTAGGTCAGGGGCAGGAGCCTAGACTGTACATTTCTAAGTCCCTCAGTGATGCTGCGGTAGATAACGATACCGCTCTCACACTTTGAGAACCTTGGCTCAAGGTCATTGCCTCGGCTTCCAGCATTTGTTACAGTTCCTTACAGGGTTCAATTCAGTTCCTCGAAATGAAAAGACGTGTTAAGTGTGTGTGTGCTGACAGACAGGGAGCTTAGTTCTTTTTTTTTTTTTTTAAGATTTTATTTATTTGACAGAGATATCACAAGTAGGCAGAGAGGCAGGCAGAGGGAGAGGAGGAAGCAGCCTCCCTCCTGAGCAGAGAGCCCGATGCAGGGCTCCATCCCAGGACCCTGAGATCATGACCTGAGCGGAAGGCAGAGGCTTAACCCACTGAGCCACCCAGGCGCCCCCTTAGTTGTTTTTACAGTTCAGGAAACTGAGGCTTGTGGTCAAATGACAGGGCCAAAGTCACACCGCGAATAAGCAGTAGAAAACCAAGATTTGAATCCAAGATATCGGGCTTCAGAACCCACACTCATAAGCATTCTAGAGAACTCTGTTGTTTTCTCTTCATCCCTTTATTCATTTGTCTCGAGGAAGATTACTGACAAGAATGGAATACTTGTACGGCCAGCATACACAACTCCCAAGAGGAAAGACTAGTTGAGAAACAGCCTCAAGATATCCGTCGCTGGGAAAAACACGGAATCGAGGTAAAGTGAACTGGAACTGGAAGATGTCAATGGATCCTGGCAACCAACTTCATGCCCCCAGCCCCTCACTCATGGCACGGGAAGATCTGTGTTGACCAGCCAGTGCTGAAGACACCGCCAACTTTTTAACCGGGTTCTTACCTGTGCTTCTTTCTAACAAGTATTTATCCTGCCCTTGCTTTGTGCAAGACCCTATGCTAGATATTAGATGGTAAAGGTAGGAAAAGAGAACCAAAACATGGTTATCACCCTCTTGGAGTTCACATCTGGGAGGGGGTAAAAAGGTAAATAGTCAGATCGCATCATTTACCTCACGTTAGTGACATCAAGTCTGCTAGAGGGGATGGGCGAGTGCCTTCCCGCTTTCACCAAAGCCTGGATGGAGACATGGAAAATAGCTCTTATTTACTTGTGGCAGAGACCCTAGTGAGTACATCGCACAGTTACATTTTTTTTAATATACATCAATTTTTAAAATATTTATTTGAGAGAGAGAGAGCATGAGAGGGGGGAGGGTCAGAGGGAGAAGCAGACTCCCACTGAGTGGGGGAGCCTGATGTAGGACTCAGTCCTGGGACTCTGGGATCATGACCTGAGCCGAAGGCAGTCGCTTAACCAGTTAAGCCACCCAGGTGCCCTACGCCAATTTTTTTTTTTAAAGATTTTATTTATTTTATGGGGTGCCTGTGTAGCTCAGTCGGTTAAGCATCCAACTCTTGATTTCAGCTGAGGTCATGATCTCAGGATGGTGAGATCAAGCTCTGTGTTGGGCTCTGTGTTCAGCAGGGAGTGTGCTTGCTTGACATTCTCTTCCTAGGCCCCTTCCCCTGCTTATGCTCTCTCTCATAAATGAATCCTTAGATTTATTTATTTGAGAGAGTATGTATGTGTGCATGAGCAGGGGAGGAGGTGGGAAGGCACAGAAGGGCAGGGAGAGGGACAGCAGACTCCTCTCGCTGAGCAAGGAGCCCAGTGCAGGCCTCAGTCTCACGACCCTGAGATCATGACCTAAGCCGAAACCAAGAGTTGGACACTCAACTGACTAAGCCACCGAGGTGCCCTACATCTAAATTTGAATGCACATCACATGCAATATTTGGACATATTCATACTAAAAAAGTATTGGTTGTTCATCTGAAATTGAAACTTAATTGGGTTTTCTGTATTTTTATTTGCTAAATATTGCAGCCTTGTACAGATTAGCTTTAATCCTCACGATAATTGTTTGAGGTTGGCACTATTATCATCTACCTTTTACATATCCAGAAACTGGGACACAGTCAGGTTAGGTAATTGTCCAAATTCACACATCTATCTGTTAACATATACTTAGAAACCAAGATCTTAGGCCACTTTGTTTCCATGAATGGCCAATTTTGTGCCGGTTATGTTGATAACTACCATCGTCTGTTTCACTGGATCCCATTTTCTGATCTTGTTCTCAAATTATCAGAATATAACCCATTCACTGACCAACGTGCAATGCTCTGGGTCCTGCCTATCAAGGTTAAAAAAAAGAGATAATAAATAAATAAATACCAAAAAAATAATAATAAAAAAGATTCAAGTGTTATGTAAAGAGAAGATAGGGGTACCTGGGTGGCTCAGTCGTTAAGCGTCTGCCTTCGGCTCAGGTCATGATCCCAGGGTCCAGGGATCAAGCCCCACATCGGGCTCCCTGCTTGGCGGGAAGCCTGCTTCTCCTGCTACCATTCCCTGTGCTTGTGTTTCCTCTCTCGCTGTGTTTCTCTCTGTCAAATAAATAAAAATCTTAAAAATAAATAAATAAATAAAGAGAAGATAGGGATAGCATTTCCTCATTATGGAAAAAAATTAGATCCATAATTTCTTTTTTTTTTTTTTTCTTTTTTAGATTTTATTTATTTGAGAGAGAGAGAACATGAGTGGGAAAGGCAGAGGGAGAGAGACAAGCAGACTCAGCACAGGGCATGTGTGCTGATTGGTCTGGCCCAATGCAGGGCCAGATCCCCCTGAGATGATCTCACCTAGGCACCCCCAGATCCATAATGTCTTTTTTTCCCCCATATATCTTTATTTTCTCAGTGTTACAGGATTAACAGTTCATGCACCACACCCAGATCCATAATTTCTAAGGCGGTTTGGCTTATTGAAACACACAAGGGAGTGAAGACCAGATTTTGGAACCACGTGATGCCAGAGGAGGAGAGTCCTACAGCTCACCAACAAATCTGTTTTACGGGACAGATGGTATTAACAGCATTATAAGTTTATACTCTGGAACATCTGGAGTTTGAGATTCTTCAAACAGCAATAGCCTTGTTACTTTGTATGACAATTAAAGCTTCCTGACAGTGAGTGAATTTAGCTTGGTTCTTTGTGATACTGATCCTTTCAGGTCCGCCTCCGACTCCCCTTATCAGTCATTTTCCCTCAGGTGTTAAAAAGAAAACAAAGCCCATCTAATAGTGTGCCAAAGCACTGGAAACACCACTGATCTTCCCCTCTAGACTCAAAGCCGACTTCCCCCTGCCCCGCCCCCATCAAACTTGAATGGCTTCTCAAAACTTCAACATTAAGTAGTTAGGAGCCGTGAATGTTAAGGTTACTAACATGACACAACTACTTATGGTAGCTTTTATTTTTTCCAATTTTTTTCCCTTAGCAGAAAAAGTTTTTATGACCATGCCATAAGATCTGCTTCTCTCCAAGCTCTAATCACATAGGATTGAGCCATATGAAATTGCTATCTTTGTAGGTTAAAAAGGATCAAATATCAGGGGCAGCTGGGTGGCTCAGTCATCAAGTGTCTGCCTTCAGCTCAGGCCATGATCCCAGGGTTCCAAGATCGAGCCCCACATGGGCTCCCTGTGAAAGAGCAGAGCGAGGCTAACTCCATTTTGTGCTAACCCCTATGTGACCTGCTCCTGAGAAAGATCACAGAATGTCAGAACATTGCCTAGCCGGCCCTTGAGCTAGTTAGAGTTAGCCGATAGGAATGCGGAACCCCTAACCACCACAGGATGGAAACCCCGCCTCTTACGCGTCAATTCTGACCAGAGTGATAGACTAGCTCAAACAGCTACTATAGGGCAAATTGCAATTCAATTGGCCACCTGCGTGTGGCCTAACATGACAAGTAACTTTCTGTGTGTGTTACAATCTCATTGGCCACTGGCCCCTATAAAACTGCGGTGCTTTTCGAAACTTTCTTTCTCTACATCACGCCGCTGCGTTGGTACGCCGCTGCGTTGGTGAGTGTGGGAGACTGAGCTCGAGCTAGCTCGAATAAAGCCTCTTTTGCTTTTGCATCGGACTCGGCTCCCTGGTGGTCTTCGGGGATTTCAAAATCTGGGCATAACACCTGCTCCACAGGGAGCCTGCTTCTCCCTCTCCCACTCCCCCTGCTTGTGCTCCCTCTCTCTCTGTCTCTCTCTGTCAAATAAATAGAATCTTTTTTAAAAAATCAAACATCAGCAATGTCATATGGTTCAACATAATATAAATATACAGATAATATCGGCCACTTACAACATCGATGAACCTGGAGGACATTATACTAAATAAAATAAGCCAGACACAGAAGGAAAAAAAGGGCATGATTTCACTTATATTTGGAATCTAAAAAAGTCAAATACACAGAAGCAGAGAGTATAACAGTATTACCAGAAGCAGGAAGGTCGAGAAATGGGGAGATACTGGGAACAAATTTGCAGTTATGTACAATGAGTAAGTCTAGAAAGCTAATGTACAGCATGATGACTATAGTTAATAATGCTGTACTGAATAATGGAAATTATTATAGAATGAGTCATGACTAAAATATACAATAGATTTACTGGGTTATGTTTAGAAGGAAAGAAGCCAGCAGTATCTGCTACAGGTTTTTTGTATCATGTGATTACCATAGGAATCTAGATATTGAGTAAGCATTCAACAAATTTGGTTTATTTGCCATAAATCAATCTAGACCAGTAATCAACTGTGGTCCAAAGAATGTTACTGAAAATACGTATGGGATACAGTTAAACTAATCCTTAGAGGAAAACATGTACCTTTAAATGCTTGTATGAGAAAATAAGAGAGGCTAAAAGTTGTTGAGCTAAGCATCTAGCTAAAGAAATTAGAAAAAACACAACAAAATAAACGGAAAGAAAGTAAAAGGAAATGATAAAGAAAAAATAAATCCATTAACTAGAAAACACATATATCATCAAAGGGATTTTTTAAAAGCCAAAAGTTGGGTATCTATTTTTAAAGATTTTATTTATTTATTTGACAGAGAGAGACACAGTGAGAGAGGGAACACAAGCAGGGGGAGTGGGAGAGGGAGAAGCAGACTTCCTGCAGAGCGAGAGCTCGATCACAGAACCCTGGAATTATGACCTGAGCCAAAGGCAAATGCCTAACGACTGAGCCACCCAAGTGCCCCAAAAGTTGGGTATTTAAAAACACTATTAAAATTGATAACCTCTGGAAAGATGGATTAAGGAAAAGAAAAAATAAAGAAGATGGAAATACACTAACATTTTAAAAGATAAATTATAAACAATTTTAAGCTATTTAATTGGGAAACACATAATGAAATAATTCAAGGAAAATTTAACTTAAACTAATTGAAGAAGAAATAGAAAGTTTGGGCAGTCCTGTTTAAAAAAATAATAATTAAAAAAAAATAACAATTTAGGGGCACCTGGGTGGCTCGGTCAGTTGAGTTTCTGCTCCAATAATGATCTTAGGGTCCAGCGATCAAGCCCCATGCTGGGCTCTATGCTCAGCAAGAAGTCTGCTTAAAGATTGTCTCCTGTCTGTCCCTTCCACCACTCATACATGCATGCTCCCTCTCTCTAAAATAAATACATCTTTAAAAAAATAAATAAAAATAACTGTAGATTAAAAAAATCTTCACACACACAAACCAAGACATGCAGATATAATCTTCCAAACTTTAAAGAGTTAAGGTTATTCTAATCTTACACAAATTCTTTCAGATATAAAGAAAGGCAACATTCCCTTAACCATTCAATGAGGCTGATAAATTCTACAGCTATACAAGGACAGTATAAGAAAGGAAAATTTAAAAAAAAAAAGAAAATTAAGGGACCAATCTTGCCCATAAACATAGATTTAAAAAACCCTAAGCAAAATAGTAGCAAAAAAATTCGTTAAGAGTGTCAGAGTGGACCAAAAAACACAACCCCACTATGTTGTCTGCAAAAACCCACTTTATGGTGCACCTGGTGGGCTCAGTTGGTTAAGTGTCCCAACTCTTGATTTCAGCTCCGGTCATGATCTCAGGGTCAGGACATCAAGCCCTACAATGGGCTCCAGGTTTTATAGGACCTTTTCTCCTTTAGCTCCCACTATTCTTGGTCTCACTGCTTTGAAGAATGAAGAGGTAAACCAGACAGAGAGTGGTGGGCAGCAAAGAAAAGTCTATTGAGCAATATATAAAGTTTATTGAGTGACAGAATACAAAGCTCCCAAAGAGGGAGGGGACCCAAGCGGGTAGCCACTGTTGTTTCTAAGATTAGGGATTTTAATCTAATTAACCATCTGTGAGCCTGTAACCCAATCACGTTTTTGTCATCTATCACAGGGGAAAGGGTGGAGGACTCCTTCCAGGGTGGTATAAAATCCTTTTAAGGGTAGTTTCCTCTTGACGTCGGGGGAGAAGCCTTCTCCCTCCCTGCTTTTCTTCCAAGTCTCCTTCATTACCTGCTCAGTACAGTCTGCTTGTTCCTCCCCCTTTCCCCCACTTAAGCATGCTCACTCTCTCTTGGTTTCAAAATCTAAAACCAAAAGAAAACACCACTTTATTTATCCATTTTTTTTTTTTACATTTTATTTTTAAGTAATCTCCACACCCAACATGGGGCTTGAACTCACAACCCCCAGATCAAGAGTCACATGCTCACCACTGACTGAGTCAGTCAGGCATGCCAAGGAATCCACTTTGATTCTAAATTTCTTTTTTTTTTTTTTAATTCTAAATTTCATAAGAGAATTTTTTTAATGACCAAGTTGGGTTTATACAAGCAAGAATGGTTTAATATTAGAAAATCCAGGGGTGCCTGGGTGGCTCAGTCAGTTGAGTGTCTGACTCTTGATTTTGACTCAGGAAATGATCCTGGGGTCCTGTGATCTAGTCCCACATCAGCTCCCCACTCAGCAGGGAGTCTTCTTGAGATTCTTTCCCTTTCTCTTCCTCTCCTTCTGCCCTTCCCCTCTGTACCTCTCCTCTTGCACTCCCTCAAATAAATAAATAAAATCTTTTGTAAAAATCCATGCACACACTTAATCACACCATATTTAAGGAGAAAAACCATATGATCTTCTCAAATACATGTGGAAATGGTGTTTTGAGGGACGCCTGGTTGGCTCAGTTGGTGGAGCATGGGACTCAATCTCAGGGTTGTGAATTTGAGCCCCATGTTGGGTGTAGAGATTACTTTAAAAACTAAAATCTTAAAAAAAAAAAAAAAAATGGAGCACCTGGGTGGCTCAATGGGTTAAAGCCTCTGCCTTCAGCTCAGGTCATGATCTCAGGGTCCTGGGATCGAGCCCCACATCGGGCTCTCTGCTGGGCAGGGAGCCTGCTTCCCCCTCTCCCTCTGTCTGCCTCTCTACCTACTCATGATCTCTCTCTCTCTGTCAAATAAATAAATAAAATCTTATAAAAAAAATTAAAAATAAAATAAAATGATAAATTAGGGGTACCTGGGTGGCTTAGTTGGTTAAGTTTGACTCTTGATTTTGGCTCAGATCATGATCTCGGGGTTGTGAGATGGAGCCCTATGTCAGGCTACACGCTCAGTGGGCAATCTGCTTGAGATTCTCTCTCCCTCTGCCTCTGCCCCTTCCCCCTGCACTCTCTGCCTCTCTCTAAAATAATAAACAAATCCTTTTTTTTTTGAAGATTTTATTTATTTATTTGACAGAGAGGAGAGAGATCACAAGTAGGCAGAAAGACAGGTAGAGAGAGAAGGAGAAGCAGGCTCCCTGCCGAGCAGAGAGCCCGATGCGGGGGGCCGATCCCAGGAACCTGAGATCACGATCTGAGCTGAAAGCAGAGGCTTTAACCCACTGAGCCACCCAGGTGCCCCAATAATAAACAAATCTTAAAAAAGATAGATAAATTATTGAAAAACATTAAACAAGCTCTAAACAAAAGGAGACATAGGTCATGTTCATTTTATTGGATAACTCAAGATTATAAAAATATTGATTATTTCTAAACTAACTCAAATTGAAGAAGTCAGATAAGGGAGTGTTAAAAGACAAACTGAGGCAGGGGCACCGAGGTGGCTCAGTCGGTTGAGCATTTGCTTCTTGGTTTGGCTCAGGTCGTGATCTCATGAGTCATGATTTCATGGCTCCTGAGATTGAGCCCCACGTTGGGCGCTGGGCTCTGCACTCAGCGGGGAATCTGCTTGAGATTCCCTCTATCCCTCCCCCCATGTACGCACACTCTCTCTTTCTCTAAAATAAATAAATCTTTTAAAAATTTTTTGGAAAGAAAAAAGATAAATTGAGACATATTAACAATTTTAAGAATTTATCTGAGCAAAAATCAATTTGAATCAGCACCAAAATGGAAGTGGTTATGAGCACTCCACTGACGGGAGCTCAGGGAAAGACCGACAGAGGAAAGGTATGATTGACTAGCTATAGCTTAAAGCCTACTTGGCTGTTTCGTGATTGGTTGTCCTTAGTACTTTGATTTCATAACCTTCAGGCATTCACAGACTTAGATCTGCTCATGCAGGCCACCATGCCATTAGCTCCACATCAGTCTAATGGCCTCTTCATTTAATTAACTGTAAGTCACGGAGTACAGGGGGGAATGGCCCTACCAAATAGCAAAACTTATCACACGGCCGTTTTATTAAAATTGTATTAAAAAAAAGTAAAGGACTATATAGTATTGGTAGAGGGACCAATGGAATATAATAGAGAATTTAGCAACGTACACACAGAAATACTTGACATAT
This sequence comes from Procyon lotor, assembly GCA_028646535.1. NCBI lineage: Eukaryota > Metazoa > Chordata > Mammalia > Carnivora > Procyonidae > Procyon > Procyon lotor. Next base: position 46,567,739 of record CM053608.1, read on the forward strand.
GACAGAGGGGTCATTCAGGTCACTGATGAAAGAACACCTAGAGAACTGTGATACTTATGGGGGAAAAAAGATTAAACTGAATTCTCCTCTCACACCACAAAAGACAGTTCCAGGGATGCCTGGGTGGCTCAGCTGGTTGGGTGTTTGTCTTGAGTCGTGGTCCTGGGCAGGGTCCTGGGATCAGAGCCCCATGTCAGGCTCCCTGCTCATTGGAGAGCATGCTTCTCCTTCTCCCTCTGCCCCTCTCCCCACTTTTGTGCTCCCTCTCAACCCCTCTCAAATAAATGGATAAAATCTTTAAAAAATAATAAAAAAATAAATACAAAACAGTTTCAAGGGGTGCCTGGGTGGCTCAGCAGTTAAGCATGAGCCTTCAGCTCAGGTCATAATCCTAAGGTTCTAGGATCCAGCCCCCATCAGGCTCTCTGCTTAGCAGGGAGTCTGCTTCTCCCTCTCTCTCTGCCCCCTCCCCCATTCATGCTCACTCTTTCTCAAATAAAATCTTAAAAAAAAAAAAAAAAAGTAGTTCCAAAAGAATAGACTTAAATATGAAAGATAAAATTCTAGAACTGTTGGGAAAAAAAAATGAGAAGATGCCATCATGAAAAAGTTCCTTTTTAAAAAAATATTTTTTTATTTTCTATTTTTTTGGATATGGGACTTGAACTCATGACCCTGAGATCGAGAGTCACACACTCCACTGACTGAGCCAGCCAGGTGCCCCAGGAAAGACTTCTTAAACAAAAACTACAGTGCGTTAGCCATTGAAAATAAGACTGATGGATACAGTTATGAAGGGTGTCAGAGTATATGACCCCAAAATGTGCCACTTTGGCATAAGCATTATTTTGGGCTGAAGGCAACTGAGAAACAGCAGACACAGGCAAAGCTTTCCACCCTCCTGCTTGCTACCTAAAAGCAGGGTATATAAATTTTCCTTTATGAAGGTGCTCCCCTTACCACTCCCATCCCAGGAAGAAAAGAACTGCCAGAGCACTCTTATCACCCCAAGACTGCATGAGATCAAGTCTGCTATAAGGCATGTTACTAAAATGGCCCTTCTCTTCCATTAGTTTCCCCCATATTTATCTTCCTGAAATTTACTACCCTAGAAGCCTAAACCTGTTTCTTTTTCTTGCCACTTCTCTACAACTTGCTGCCTTTCGTTAAGATGGTATTAGATCCCCTAATTCTAATCACCCCTTTGAGTTGTTCATCATCGAGTTCTCCCGTATGTATGTACTTGGCACACATAAACTCTGGGGTTTTTTCCTCCCATTAGTCTGTCTTTTGTCAGTTTAATTTGCAAGATCCCAGTTACTGAACATGAGAGGATGAAGGAAAGAGGTTTTCCTTCTCCCCTACAATTACATTAAGAATCAGTAGCCATCGGGGTGCCCGATTGGCTCAGTTGGAGGGAGCACGGAATTCTTGATCCTGGGGTTGTAAATTTGAGTCCCTCATTGGGTGTAGAGATTATTTAAAAATAAAATCTTTAGGGGCACCTGGGTGACTCAGTGGGTTAAAGCCTCTGCCTTCGGCTCAGGTCACGATCACAGGGTCCTGGGATCGAGCCCCGTGTTGGGCTCCCCGCTCAGAGGGAAGCCTGCTTCTCCCTCCCCCACTCCCCCTGCTGGTGTTCCCTCTTTTGCTGTGTCTTTCTCTGTCAAATAAACAAATAAAATCTTAATTAAAAAAAAAAAATGCTGGCAGTTCAGCTGCAAGTTTTGCAGATGTGGCCCAAAGGAAAAAGCGGTTTGGGGAAAGGGGAGCTATCTCCGGGAGTGGCAGTTCTTCTGACAGGAAGGCTCAGGTTCCTGAAGGTGGTGACAACCCAGTAAAGGTCAGACACTTTCTGTGTGCAAAAACAAGGGAAAACCACGGGAGCCACGGAAAAGTTAAAGTATGGAAAGAGATTCAGTGGAGTGGCCACACAGTCTCCTGAAGATAGAGCCTGGCAAAGGGGCGACAGGGGTTGGGTGACTAGAGGTAACACGGTGGGACCATTTCAAGAAGCAGCATTTGCCTTGCCTGTGGGTGGGCTGGATAAGTCTCTTTTTACAGATCCTCCAATTAAAACAAAATATGGATATCATCTTATTATCACTGAAGGGAGAAAATAAAATTCTACAAAAGGCCAAAAAAAAAAAAAAATAGAGTGGCAAAAAAATGAAAAAAAAAATCATTCTAAAAGTAAAATTGTTGGGGTACCTGGGTGGCTCAGTGGATTAAAGCCTCTGCCTGCAGTTCAGGTCGTGATCTCAGGGTCCTGGGATCAAGCCCTGCATTGGGCTCTCTGCTCAGCGGGGGAGCCTGCTTCCTCCTCTTTCTCTGCCTGCCTCTCTGCCTACTTATGATCTCTCTCTGTCAGATAAATAAATAAAATCTTAAAAAAAATAGTTTTTCTTCTTTCTGAAAAAAACAAAAACAAAAAAATAAATTACACTCAAAGAAATGGCAGAACTATAACCTAGAGGCAACAGATAGGCGAATCAATCTTAGAACTCTAGTGTTGAGTGAAAGCGCAGTCATCAACAGATGGTGTATCATGCCTGACCTATAATATGACATCATTTATATACATTTCAAGAACAAAACTCATCAATACATTGATTAGGAAAACATGCGCGTGTGATTTTTTTAAAACTAAAGACTATTTATTTGAGAGAGACAGAGAGAATGCACACTTAACAGGGGGTGAGGGGTGCAGAGGGAAAGAATCTCCAGCAGGTTCCCAGCTGAATGTGGAGCCCAACTGGATGCAGGGCTCAATCTCATGACCCTGAGACCATAACCTAAGTCGAAATCAAGAGTCGGACACTTAAATGACTGAGCCATCCAGGTACCCCTAAAATTATTCTTGTAAGAAAGCAGGGGATTGGAGCACCTGGGTGGCTCTGTTGATTGCATGTCTGCCTTGGGCTCAGGTCATGATCCCAAAGTCCTGGGATCGAGTCCCACATTGGGCTCCCTGCTCAGTGGGGAGTCTCTGCTTCTCCTGCCCCTCCCCCTACTCTCTCTCATGCAACCTCTCTCTCTCTCAAATAAATAAACTTCAAAAAAAAATAGTCCATTCAGAAGGAAGGAAGGAAGGGAGGGAAGAAGGGAAAGAAGGAAGGAAGGGAAGGCAAGCCTCATAAACCCAAATAGGGAATGTGGTTACCAGGATCACAACATGGCTGAACTCCATGGGAGCCATTTCTGCTGCAGGTCATGGGTATGATGCAGGCAGCAAGTTCTTAGAGTTCTGGTGGTACTTGGTTTACCTTCACCAGAAAGGCCAGTGAATGGAAAAGGCAACTACACAGAAAAATGGGCAAGGGTATAAACTGGCAAATTAAAGAAGAGAAAATCTG
>CM053608.1:46571594-46683933 GCA_028646535.1 Procyon lotor
CCTTGGCCTGTGGGACCCCTCTTCACTGGTCAGGTCTTCTCAGTCTGCTGGTTTCTCCTCATCCTTAAGATCTAATGTGCTGCCTCTGTAAGTGGGTTGGGGAAAAGGGGAAACTCACGGAATTGTTTAGTGATTTCAGAGCATAAATTGTGGGACATGACACGAGTAAGGTGGAAAGAGTGCTTATCTTGGAGAGCCTCACCTAGCAGAAATGGTCTCAGAGAAATGTCGAGTGGAAGGGGCTATAGCAGATAATTTTGTGTCTTAGAAAAGTCATTTTATATGTTGAAGCTTTGTAATAAACTACTTTGGGTTATTGTAGATGGCCAATTTATTTGAAACAAGTTAGGATTAGAATAGTTTTCAGCTCTACTTAGCTGATATTTATATAAATATTTTAAAAAATGTATAATAAAGCGGTTAATTTGACTTATAATATAGGTAGCAAATTTTTTTTCCCCCTCCACTCACTAATCTGTGCACTTAATTTCAGAGATGTTCTAGAAGCATTTTGGGGGAAGTGGGGAACATTATTCCGTGGCCAATGTTAGGCATGGATATAGTATTTAATACTATATGTTGACTTCAAGCAGCTTTATCATTTATCTTCTTCACTAGACTTGGCACCCAATGATTTTGTTATTTAAAAGTTAATGAATGAATAAAAGAAACCATCTTCAAAGATTAGAGTAAAGGGGCACCTGGGTGGCTCAGTGGGTTAAAGCCTCTACCTTCAGCTCAGGTCATGACCTCAGGGTCCTGAGATCAAGCCCCGCATTGGGCTCTCTGCTAAGTGGGGAGCCTGCTTCCCTCTCTCCCTCTGCCTGCCTCTCTGCCTGCTTGTGATCTCTTTCTACTTGTCAAATAAATAAATAAAATCTTTAAAAAAAAAAAAAAAAAAGACTAGAGTAAAACTATAAAAGGAAATACCAAGATGTCTGAAGGCAGCTTCAAAATTGGAATTTCAAAAACATTTTGAGCAGTGGTAGCTTTAGTTGAACGAGTGGTTATAACTTTCCAAGTAATTTTCTTTGGAAAGAACAACATCCCTTGTTTTTGTGCATTCGAGTGTGATGATAAAAAAAAAAAATTTGTGAGGTTGATTATTTTCTAGTCTACATATTGAGGATCTGGAATCTGGTGTGTAACTCTAGTGGTTTTTAAAACATCTCATTGTTTTGGAGGAAACCGATAAATTGTATTTCACAGGTGGTTATGGAGCTACAGCTTTAAATATAAAACGCGATCCTTTACATATTAAAACCAAAGGAGAAGAATTTCCCCTGACTCTGGGTCGGGATGTCTCTGGTGTGGTGATGGAATGTGGACTGGATGTGAGGTACTTCAAGCCCGGGGATGAGGTGAGTTAGCTTCTTTTCTAAATATGCAGATTTCATTTTGCTTCTTTTGAAGTATATCTGTATCTGTGACTTGTTTTTTTTTTTTTTTTTCTTCAAGTATACTGAGCTTTGGCTAGAACTCTCATTTTCTTGCTGCTGTTGTTACATTTTTCACAAACAATTACAAAAGAGCTTGACCGTACTTGAACTTTTTAAAAATCCAGTGTTTAAGAATTGCGAGACTTTAAAATATGTAGCATTGGGACAATTTTTCTTAAAGTCTTTAAACGACAATTTTTGTCGTTACATTTTTCACAAACAGTTACAAAAGAGCTTGACCGTACTTGAACTTTTTAAAAATCCAGTGTTTAAGAATTGTGAGACTTTAAAATATGTAGCATTGGGACAATTTTTCTTAAAGTCTTTAAACGACAATTTCTACCTTATGGGTTAGATGGTTTTAAAATAACTAAAATTTGGTTTAATCACCTGTCACCTGTCACTTTGAACTTTTATACCAAGAAATGAAAATTGAGCTCATAATGATAGCTAACGCTGTTCTAGTTGCATTTCGTAAAATAACACCTTTAATCCTTATGAAGTAAGTTCAGTTAGGCACAGCTTACAAGATGAGAAAAGCCAAGCTGTAAAGAGGGTCCCGCAGCTAGTGAGTGCTGGAGCCAGGATTCAAGCCCCAGAGACTGGGCTCTTACCGGTACTCTAAGTAGTTGGTAAATTTTTTCGCATCTGCTTCCAATGTGGTTTGACTTGGTAAATTCAGAATCCTACTAAGTACTACATTTATATTATGTGAAAATAACTCTCTTGCCGGGCCTGTGGCTGACTTGTGTTTTTTCGCGGGGTGGGGTCTATATCAGGGGAAAGCCCTCATGCTGAGCTTCGGTCAGAAAATCTGTTTCTAATGAAGTTGTGTGTTTCAGGTCTGGGCTGCAGTTCCTCCCTGGAAACAAGGCACCCTGTCAGAGTTTGTCGTAGTCAGTGGGAATGAGGTAACTCCCCGACTCTGTGCTGAAATGCCATCAGAAAGTATAAACAAAGACTGACAGATATCTCTGAAGTAACTGGTTGCTTTTCACATCGGGTCTGTGTTTTATGGGTAGTTTTGAAAGAGCTAAGATAGACAATAGGAACTTTTGAAAGAGTAAAAAAAAAAGTATTTGATGTCCTTTAGTAACACTGCCTGCCAAAGCGGCTCTTTGTCTTCCCGAGCAGGGATTTGGAGTGAGATCTAGAAACCCCGCTGTGTTTCTCAGTTTTACCCAGAATGAGCAGTTGAAACCAAATATACCAAGTGGAGCATACCAGTTAATCATCGACAGAGGCATGGGGGTATCAGGCTTTTTCAAATAACTTTAAAAACAGTCTCATCAAGTACAGTCAGGTGGCCTGACAATTTGAATAGAGAGAATGGGGTTAACATTGAGGAAATTGGCTACAGAAGGGAAGGCAGGAAGGGAAAAGGGGGTATTAACTGAGATTAGAGAAAGTCTGGAAAGATTATGTTCCACTAAATGGGAGTGAAGGAAGCAGCCGATCTCAAAAAACAAATTAGAATGTGTTTATGAGGGCTCAGGGTTTATTTGGATTTATTTCTGGGTATAGTCAGAACTAATGGGATTATTGAATGTGGAGTCTTTATGAAGAATTAAGCAGCTTTATCTGATAATGTAACCTATAAAATATTACTGAACCTCTGTGAGGCAGGTTGAGTCATTAGGAGAATATTCCTTAGGGATAATTCTGGAGTAGGGTATGCAATAAATACTGAACCTGGCAGAATGTTGTAGACATATCTACGAAAGAAATTGGATTCCTATGCAGATAAATATACTTCACTGTGTTCGTTCATAGGTTTGCATGTCATTGCTTATTTTTAACTGTTGCCTTCAAATTTAGGTCTCTCTCAAGCCCAAATCACTCACTCATACTCAAGCTGCTTCTTTGCCGTATGTGGCTCTCACAGCCTGGTCTGCCATAAACAAGGTTGGCGGCCTGAATGACAAGAATTGCACGGGAAAACGGTAAGTATCAACTGTGGCCTCTAAACCTCCCTTCTTTCCTTCTGTTAAGGTCTTTCTTTGGAGGAGATTTGTGAGAAGAGTCTTAAAATTCAAATCAATTGCATAAGCAGAGTTGTGGTAACATTTAAAACAATCTCCAAAAAAACTCTTCTATTTGTGTCAATTTGTATTTTTTTTTCCTTTTTAAAGATTTATTTATTTTAGAGAGAGTGCCTGAGCTGGAGGTGGGGGTGTGAGAGAGTGCCTGAGAGGAAGAGGGGGGGAGAGAGAGAGAGAGAGAGAGAGAGAGCGCATCTTTAAGCAGACTCCACACTGAACATGGAGCCTGATGTGGGGCTCGATCTCACAACCCGGACGTTACGACTTGAGGGGAAACCAAGAGTCAGATGCTTAACCGACTGAGCAACCCAGGCAACCCCAGTTTGTACTTCCTTGATCTCATTGTGTTGATTCTTAGCCCAAGCAAATGGGAATTTTTAGATGGAAACAGGTAGGTAAACTTCAGGAGTCAGAACTTCATAAAATATGCAAAGTTTGTGTGTAAATTTCTGCAAAGAGGATCCATAGCTTTGATTAGATTCTTAAAAAGGGTTAAGCATCATCACCCTATACATTTTCTAAGGAATGATGTCCAGGTACAGGTGTTTTCTCTCTGCTAGGATTTGCTCTCTGGCTTGCAGATTTCTGTGAAGAACAGATAAAAAGGGACTGCAAAACACTGATAAACATTCTTGAGTTCTCTTAGGCTTAGTGCTTGGCGTCCTTTAGGTCAGTTCTTGTGCTTCAAGGTCTTTACTGTTCAAGTTAGCAACACACAGTGAGTAGGAATGTCTTAGATATACTTGAGTCCACATCCAGATTCTGCTGCTTTCTAGCTGGGGGGCCAAATATTCAAGGCCCACTCAGTCACTTCTCTTCTGTGAGTTTTGTTTTATGAGGTTAGTGAGAAAACACAAGTAAAACGTGGCTCAGGTTGTGGCCAAGGAAGGCACTCAGTCGAGGTGAGACTGTATTCTTCATATTTTAGAAAGTTGACATGATCAGGAAAACTGATTTTACTTTTTGGCAAGAAAACAAGGTGCCAAGAGCCATTTAATGATTGTGATAAAGGAGAGAGATCTATAGGTCAATTTTTAATAAAACGAGTTTTTTGGTTACTGAATTAGCACAGATAAAATAGACTGTTGTGAAACCTTGCACTTCACATTTAATGTGTTGGGCTATAAAGGCTTGAATTTAATGAAAGCTTAATAACTATTTCTGAAAGCAGTTTGAAGATGATTCATCTAATGAGCTGCTACCCTTTACTGTAGATTTCAAGGCAAATATTCTAAAGGTCAACCCTGTTTATTTTCTAAGCTTCTGAAGTTACCGTTTAGGTCAACTACTTTGTTTAAATTAAATTAGTCTGGCCACATAGCTTTTTCTAGTGGTCTGTCTTCGTTAATAACTTTGCAGAATTCAGGGTTTTTAGACCTTTATTATTATTGTAGGCTCTGCATTGACATTGATGCTTTATTCTTTTGTTTTTCCTTAAAACATTAGACTTCCCATGCCCGCAAGACCATCCGTGTGCTGTGGTTAGAGAGCTCTCATTCCTTTTGCCAGTTGAGGGCTCTCAAGGCTTTTTCGTTTTTAGTACCTGGAAGAAAACAATTTAGAAACCACTCTAGTTGTCTTTTCTCAGGCACATGGATCTGTGCTCCATTTTATTGTTGGCCTTGTGGGTAAATCTTTGGTACTGTGTTATCTTCTGTTCAAGCAATAATGGCTTGGAACTGGGGAAATAGAAGACATGGTCCTATTCTTTCCTCTGCCGCTGACCTTGGGCATGATGTTTCTGGTATCTGCAGTTTCCTCCAGGGTACTAAGTGGAGGACGGTGCAGGTTGTATGGGGATCTTTGAGAAGTGTAAAGTTTCACCCTGTATAAGGCGATTCCATAGTGCATTGAATTGGGTGTGTTCATTGATTTAGCCACGTATTAACCAAACTGAAGTGAAATCCATTGTAGATGGTTCATATTTACACCGGCTCATATCCTGAATCTCCTGCACTCTCACCTGAGTAGGATGCCTCTGTCCCAAGTGGCAGTGAGAGTTTTGGTGGGTGGTGGTCTAGGAAATCTGTTTCCTGAAGTTATTACACATGGGTGATAATAATAGTCTACCTCTCCCAGTTCCTTATTTGTGGGAATCAGAGGTGTGAGCACCTTAAAATACTATAAAAAAATTTTTACAGGAGGAAATTATGACTAAAGTGGGATTTTATTATACATAAACTAAGGCGTTCCAGTGTCCAAGGTGGCTTTTTTCAGTTTGGTGGAACATATTTTGGTTTCTCTAAGGCATAATTATTCTCTTTCTATTAGCTGTTGACATTAAGGCATGTTTTAGTCTGCAATAAAGCAGGTCAGTGTTTGTTAACAAGGGCTAATATAATAGTCTGTTTTTCTAACTAGTTAATTAAAAAAAAAAAAAAAGAAACACCCATCAGCACCTTGGAAGATTTTACAGGATTTCTTTATAACAAACAGCTTTTTCAAATTAAAACAAAGCTTTCTAAGGTAAGGACTCAATGTGTTTACTTTTTCCTTTTTTGTTATATAATTGTATTTCTGCAAGAACTGAGCATCTGTTAACCAAGGTGATAGTCTAATATTGATGTCACGTAATATGTCATTTTTGCCCACACTGTGATATCAGTAGAAAATGTCAGATGCAATGATTTTTTTCTTACCAGCCCATCCATAGTTTCTTCATGACTTAAGTTGGAAACCTAGATAACCTAGGGCTCTCAAGATAATAGAGATGTTTTAAAAAGTGGTTACACCAGATATTTTTTTGAAAGCAGTTTAGTCTGATGGTTATATTTATTGGTAGTGTCATGGTACATCTTGAATATTTCGTGGTCTACCTGAAATTCATCTTTTCCTGAAGAAAAGATGTTTGACAGAAGTATTAAAGAAGTTGTTTGACAGAAGTATTGAAAAGTGTTGGAAATTGGGGGCGCCTGGGTGGCTCAGTTGTTAAGAGGCTGCCTTCGGCTCGGGTCATGATCCCAGGGTCCTGGGATCAAGCCCCGCATCGGGCTCCTTGCTCTGCAGGAGGCCTGCTTCTCCCGCTACCATTCCCTCTGCTTGTGTTCCCTCTCTCGCTGTGTTTCTCTCTGTCAAATAAAAAAAAAAAAAAAAATCTTTAAAAAAAAAAAAAGTGTTGGAAATTGAACCATTCCCCTGCCACAAAATAAATTTCGTTTTTAAATTGTGTATACTTAAAACTCAATGCAGTGATTTTAGAAATGCTTTTCACTGTTTCTTATTTGGGATTAGGCTTTATGACAGTAAAATTTTGTCAGGTAATTGTGATTTGGGTGTCTGATTAATTCTGTTCTATAATTAGACCTGCTCCAACTTGAAACCATTGGGTTTACCTCCCTCCCCCAACCACTGGGCTTCCGTGGTAATTATAATACAGCTTCCTTCCTTCAGCTGCCTTCTGCCTGTTCTGCACCCCACTACCCACCTGTTTCTCCACACTCTCTGCTCCCACTGCCCCTGTGGACTTTGGGTTTCTATTTGCACTTGACTGGATGGTATGGTCAGAGGGGTAAGGGGAAGACAGAAGCCTCAGCAGTTTACTTGCTGGAAGAAAATCGCGTGGCTGGGAGGAAGGGGAGAGGGAGGGCGGAGGCTCTGGCCAGTGTGATGCAAATGAGCCTTGCCTCTGCTTTTGGACCTGTTCTGCTGGGGCCCCCAGGCAGGCTCAGTTAAAGGAATAGTAGGAAACTCTTCCTGGCACTTTGTGGTTTACAGACAAGCTTTCTGGGTGACTAGGGTACCTTGTGAAGCTCAGAAGCCCTCTGCCCTTGGGGCACTATAATCTAGCCTCCAGCCTCGCCAGCGAGCCGCAGCTGTGCCCCCCCCCCAACCGGGTCATAGCTGACTAAGTGGCCAACCCCATGATCTTTTTCAGTTCTTCTCAGCATTTCACCTCTCTGAAGTATATGGCACTGTTGACCACTTCCTTAAGACTCACTTTTTCCATGGTTTCAGGATATCAGACTCCTTTAGTTTTCCTGCCTTTTTGACCATCTCTTGTAATTTTTAGAGGAGCCTCTCTTTTCTCCAGCCTTTGGCTGTTGCCGTTCCCTCTGTGTCTGCTCCATCATGGCTCTGTGTCCCAGAGGTCCCTCACCTGCTCCCAGCTCCTGTTTCTACCATGGTAGCTTGCAGATGGGTTTCTCACCCTAGCTTCTCAGCTGGGTTTCAGTTAGACGTCTCCTTCATATTTTCAACTCCACTGGTGCAAGACAAGACCGCCTGCCTGCCACGAGTCCTCTGGATTGCTAACGTCCGTTAACTGGCATTTCCCATAAGCCAGAACCTGACACTTTCCAGACTCCTCTGCCTCCCCCTCCACAACACAACTCCTTGTTCTCCTCACCTAAAATTTAGAAGGGTTGTCAAACGGGCAGAAGATGTCTTCCAACTTCCTTTAATATGGGGGCTGTAAGACTACAAGGCATCTCAGGTTTTCTTTTCTTTTCTTTTCTTTTTTTTTTTTTTTTGAGGATTTTATTTATTTATTTGACAGAGAGAGAGAGAGATCGCAAGAAGCAGAGGCAGTCAGAGAGAGAGGGGAGAGGCAGGCTCCCTGCTGAGCAGAGAGCCCGATGCGGGGCTTGATCCCAGGACCCTGAGATCATGACCTGAGCTGAAGGCAGAGGCTTTAACCCACTTAGCCACCCAGGCACCCCGCATTTCAGGTTTTCTTCTGCAGTGAATAGGCCTAAAATACTTTTGCATTGTAATTGCCAACCCTCATTTACTAGTTTGTGGTTGACGTCTTCCCTGTGGTGGTATCAGATGACAAAAATAATACCACATGGTGATGCATTTATCCTTCACTGGTGGGAAAAGCAGGCCTAGATTGCGGAGCACAGTGCCTCACGATCAGTGGAAAGCTCTTCCTGAGGGATTCTGGGCAAGAGCCAGTTTTACATTAGAAGGGGCAGCACGGAAAAGGCATGATTGCCTAGGAGGTCACTGATTTCCTTGGAAGGCTAGCAGGGTCTGTTTTCTAGGGTAGGGTAAGCTGGCTAAATCGGAGTTGGAGAATTGTGATTGGTGTTAGGTTTCCTTGACAGTGATGCATTCTTTGTAAGTGCAGACTGACTTAGGTTGAGATTTATGACGCTAGGCCCTGGGGGAGCCTCCATCTTGTAGCTCCTGATCTAGGAATTAACTTTATTAGTGGTGTAAGTTTTTACAGGTCTCATAATTGGAAGAATTTTCTGCAGATGGGCTTCAGCTTCTGTGTGTCTCAAACCTTGTTGAACCATTTTCCTCCTTCACTACTTGTATAACCTAGTGCTAGGTACCACGATACTTAGTCTTACCCTAATAAGACAATAACTTCTTGATGCTTTGTTGTGCCACTTTAGTGGGAAGTAGGAATATTCCTGGAAGGCATTCTTAATCCAGGACAGCCTACAATAACTTAACTCTACTCAGAAAGGACTGTGGACCACATCAGTATTTTCCACTAAACCCAAAGCATTTGTATTTCCAAATCCACTTCCCTCCCTCCAAATCTACTTTTACTTGTCATGAGGGGAAGCATAACGGAGGGTGTAGAAATGGAAAGAGACAGAAATTTTAACTGACTGTGGCTAACAGAGAAGGAAAAATCATTTTCCGTCTACCTTTTTGAATTCTCCACTGAGACCTCTGTAATAAAGGTTAACAAGAAAAAAAACCCAGAAGTTTATTAACATGTATACCTCTGGTACATGAGCTACCTGAGGAAAATGAGGTACTCAAATGGGTAGCTTAGAGTTCAGGCTGACATACCATCTTTAGGGGCGCCTGGGTGGCTCAGTGGGTTAAATAAAGCCTCTGCCTTCAGCTCAGGTCATGATCTCAGGGTCCTGGGATTAAGCCCCGCATTGGGCTCTCTGCTCAGCGGGGAGCCTGCTTCCCCCTCTCTCTGCCTGCCTCTCTGCCTACTTGTGATCTCTTTTTCTCTGTCAAATAAATAAAATCTTTAAAAAAACAAATTTGTGATACAGAATTAAGTTGGTGCCTTTTCCACTGATAAGGGTTTAGGTTATCTCCGGGGATTAACCTTTGTCCTTCTGGTAGCTAGGAGAGGAGGTATACCTTTATCAATTTATGTCCTGCTTTTAGGCTAACAGGAGGGCAAAGCACTTTCTTGTATCTGCTGCTTCTTAGCTGCCTTCGGCCCAAAATAATCCTTATGCCTAAGTGGTGTATATATATATTGGGGCAGCATATTCTGCCATCCTTCATTAGCATATCTTTTCTAAATTTTACGAAAATCTATGTTCACACAAGCATTTTGCTAGGGCTCCTCTCAGGGCCTCGTGTAGGTAAAGAGCTTGGAGCAGGGAAGGAAAGTATGGTTTTCCTCTATTCTTCTAAGTTCTTGCCTGGGTCCCCTGTAACAAAAGACAGATTAAAAAGGCAAAAGCACACGAATTTATTTAATGCAAGTTTTATGTGACGGGAGACCTTTATAAGGAAATGAGGATCTGAAGAAGTGGCTAAACCCGAGTGTTTTTATGCCAAGTTTGATGAGTGAATCCTCTTCAAAAAAAAAAAAAAAAAAGGTGAACAGAAGGTATGAGCTAAGCATAGTCAACTGGGAAATTTAGCCAGACCTATTCATTCGGATTCCTTGCTTACCCTTCTGTCTTGGAGATAAGGATGTCCTGTCCTCCAGGTGTAGGAGCACACCTCTCACATGAAGGTCTTATGACCTGCTTCAGGGAATAAGGTTAGAGAGTCCTTCCTGTACATGCTGTTTCTCAATTTCCTTTAGCTTAAAATATTCAGTACGCCAAGCTGCCATATTTTGGGGTGGTGTGTCCTGAATCCTGTCGTTCCATGGTAAATCTGACTGTGTTTCTTCTCTTATCCCTCCTGTTATTGCCATCATGAACATTCCTTCCTTCTGTCTTCCTTTCTTCTCTCTGTTCTACACCAGATTGAAGGAACTGGTGACTTGGTATGGTTCCCACTGGTTGTCCCATTCAGGGAGATGTGTTCCCAGTACTCCTGGTTAAAATTCTGAATTTTGTTTCCCACAGAATCTTTGTACTGTGTATGAGGTTCTTGGCCCATTGTGGGTTCACTAAACCTTAATAAATGGCTACCCTGGGCACCGAGCCAACATATATAAATAGCTTTGTTTTCATGGGGAAAATGTGTTTAAAGTTCCAAACAACTAATTCACACATGAACTCTTCTGCAAATTGGGGAATGTCTACATGAATTACAGAGGCTTAGAAGGGGACACACAAATCCAGGCTATCTTGGCCCAATGTCTTTGATTTGTTTTGTGGTTTAATTCTATTCAGATTGTTTCTTGCTCACTTTAGGGAGTAAACTTAGCGTATTATGTTATAGTGTGCTAACTTGCATCCCCCTTTTACCCCCAAATTTAAAAGTAGTATGAGAAATTTAAAAATGAAATTAATATATTTTCAGCATCATCTTTAGTTTTTAAAGACCATTCATTTCTACTTATGGAAGAGTTAGCCATATTAATTCATCTTGATTTCTGAGCCATTCGGACTTTATTTATTTATTTTAAAGATTTTTTTTTTTTTTTTTTAATTGGGGCACCTGGGTGTTGGTTAAGCAGCTGCCTTGGGCTCAGGTCACAGTCCCAGGCTCCTGGGTCAAGCCCTGTGTTGGTCTCCCTTGCTTGTGAACCTTCTATCTTTCTGTCGAGTAAATAAAATTTTTAAAAGATTTAAAAGATTTTAGGGGTACCTGGGTGGCTCAGTGGGTTAAAGCCTCTGCCTTGGGCTCAGGTCATGATCTCAGGGTCTTGGGATCGAGCCCCGCATCGGCCTCTCTGCTCAGCGGGGAGCCTGCTTCCCTCTCTCTCCCTGCCTGCCTCTCTGCCTATTTGTGACCTCTCTTTCTCTCTGTCAAATAGGTAAAAATTAAAGAAAAAACGATTTAAAAGATTTTATTTATTTATTTATTTATTTATTTGAGAGCACAAGTGGGGGGATGGACAGAAGCAGAGGAAGAAGCAGACTGTCTGCTGAGCAGGGAGCCAGACATGGGGCTCAATCCCAGCACTCTGGGATCATGACCTGAGCCCAAGGCAGATGCTTAATTGACTGAGCTCCCCAAGTGGACTTTATATAGAGGGTACTCTCATCTTGCGATGTGGCTTTTTTCCTCCCACAAGTATATAGTCTGGGGGGAATCATGAAGGTCTTATACTTCTATGTTAGGAAGACAGGGAAAGTATATATAAGCTTAAATAAAATTGAAAATGCCGAGTTTTCTTTTTTACTGACTCCTGGGGTGATCCTTATATCATAGGAGATGAATATGAGGCCTGCAGATTCAGTTAGTGAGAGAGTTAGGACTAGAACCCAGGTTTCTAGATATCCAGCCCTGGCATTCTGCTTTCTGGGGCCAGCCCAGGGTATAGGAAATTGGAAAGATTATTCCATACTTGTGGATCTCAGACTATTTTGTAGTAGGTTTCATCTCTTTATTTGCAAGGCAGCCAGGGTGTCGATGCCTTGCCTCTTATGGCTGGAATACTGACAATCTGATTGGAGAGGCACTTAGGTGCCCAATACTAAGTAAAAAGTGACTCAGTCGTGGAAAAGAATCCCCCACTGAGTTAATACCTTACTGTATGTTTAGGCAGAATTGAGAGATTGGGCAGAAATGACAGAGAAAATAAAATTTTAAGGCTTCAGGATGCACAAGCAGTATAATAATTATTCCTGCTTTCTCCCATATTTTCTATATCTGCCACAGTCCAAATCCCACTGATTTCAAAAAGAGCTCCACGTGTGAACTTAGGAAGTAAGGGAGGAACATGATTAAAAAGCTTGGCAATTTTGAATCACAGCGATTTTTTTAAATAGAGTATTTCCTGGGCACTTGCTCTACACAATGAGCAATATTCTTCCCTCTAGCAAATAGACTTGTACTTCGGTGAGGCTTGAATATACAGGGTGACCATTATAGCAAGCTGGGTAGAAAGCATTTCCACTGCATAGCACTTCAGTGGATGGCCACTGGGGTTAAGCAGGGTAAGCAATTGCTGCTATTTTCCCTTTGTATTGGAAGTACTTTGAAGAGTACAAGAATAGTTAGTTCAGCCACAGCACTTCAGATCACAGAGGGACTAACCCACCTATTGTGGCTTGAAAATTCATTTTGTCTGCTGTCCCTTTTTGGGACTTGTCTTCTCTTTGAAGACAAGTACAGGCCCTGGTTGAATTCGCCCAAAATGTGGAGTTTGCAGGACCAGAGAAGGACGCACCCCAGGTCTTTACAAGCTGCTTGACTGTGATCCTTCAGTGGGCCTACTCCTTGCTTGTTTTGCACTTGGGGGCGCCACCAAGTGGCGCCAACAGGAACTGAAGCCGCCGTTGTAGAACCACTCCTGCCGAGCACTGCTGTGAAAACAACATTTTTGCCTTTTGATTTGGGGGAGTACGGCTGCTTTGGATCCAGAGTTAAGGGGAAGCGATGAACTGACAATAAGTTTGGAGATGTATCTGGCAGTTGGATCCTTAAGCAGCCATTATATTTGGTATCCTCTTAATCCAGCCTTCCCAGGGAGAGAAGTAGAAATGAATTTCAAGCGTTCCTTCACTGGAGGAAGTTTTAATGCAGTCTTCCAAATAGCCAGGGGATTCCCTCACTTGACGTAGTAGTGGTTGTTTCTTGATCGCAGGATAAAAGGCTGATTCGGGTGACTTTTACAGTCAAAAAACATCAGCCCTCTGTTACATCCAGGGTAGTGTGCCTAGTCCTGGGCCTACTAGGAGGTCTCTGCTCTCAAAGCCTTCCAGCTTGGGAAGCAAGCGTATGGGTGAAAGTTGACAAAGTGTGGCATTGATGCCGGCTTTAGCGTGCTCTGAGGGGTGCTGTGCAGGAAAGCTGGGACTTGGCTTCAAGGGCCAGAAGACCTCAGCAGGCAGTGAAGGCATCTGGGAGTCTGACGAATGGGCCTGTGTGCACAGGACTTGGGCATAAGTGTGATGGGGGCCAGGGTGACTGAGCTGGGGAGTTCTTTTCAGAAAATGGTGACATCAGAGTTGAGATAAGGACTAGATTGTGAAGGATTTAGATGATTTGACTTGTTACATTTCTAGAAATAGGAACAGGCCAGAATAAGAGAGTAGAATATTTCATGGCTGAATTTTTTTTTAAAGATTTTGTTTACTTGACGGAGGAGGGAAAGGAGGGAGGAATGGAGGGAGAGAGAGAACATGAACAGGGGGAGGGGCAGAGGGAGAAGTAGATTCCCTGCTCAGTGCAGAGCCCTATGCAGGCCTCAATCCCAGGACCCTGAAATCATGACCTGAGCTGAGGTCAGACCCTTAACTGACAGAGCCATGCAGGCACCCTGGATGAATTAATTTTTGGATATATCTGTGAGGCAGTTTTAATGCTTCCTATCCTCTACCCCCATTTAAGAGATACTCAAGCTATTAATGTATGAATTGAAGGATTTTAGAAGGGTTCTTCTTTAATTTTTTTTCCATTCTGCACAATTTATAATTCTTTGAAAATTAACTTTTTCTGGAAGAAACAACTTACAAGGAGACTTGTTTTAATTACATTTAGTGGTATTAATTTCAAAAACAGCTGGCTCAAATTTTAGTAAGTTTTAAGATCTAAAAGGTGACAAATGACCTTCTCTGATCTGAGTAAGAGAGAAGAACACAAAATGAAACTACAGTTAAGATTGTAGACAGAATGCATGTTCTGAGGTTCTGTGCACTTGCTAGAGATAGGTGGTAAAATTCTCTGCACTTTCCTGCCAGTCAAAAGTCAAAAAGGGACCCACATATTTGGCGAAACTGGAGCTGAGAGAAAGGAAGTCATTTTGGGTTGGGACTGAGCTGATGGGAACTCACAACTGGCGTGTTAAGGGTGCTGGGAGAGGCATGGAATCCAAATCCCTAAAATAGTAAAGTGATGTAGGCTGTTAGATGGTATCAGAGGCAATAAAATGGAACAGAAGGTAAGACGAAGAGAGCAGACCGAGTGAGAGAGAGCCTTGAGGATGTCTGAGGAATGCCAAATCAAAGGAAATCCTTCTGAAGAGGCCCTGACATGGAAGACTCATCTGGCACCTTCCAGGAGCAGCAGGGAAGGCCAGTGTGGCTGGAGAAGGGTGACTGAGGTACAGAGCCGAGGAGAGGGGGGCAAAGAGCAAGGGGGGGGGGGGGCGCGGAGGCGGACCCCCAGCCAGCAGCTCTGAAGTTTACAGTGACAGATAAATAGAAACTCAGCTACTTCCACCATGTAGTCTTCAGAAAAATGTTTTTCTGTGCGTACTTATAAAATGAATGAAAAATTCTCTCAGCAGTATCTCCTCAGCTAATGTGACATCAAACATCAAACATGTTTGGTAATGTCCCTCATTCTGGGTGGGTAGCGGAACACCCAAGTACAGTTCAATACAAATGATTTCCTGGGGACCTGAAACTACGCAGTTCTAATAGGCGATTCTCTGATGCTCTGACTTCATTCAAGAAGAAAATGTAAGAAAACGTAAAGCAGTGATTCTTAACTAGTGATTTTCTTTTGGGTCACGTACTTCTTTGGGAAAATTAGTCTAGATCCCTTTCTTCCCCAGTGCATGCCTGCAGAGTTCCACCAAATTTTGCATGTTATTAGATTCAGTTCAGAATTTCAGAGGATTCACAGCCCCCCATGTACCCACTGCAACTCATCCATAAACTCTAAGCTGAACACCCTTGGTCTAGAGGGAAAAGAAACCGACAACAAACATAGTAAGAACCTGGAGCCCGAGGTTGTTTGTGCTGATAGGACAGATTCATCTGTTTTAACAGGAAGCCAAATTGAGGATAAGATTGATTTCCATTTATGAAAGTTGATGAGCTTGTCGGGACATGTCTGAACAAAAGACATTTATTCCACTTTGGCAGGAATGTGGTCGGGAATGTGATTTTTCTTAGAGAGCTACTGAATCCACTGTAACACACTAAAAAAGGATCTCAGAGCTCCCTCCTATAGAGAGAGCTGTGGTAATTTTAGCCTGGAAAAATTGTAAGGCAGATGTTACCAAGAACCATCTGTGTGACTTAAAATGCAATATGTTGGTATTTTTGGTATTTTGTATTCTTGGTAAGGAGTTCATAGAATGTTTAAGCACTCGTAGATTCTTGGTGAACCTAAAGGAAAATCCTTGTGTAATATAATCTTAGGAAGCTGAATGATTATTGGCTTTTGGGATTATTTGTCTTTGAGCCAACTCACGTTGAAAACCTCTTGTTTATCCAGTTACGTTGACCTAATATTTTCATTAATTGTAGTTTCTTTTGCGTTGCAGTGTTTTAATCTTGGGTGCTTCGGGTGGAGTTGGTACTTTTGCTATACAGGTAAGACTGGTTTTGTTTTTTTTTAAATCTTGTGTCTAGAAGAGTATTTCCATGAATTTATAAATTCACATATTAGAAATTATTTTTTCTTAAAAGCTGAGAGAAAAGTAGGTTCAGTAAATTCACTGTAATTTCAGCTTGTTCTTTTTTTTTTAAGATTTTATTTATTTGATAGAAACACAGCGAGAGAGGGAACACAAGCAGAGGGAATGAGAGAGGGAACACAAGCAGAGGGAATGGTAGTGGGAGAAGCAGGCTTCCCGCCGAGCAGGGAGCCCGATGCAGGGCTCGATCCCAGCCCAGGACTCTGGGATCATGACCTGAGCTGAAGGCAGATGCTTAATGACTGAGCTACCCCGGCGCCCCTCAGCTTGCTCTTCTAAGGAGGAAACTTCCTAACATAGAAGGAAACATTAACCTTTCTGGTGGTTTAATACATAAGTTAGTTTGTGGATGTCCTCTATAGCAAATGTAAGAAAGCTTTTAGGGAGGAAGGCTGGGGACAGTGCATGTGAATGGAAGCTTGCAATTTGGTGAAAATGAATAAGCTGATTTTAAAATGTAAATAGAAATGCAGTGGCCCAAATACTGTAAAGATACCCGTGTTCTCCCAAAGTGATCTATAGATTCAGTGCAATCTTATCAAAATAACAATTGCCCTTTTTGCATAAATGAGTGAGCTGATCCTAAAATGCATACGGAATTGCAGAAGACCCCAAATTGACAGTTTTTAAAAAGGGCAAAGTTGGAGGATGCACATTTCTCGATCTTAAAACTTAATACAAAATTATAGTAATCAAAACAATGTGATACTGGCATAAAGATAAACATATAGGTCAATGAAATAGAATTGAGCATTCAGAAATAAACACATACATCTATAGCCAGTTGATTTTTAACTAGGATGGCAACACCATTAAATAGGGAAGAGAACAGTCTTTTTAATGTAACTAATGGTGCTGAAATAACTAGATATCCACATGCAAGAGAATGAAGTTGGACCCCTACCTCACATTGTATGTGAAAACTAAACCTGGGTCAAAGACCTAAATATAAGAGCTAAAGCTATCAAACTTTTAGAAGAAAACAAGAGTAAATCTTCATGATCTTGGATTTGGCAACAGATTTTTAGGTTATGTCATCAAAAGCAAAAGCAACAGGAGAAAAAAAAAAAACGGATAAATTGGACTTCATCAAAATTAAAAGCTTCTGTGCATCAAAAGACACCACCGAGAAAGGAAAAAGATGACACACAGGGAGCAAATCTTTGCAAATCATTTCTCTAATAAGGGTATAATGTCCAGAACATGTAAGAATTCTTACAACTCAGCAAAAGACAACCCAAGTAAAAATTTAGCAAAGGACTTGAATAGACTCCCTCCCCCCAAACCGAGAAAATATACAAACGGCCAGTAAGCCCGCAGAAGGATGTTCAGCATTGTTAGTCATTAGGGAAATACAAATCGAAACCTTGGTGAGCTATCCCTTCACACCTACTAGGATGGCTATTAAAAAAAAAAAAAAAGAGGGAGCGCCTGGGTGGCTCAGTCGTTAAGCGTCTGCCTTCGGCCCAGGTCAGATCCCAGGGTCCTGGGATCGAGCCCCGCATCGGGCTCTCTGCTCTGCAGGAAGCCTGCTTCTCCCGCTACCACTCCCTCTCCTTGTGTTCCCTCTCTCGCTGTGTTTCTCTCTGTCAAATAAATAAAATCTTTAAAAAAAAAAAAAAAAAAAAAAGAAAGAAAGCAAATAATGTTGACCGGAAGGTAGAGAAACGGAAACCCTCGTCCACACTAGTGGGAGTGTAAAATGCTACAGCTGCTACGGAAGACAGTCGAGCGGTTCCTGAAAGCGTTAGACATAGGATTACCATACGACTTGGCAGTTCCATTTGTAGGTATATACTTGAGAGAAATGAAAACCTGTTCAGACTAAAACTGGTCCACAGATGTTCATAGCGGCATCCATATTCCTGGCAGCCAGGGCAGGCAGCCCTAGTGTTTGTCAGCTGATGAATGAACAAAATGTGGTTTATGCATTTGTGAAATCTTGCTCGGCCATGAAAAAGAATGAAGTTCTCATGCATGATACAACACTGAGAAACCTGCAAATCATTATGCTTAGTGGAAGAATCCAGACCCAGAAGGTCACATTTTGTAGGATTCTATTTATATCCTCTCTAGAGGAAGACCCAGAGAGACAGAAAGCAGATGAGTGATTGCCAGGAGCTGGGGGAGAGAGAAAGGGAGAATGATTGCTTAATGGGCATGGGGTTTATTTTTGAGGTGAGGAAAATGTTCCAGAATTAGACGGTGGTGGTCATTGGACAACATTGTGATGTACATAATGAATTGCATGCTTTAAAATTGCTAAAGTGTTGAATTTTAAGTTTTTATATGAATTTGACCTCAAACAAGAAAACAAAACAGTGCCCTGACCTTCCAGGAACAGGATGGCACCCTTATGGTTGAATGCCCAACTGATTTCTTGGGGAGGGGGCTTGATTAAGCCTCCCTCAGTGTGCTGGGAGAGGCCCTTTCTTCAGCCTGGTGACCATACTCTGACCCTCTGCCACATTACTTTCCAGCAGGGAGACTTTGGGTGCTATGATCTTCCACCTCAGATCTTTTGAGGACCCAGATAGTGCTGGAGTTTTCCAGCCAACTGCTAACTAAATTAAGGGAAAGGGGAGAGGACTCGTAGGGGATGCATGCACACCTTGACTTCTTTTTAATTCGTCATTAGATACTGCTATGGTCTAAATGTTTGTGACTCTGCTAAATTCCTATGTTGCAGTCCTAACGCCCAGTGTGGTGGCAACAGGAAGGAGGGCCTTTGGGAGATGATAATGCCCTTATAAAAGAGGTCCAACAGAGCTCCGTAGCCTTTCCACCATGTGGAGGACGGAGAAGGCACTGGTTATATATCAGGAAGAGGGCTCTCAACAGGATGTGACCATGCTGCTGTCCTGAGCTCAGACTTCCAGCCTCTAGAACTCTGAGAAATACACTTCTGCTTATAAGCTACCCAGTCTGTGGTATTTTGTTAGAGCAGCCCAGATTAAGACACCCAGGGCCTAGACCAGAGACTGAGCAAATGTAGGTTAATGAATAGCTAAATGTAAGAAAAGAGATGAAAAGGAGGGAGAGGGAGGGAGGAAAAGAGAAATACCATATCCTGTTATGTGTAAATTGGTACAAGCACTTAGGGAAGTCATTTGGTACCACCTACTAAATCTGAATATGAATTGCCCTATGGCAACCCAATAATTCCACTTGTTTTTGTTGTTGTTGTTGTTGTTTTTTAAAGATTTTACGTACTTATTTGAGAGAGAGAGATTACAAGTAGGCAGAAAAGCAGGCAGGGGGTGGGTGGGGAAGCAGGCTCCCTGCTGAGCAGAGAGCCCCGCTGCGGGGCTCAATCTCAGGATCCTGAGATCATGACCTGAGCCGAAGGCAGAGGCTTAACCCACTGAGCCACCCAGGTGCCCCCAGCAGTTCCACTTTTATGAATATACCCTACAGTTATTTGTACAGTTAACATGCATGCTCACCAAAAGATATGTACCAGATTTAGAGATCTCGTCCGCCAGTGGAAACAAATATTTATCAATATTGAAATGGACAAGTAAATTGTGGCATAATCCTACTCTGAAATATTATACTGTCATGAAAATAAACTATAGTTGTACACAATGAGGTACATGAATCTCATGAGCAGAATATTAGTGAAAGAAGTCAGAGCCTATATGATTCTATTTAATGACATTCGAGAACAAGTGAAACTAAACAATAGTGTTTAAGGATGCCTGCCTAGAGAGTAAAACTCTTTAAAATGAAAACAGAGGGGCACAGCAAAAAGGGGCATGTAATAGTCCAGATGGTGGTGTTACTTCTAAAGGAGTAAGGGCGCTTTGATTGGGAAGGGAGAAGCAAGGATGCTCAGGAGCATGGTGCGTGTTCTAGTTCCTAATGTACAGTGATGCTTAGAATGCTGTTTGCTTTGTGGTACATTTATATTCCATGCACTTTTCTGTGTGTGCTACATTTTACAACAAAAATATTTTAATAAAGTAAAAACAGAAATAGGAAAGTATCAAGGTTATAGCTCACGCAAAGTTATTATGAGAGGGCGCCTGTGTGGCTCAGTCAGTAAAGCATCAGCTCAGGTCATGATCCCGGGGTCCTGGGATTGAGTCCTGCGTTGGGCTCTCAGCTCAGCAGGGAGTCTGCATCTCTCTCTCTGCCCCTTTTCCTGCTCATGCATGTGTTTGTTCTCTTTCTCTGTTGCTTGCAAAAATAAATCGTCAAAAACTTATGAGAATAGAGTAGAAAACATGCCCACAAGACAGATCAAGGGTAACTCACAATCTCTAATTGTTTTTTTTAAGTTGGCTCCATGCCCAGTGTGGGTTTTGAACTCACAACCCTGAGATTAAGAGTTACTGACTGTGCCAGCCAGGCACCCCTAAATGTAACCTACAATTTCAAAGGAAGTTAAAAAAAATTAAAAGTACATAAGACCTGGGGGTGGCGAGGGAAGTAAAAGTAAACAAAAAAATTATTTAGCAATGAAGACTAAACCAGAAGGAATTCAGTAGCAAATTAACAGAATACCTAATGCTGCCCTAAATAGAAATATAATTTATGAATAGGAAAAATTTTAAATTACAAAAGAAACCAAGAAAAACCAATTCAAAAGGAAGTGCCAAATATTGAAGTCAGGAAAGAAGATTGCCATGTAGGTGGTAGGAGGCTCTGAAGAGGAAAACCAAAATGAGGAAATAGAATAAATACTAAAATCTATAATTCAGGAAAATTCCCTATTTTCTTGAAATTAAGTGACTTGAAACTAATATTGAAACTACATATTAACCACAGCACTTCTCTAAGAACATGGACCTAGGCAGAGCATCATCAAGGAAAACCCTACTTAGTAAAATTACTGACTTTCAAAGAAAAAGGGGCTCCTGGGTGGCTCAGTCGGTTGAGTATCTCAGCTCAGGTTTTGATCTCAGGGTCTCAAGGTTGAGCCCCGTGTTGGGCTCCACACAGGGTGTGGAGTCTACTTGAGCCTACTTAAAAAAAGAAAGAAAAATAAATAATCCTTGGAACACCTTTAAAAAAAAATTGTGTGACTGAGAAGTAAAATTAGATTAGCATCAGACTTTTTGACAGCAGTGCTGTAAGGCCGGGGGGAAATGGGGTAACGTATTTCAGACACTCGAGCAAGAGTATACTAAGACTATATTAGTTTTATATGCAGTGAAACTGGAGACCTGTTAATAATTTTAAGAACTCGGGGAGTATGTTCTCCTTTTCTGAGAAAAGTACTAGAGCATGAGCTTCTGACAATTGAAATGACTAGAGAGACATTACATTAAGGCTGGTGGCAAATGTTAAATAGAAATTTTTCTGTAGAACTAAAACCAAGGGTTTAGAAAGAGGGGGAGTACATTGTGTAACAGCCAGATTCTCTGATGAGATTAAATACAGCACAACTATTTATTAAAAGTGGAGGAAAACTGGGAGAACATATATTAAAATTCTAATGCTTTCATTAATCAGCTCTGTAATATTGTAATAATGATGTTAGTATTATTCAGAGGCTATTCTGTGTGTTATATACAATAGAACAGGTGAATATTTATAGCATATTTTAATTCTGTCATCCCCTGTGTCTCTGACAGGATTCTAGGTGTGGAAGGAAGGAGATACAGAGGTAATAGAAAAGAAGTTAAGTAAAAGCTTTATAGTCTTAAATTTGAATTGGAAGTATCAATATGAACTCAAGAGATGCTTTGTGTATGTAGAGCTATCTCTTGATAGATCTTTGCTCACTAAAAGAATGCAGGACTTCTTGAAGAAATGGCAGATTCTAGATCTAGGGCACAAAACGTACAAGAATGAGCCTAGAATATATTAAATAGGAAGAAAACTATCAAAGACTAACTTGAGTTATATCAAAGAGACTTAGGAGCCAACTTGAAGAAACTCTTGAAGATTTGACAGTTGAGCTTCAGTAGTAGTAATACAAAGGATTAAAACCCTTCAAATACATTTAAATCCATGAGGGTTTTGTTTTGTTTTTTTTTTTTTAAATGGTCACTTTTGGGGACACCTAGGTGGCTCAGTTGATTAAACATCTGCATTCTGCTCAGGTCATGATCCCAGCATCTTGGGGTGGAGTCCCACTTTGGGCTCTTTGCTCTGCATGGAGCCTACTTCTCCCTGTGTCCCTCTCCCAACTCGTGCTCTCTCTGAAATAAATAAATAAATAAAAACCTAAGAAAAACAGAAGTCACTTTTGGAAAATGATAGGGAACCAATTTATTTTATAAACTGGTAAAGGGGAAACAATTATTCATCTTGCCTTTCCTATATGAATTGTACACCCGAATAAGCAAAATAATATATGAGGAGAGGCGTTTCTTTATATAAAAGTATTCTAACTACGAATGAAAAAAAGAATTAGAATATCACTGTTTTGCAACCACCATGAAACAGCTGCTAAGATCTTAAGGGCAATGACCAGATGTTACGTACCCGTTGCGATTTTGCTGGGCAGTATCCATAGTCTTGTAAAGAGATTGAAACAGAAAACACAGGGAACAAAGCAACCTGTGGAATTGCCCCCTGAATGTGCAATCAGAAGTCCCAGACTGTGGGTAACTCTGTGGGTCACGTGGCCTGGATTCTTCCACAATGAAATTATAAGAAAGTAAAGGACTAGAAGAGGAGCCTATCGTTTAAAGAGAGATGTAAAAGACCTCTTATTTTTATTCTTGGTGAATCAAAGTTGAATCATTGTTACTAGGTCTCTCTGACAGGTGGCTTGCTGTCGTTCTTGTTAAGATGAAGCACTTGGAGTTCTCTAGAGATGAATCTGAAAAATGAACACATGGGTGCCAACTGTTTTTTTTTTTAAAACATGCAGTCGGTTTTCCTATCCCCCCTCTTTTTTTTTTTGAACAGGTAATGAAAGCATGGGGTGCTCATGTGACAGCAGTTTGCTCTCGGGATGCCAGTCAACTTGTAAGGAAGCTCGGGGCAGATGATGTAATTGATTACAAATCTGGAAACGTGGAAGAGCAGTTGAAATCATTAAAACCGTATGTATTAGGAAAGTGTTCACATTGGGAAGTAGGAGCAAAGACAGTTGATCATGCAGGCCTGAATGATTGGGTGACTTTTGTAATCACGTTGGAATCTTAGAATCAACAAAAATACCCCATACAGAGTCATTTGGGGTGGTTTCTGCTTGAATTCCAGAAGTTCATCCAGTACCATGACATGATGTGGTGTGTCGGGAGGAAAATACTTTGCTTGCATGGTATTTTGTTAGTTTTTAAGCTAACTCACTGTTTCCTTGTAAGAGGTGTGAAGACAGAATTGGAAGTTGTGTTCCATGTGGTGAACAAATAGGACAGTGAATGGAAACACTTGATTAGCATTGAACATTTTTCTGTCAGTGTTTGGGCTTAACAAGGGCATCAGAGAAACAAAGGCAGTAGAAATATTGGTAATCAGAGCCCTGCAGATGCTCTCAGTGCATCTGAGTGCCAGGCTGTGGTTCGGGTTAATGTACCAAACAGGAGCAGACTCAGTGATTCAGACCCTGGTGCTTCTGACGGTGCTTTGGGCAGAAATACAGAGGGTGCTTATTAATCTGGTCTTCATGTAGCCAAGGCAGAACTGCAACTGAGAACACAACTGAGGAGTGTTTGGAAAGATGTTTTACTGCTGCTTTTTCCAAGGTTTTTTCCCTTTTTCTGTTCGTTTTCAGAAGCCAGTTGTTCTTGTCCACTTTGAGTAGAAGTATACAGTTGACCCCTGAACAGTGGCACTGACCGCCCCGTAGGCGAAAATCTGTGTATAACTTTTGACTTTCCCAACACTTAATTATTAAATAGCCTACTGTTGACCGGAAGCCTTACCAATAACATAATCGGTCATTTGACACATATTTTATATGCCATATATATTACATGCTGCATCGCTAGGATAAAGTAAGCTAGAGAAATGGTTACTAAGGAAATCATAAGAGGAAATACATTTACAATATGTGTTGTATTTATTGAAAAAAAAAAATCTGGGTATAAGTGGTCCTGTGCAGTTGGAACCTGTTAGTGGGTCAGTTGTATTTAAAAAAAAAAAAAAAAAAAAAAAAAAAAAGGTAAAACAGAGGGGAGAGGAGGCCCCCATTGGACACTACCTAGCCGTTCTTAGCCAGCAGTACCCTCTCCCAACGGTGGGATGGCCGGGTGGCCCTGAGGAGCCAGCAGATTCCTGTCCCTTCGGCTCTGCAGCCCCTGCAGCTCTGCCGGCCAGAGCTCCAGACATGCTGTACAGCTGCAGTGCTGAATGAGACAGGACCCCCCGCCCCCAGCCCTCCGCCCGTTCCATGGGGCTTCCCTTCTGGTCAGGGAGGTGTCAGTGTTAAGTGCTCTCAAGGACACTGATATTGGGAAAAGAGGGGGGAAAAAATGATTGGGGGAGGATGTTTTGAAAAGAGGGGTTTGAGGGACGCCTGGTGACTCAGTTAAGCGTCTGCCTTCAGCTCAGATCACGATCCCAGGGTCCTGGGATTGAGTCCGCATTGGGCTCCCTGCTCAGGGGGAGCCTGCTTCTCCCTCTGCCTGCCCCTCTCTGTCTCTCACCAATAAATAAATAAAATCTTTGAAAAGATGGGGCATTTAAGAAGGCCTTTGGGGCATTGGAGCAGGTTTGCAGAGCAAGCCAGAATGGGATTTTTTTTTTTTTTTTTGGTCCCCTGCTATATCCCTCTACCTGGAACAGTGTAGTAACTTATGGTAGGTGCTCAATAAAAATTTGCTTAATGCATGATTGAGGGAATCTAGGAGAAGAGCACTTGTTCAGGTCAAGATAACAGCAAATATAAAGCCCCCGGAGGGATTGAGGAATCCCACTGTCGCTTGCAGAGATGTCATCAGCTACTTCCTGCCTGTGCATCAGGACGCCATCTCTCTGGGCTCTGACAGCTGGCTTCTAGATAGTGGAGTTTGGGTTCGTCTCCTGTCTTCTGCTGCTTCCGGGAATGGCAGCATGACACCGAGGCGGAGGCCAACCTGTTCCCCTCTATCTACCTTAACTCGTATGTGTGTCTGGGATTTATCCCCTGAGAATGGAGACCTTGACTGGTGGAAATTGGGTGCGTACTCAGGCTGGTCCCCAGACGTAGGCTACGGTTTGCCCCTCTGCCTCCCTTGCCGTGGTCTTTGCTGCTTTGGCCCGCTCTGTTCTTATAGGGGAATCTCTAGCTTGCACATGCCAGGCTGCTACTTGTATTTATCTTTGACCACTTTAGTTACAGTTGATCTTCGTAACCTTAGCCTGGAGTCTGGCCTCTGAGTCCACCAGGAATACATTTTATTTCTCCTTTCAAATAGCAGCCTTTTAGATTTGAATCTTAGACTATTACAGCAGGAAAGGGCTTTGAAATCCTTCGGTCCAATTGGATCATGTCATCATCAAGACACTAAGGGGCAGCGGACTCAGGAGTTTTTGCATGCTCAAGGTCACGGCACTTAAGCGTCCGTGGGAGAGCTGAGTCCACGGCCTATCTGTGGGCTTCTCTTTCAGGCAGCGCCTGTTCTAGAATTCCAGGCCACCTGTATGTTTTATTTAAATTAAGTATCACCATGTTTGTTTTAAACTTGGGAATGAAGTAGAAACTCAAACTCATGAAAATAATTTTCTGTTCTTTTCTAATTAGAAGAGTAGTCATTGAGTAAGGTCATTCTCCTTTCCTTCAGTTTTTGTTTTTCTTCAGTTTGGTTCCATTAAAGGTAGGCTCAAGATCCACAAATTTGGCCAAAGCTGATTTTAGATGTTTGACTTCATCCAAATGAATTTAGAAGGGAAAAAGAATTTACCAGAATGGAATTCATTTATTAACTTGCTTAACTAATAAGCATGCATTTTCTTTCTTCTTTCCTTCCTCCCTCCCTCCCTCCCTCCCTCCCTCCCTTCCTTCCTTCCTTCCTTTTTTAAAGATTTTATTTATTTATCAGAGAGTGCACAAGCAGGAGGAGACAGTGGCTCTCCTCCTCTGGGAGGAGAGGCAGAATGAGAAGCAGACTCACTGCTGAACAGGGAAGCCCGATTTGGGGCTTAATACCAGGACCCTGGGATCATGACTTGAGCTAAAGGCAGACACTTAACTGACTGAGCCAACCAGGCGCCCTAAGCACGCATTTTCTGAATAGATATTTGTTTACAAAAATATTTAAAAGCATTCTTGGGTTTTATCCCCTGTAAGTGGAATGCAGTGATTACAGCAAGTTGAGATTAGCTTTAAGGAGTTGTGTGTCTCATTTCCTCAGTTCATAGGACTGGGTTTTGAGGGCATGTTCGAGCAGAATTGAAGGCTGAGAGCAGATTGTTAAATTGTCAATACATTGTCCTGATGCTGTGCGTGAAGCCAAGAAGTAGGAGTAAATTCCAGATGAGGAGGATGCTTCTACAAGCAGCTCTGGTTATGGAGGGAATGAAAGCAAATCATTCTATGGATGAAAAGCTTTTATACTTTTTTTTTCAAGTATTCAAGTACACTAAAGGATACTTTGACTTATAGTGGAGGGATAGCTTTGCAATTTTCCATAGAGCTTAGGTCAGGGTTTCTCAACCTTGGCAAGCTTGGTTTCTGAACTATGGACATTTTGGACTGGATAATTTTTTGTTGTGAGGGGCTGTTCTGTGCATTCTGTGTATAAACATCATCCCTGGCCTCTAGGTGCCAGGAGTCCCTTCCCACCACCTCCCCCAATTGTGACAGCTAAAAATACCTCCAGACATTGCCTAATATGTCCCCTGGGGACCAAAACTGCCCTCGGTTGAGAACGACTTGTTGAAGTCATCCTTAAAAGTATTAGAAAAATGATGCGATTTTACGACAAAAGAATTAGTCACATTTGATTTAGTTTGGAGAAAAGCCAGAGTGGGTGAGTGGGGGGGTGCCCTTTTCTCCTTTGTCAAAACAAGTACCCCTGCTGGATGGCATGAGGCAGCGTGGTTTGTGAGCGGTCATTGAAATACACCCAATCACTGACTGGCGGTGGGGAGGACGGGGGCATTGGGGCATTGTAAAGACGGACTGGGATGTTGTGATTTGACTTTTCTTGTGCTCTCCAGGTTTGATTTCATTCTGGATAATGTTGGTGGATCCACTGAAACATGGGCTTTAAATTTTCTCAAGAAATGGTCAGGAGCCACATATGTGACTTTGGTGACCCCTTTTCTCCTGAACATGGACCGACTGGGCATCGCAGACGGCATGCTGCAGACAGGGGTCACCGTGGGCTCTAAGGCATTGAAGGTAGGGAGGAGGAGAGTCCTGGTTGGTGAGAGCACGCAGGTGCCTTCTGCTTCTGGAAATGGGTTTGCTCCTAGCCAGTTTCTTCTGTCTTGGAGCAGCATGGCACCGTGGCTGCGGCATGGTTTTGGAGTCCCACACTGACCAGAATCAAATTCTGATCTCCACTAAATAGCTGTGTAACCTGTAAGGTACTTAATGTCACTAAGCCCTGATGTCTTTACCTCCAAGATGACACTAATAGAGTATGTTCCTTACTGCGTGTCGTAAGGATTAAATAAGGTAATCCATGTAAAGAATTTGGTCTAATGCCTAGTGCATAAAACTTATTAAATGTTCAGCTTTATTATGAGCAATTACCTGTCTTGATCCCATCTGATAAGCCCTCTGCCTCCTTCTTGCCTCTACCTGATGGTCGTCTCTCTGTTTCACCAGTCTTAACACATACGGGCTCCTGTGTGTGAGTGCAGAAGCTTTATTAAGAGAGCATAGAGCCGGTCCTTTTCATGGTAGCCGCATTGGGATCTGCCAGCGATTTCTAGCCCGAGGCCTCCAGACCTGTAGAGGTCCGTGGGCATATTTTTTGAATTTCAAAAACCTGAAGGAAATTGTGTTCTTTCTTTAGTAAGACCACAAAGGCAAATAGAACCATCATGCTTTTTCTAGAATTGTATCAACTTGCCCGAACACTGCACATCCCCTGTGAATCAGACACTCTAGCTGTTGATGGCATTCCGGGCATTCCTGTGACTCTGTTAGTCTGCCTGTCCCTGCTGACTGGGGTCCCTGTCAGCAGAGCCAGAAGGAGCTCTGTCACGCAGCTGGACAAAGGCAGTGAGCCGGGGGCCTCGAGGACACGCGCACCGCACGGCAGCCACGCTGCGGGGCTGACGGCAGAGCCTGAGCGCGCGCTCTCTGCCTGACACCAGAGCCTGCGGTCCCCCCACGGTGGGGACGGGCTTAGATCAGTTCATGGTATCCACTCTTGGCAATTCTAGATCATTGGCTTGAAATCTGTCTTAGTGTTGAAACAGTGTAAGTGATAGGCAAAAAAAAAATAAATAAATTCTATTCTTTTTTAAAATTAGACAAAATACCTCAGACTCAGGAAAAAGACAGTGGAAGTTTCCTCAGTGGGTAAAAAGGTGGTGAATCATTATGCCACAGTAACCAACACTGATCTGGAATGAATGACCCGGTGATTACCTTCAGCTGCTTCTTTATTCTAGAAATTAACTTGGGACCTTTTTGAGGGTGAAATTTAGGACTTTGGCCTCTTGAATTGCATGGACTGACTAAATACTTAGAGGGCCGTGACAGCGGAGACCACTGCTCCGTTCTTAGGAAGGTATGTTGCTAGAGGTGAACAAACCAGGCCCTGTACTCGAGGTTCCTTATTTTCAACTGATTCAGGCCGAGACCGGAAACAGTGTCCACAGGGCCCTCTGGCGTGGAGAAAGGCATCTTAGCTGTCCTTTGTTTCTTCTTGCTCTTTTCAGAAAACCCAGGCTTTCCAAGTGCTTCAAAATATAAGTTTAACTTTTCTTTAAGATTTCACAGTTTGTACTTCAGTGAGTCCTCTTACAAGTTAACCTTCTGAGTTGTCCTCTGAGAGTAAAATCGGCATCTTCTCTTTCCTCCTACTTGAAAGAGGATAGTGGTAATCTCATGTGAAAACCTTTTAAGTAGTTTCTGATGTCTTTCTGAGAATGTGCGCAGTTTAAAGCCTCATTGTAATGCTCCAGACTCCCGCCTGCTTTGGTTTACTTTCTCCCTTAACGGCCTGGAAAAAATACACAGGCCCCCTTAGAGCAGAGGATAAAAATTCTGTTGCCGACCAAGAAGTTTCACTTTACAGGGCAACATGCTATAAAGAATTATAGACGTGGCATTTTTGACCATTGCTGTTCTTTTCTTTAAAACCCTAAACAGTTACCAGAATGTTTTAATTGTCTGAGGCCGGGCCGGAGGAAGAAGTACATGGACAGGTCTTTTGTGATTGTAATTATCCGGGCCTGGGCTATGCTAGTGCCGCCTCAGGGCCTTCAAATGGTACTTTTTTTTTTTTTTTCCTTTTGTTCTTTAACTTCATTTGCTCGGAGCAGTGCTCCCCAACCTCTTTCATGCTGTGACACCCATAGAAAATTGTTTGTGTTTGGATAGATGTTGAGGCTGTTCCGATCCGGAGATTTATGCCGCAGGGTCCTGCCTTGCCGCCCTGTGGGCTGAGGGGACTCAGCCTCCAAATACCTATTCTAGGGTGAGGTTCACTCTGTTGGCAGCTGTGGTCCTGACACAGTTATTAAGGATGATTCCTCTAACTCTCAGAATTGTTCCAGGTTAGATAATAAATTCCAGGGTCACTCATCCGAACTAGTAAGCCCTTCCTGGTACAACCTCTGCAAAGCTCTGCCCGGACAGCAGCTTGGTCATGTCTGTCTTCCTACGAGCTGAGACTCAGATTTGGTGTTGCCCCAGCCTTTCCTCCATAAAGTGTGTTTTCAGCCCTAGATAAGTACTCATTGAATAATAAATACAAACTTTTATACCAGTGATACTTTCTGTGTATCAGGCACTTTGCGTTCATTCTCATTTAATCTTTCCAACAACCCTGTGAGCGAGGTAGTGGTCTCACCATCTTTAGGCCAGAAAACTGGCTGAAAGAGGCAGCTTGACCTAAATAACACAGCTGTTGAGTGCCTGAGCTAGAGTAGCAGGGGAGTTCCCTTGCACTTGACCGCTTTATGCACCACGTGCTGAGGGATTGTGAGACAGGCAGGTGCAGGGAGGGAGGCCGCACGGTTCCGACACCCCTTATCTCTGGACGGCTCCCATCTGGTGAAGTTTAGCTGGGCAGGTCATTGAGGTATGTATCCTAGAGAAGCGCAGTTCAGTTCTTTTGATAAGGGCCTAGCCTACCTTTGACAGAAAGACTTATGATTGAAAGTGGGTATGGCAGTAGAGTGGTCATGAACCCTCTTATAGAAGATTTTTACTTAGTTTTATCTGGGGATAAAAATTTTTATCTGGGGATAAATATTTTTATCTTTTATTTTGTCCCACAGTAGATTTGGCGGCTTAGGACTTGTTCTAACTGTAGGGGGAAGATCCATCATGATGCGTAAGGAATTTTACACTTTGTTTTACCCTTAAAGCCACTCTGTTCTGGAAAAAAAAATACGTGATTGGATTTCTTGTCTAAGAATATGTCTGAGATTATATTCTGGTACCTTACTGCCCCCTAAGTGTTCTTGAATTGGGTTTAAAAGCTCTTCTCTGGTGCCTCTTCGCTTCATTTAAACCCTAGGAGAAAAAGCTGAGAGATCTCAGCCTCTAATTTCTCCGAGGGAAGGAACTGTGTGTGTAAGACTTTTTAGACTATCATTTTAAGGACACCTTTCCTGTGCTGACTTGCTTGTCATTCACAATTTGGTAAAAAAGCCTGAGTTCATGTGAATATATCTTTGTTCATTTATGAACGTCCACACTGTCAGTCAGTGTGCTGAAGTGTTTAGAGCTCATGGTTTCATCATGAAGAGGAAATCGGTTTGTCTGTGTTAATCGTCCAGAAAATACTTTCCCCTAAATTTGCATTCCGTGAGATTTTATCCTTTCCTGTATTTGATGTGTTTTCTTTTCTTTTTAGCATTTCTGGCAAGGAGTCCATTATCGCTGGGCATTTTTCATGGCCAGTGGCATGTATCTAGATGACATCGCGAAACTGGTGGATGAGGGAAAGGTACGTGCGGCCCTCGGATTGCTAGAGCAGCCCCTGGGATCCTGGCCACCCGCCCGCCGAGCCTGGTCCGCAGGAGCTCTCTGGGGGCTGGTGTGGTCAGTGCGCGTGCTGCTCTCCACAGCCAAGTTGAAGCGTGCTGTATTTTGGTTCTGTCTCCATGGGAATCCTAGACCTAGACGCTCCATCTGAAAAAGAGCCGACACCATCTGGTTTAGCCCTCTTAGTTTACAGGCGAAGAGGCAGGTCCAGAGAGCTTCTGTGATTTTCTCAAGCACACTCAGACGGTTAGCAGAGCCGGCACTTATAGCGGGGCTGCTGATACTTCAGTAATGGTCCTGAAAAGAAGGCACCACCAAAGGTGGTGTCTGCACAGAGGTCCGGACACACTTGGGAGTTTACAGTAGAACTGCTCTGGAGCGTCTAGAGTTTAAGAGTGAAGCTGCCCTGGAGGGAACCGGGTTTCCAGAGGAGCCCGGTGAACAAATACTGTGGAATCTCTGATCGCACAGGACTGGGCCAGGACTCGGGTCCCCAGGCCTCCTGTTCCCCAGCTAGTGTAGCACACTTGGAGGGCAGATAACTGTACGTCTGAGGTCTGTCCTAGGGGGTCAGTGGGGGGACGTCGGTGAGGACTGCCGGAGATCTTGGCAGGGACCACCAGTCGGTGTCTCTGATGGCTCACGTCTGTCCTGCACAGACGCTGTGGGGCAAGGACTGCTGCTCGTAGTCAGACCATCTCTCTTTGGGTGTCGGAAGGCCTTTCAGACCATGGTTTATTTTGGTTTTTACGTGGTCTTAAAAGCCCTGACATCCTGCCTCTGGAAGAATAACGTGGAAGGAAAATTCCTAGTCTCGTGCTGATGTTTATGATTTTATTAAGAGACTATATGAAATTATAGG
Organism: Procyon lotor; assembly: GCA_028646535.1. Taxonomy (NCBI): domain Eukaryota; kingdom Metazoa; phylum Chordata; class Mammalia; order Carnivora; family Procyonidae; genus Procyon; species Procyon lotor. The sequence goes on from CM053608.1 coordinate 46,603,372, forward strand.
GCAGAGACCCTTATATACCCTAGAAGATGGCGTGAGGTCGTAGATAAAATGATTTTCCTTTTACAGTGAGAAAACAGGCTCGGAGAGAGAAAGGGACATGTTCAAGTTTGCAGGAATGGGACCAGCATGCGTACTTCCTGACTCCCAGCCCTGTGCCTTTCCCTCTCCACCATCCATCCAGCTGCACCCTCGGTGCTGGAGGGTGATCTGGGGCTTTGGCTTAAGCTGTCTTGTCCTTGTTATTTTACAATGGGCAGGGAAAGGGGACGGAGTAGAGCCGCCTTCGGCACTGTGTGATTGGTGCTGGGCCACTTGGAAAGAGCCCCTTGAGATGGGCTTCCTCGTATTGGCACCTGCCCCTTGCAGCCCAGTTCATATTTCCACTCTGATTTTGGAAAGGAATGTCTTTAGGACCTACTGGCTGCTTTTTGTGCGTTTAGGTTTTTTTTATTCTATACAGCCATGGAACTGTATAATAGAAAATGGCCTGCAACCATTTCCCAAATTTTGTGGTTTCAAGTGTTCATGCCTTTTCTCAGACTTCTGAGTCTTAATGTGTCCTGGGTAGATGATCTCAGGCTTATTGCGATTGTACGTAAGTGCCTCTTTAAGGTTCTTCTCACCTCCCATAGGATGCTTATTTTATTTCCAGGAAGAAGGGAGTGAACTACCATTAAATAACTGGCCCAAAGTTTCACATGCTCTTTCATGTGACTGGAGCCCCATCGTTAGAGACGTCCCATCCTCCAGAAGCATATTGTAGTTGTGCCGTGCGATCCCGATCTGGGCTCCAGGCTGTGCTTACCATGGCTCTTTTGTATTCAAAATATTGTGACTCGCTCGCTCTCTACCTGGAAGTTACTATTTACGCAACAGAGAAGAGAGGAGACTTGTGTATATGTAACTATTAAATTTGGCAGATAACTGGTAGAATGGCTAAAAGAGGACAAGGTTGAAATAAAGATGCCCTTGATGTGTCCTCAGACGAGGGTGAGTGAGGAAATAGTCTTTTGGCCTGACCAGGGTTATTGGGTCCCGGAGTCCTCTCTGACAGCGTGGAAGGTGGTGTGTGACATTGGGTGCCATGATTAGGCCAGCTGTCTTCATGGGCGTCCTGCCTCATTGTGGGTGCGGAAGGGTGCTGTCCACGCAGGGAAGTTAGCCGATAACAGAGTACGTCGACTTTTCTGATATGTGGCTAGTAGAGATTATTAAACTGGATGAGGACATCGAGATTCTTCTAAGCTTTGGCTGAGCACTTGGTGAATAACAGGTACATAGTTATATCCTCTCTCCTCCTGAGAGAGGAGCTGTGGTTATTTCTTGACAGTGTGAAGCCATGAACCAAAAGAACCTACTCTTCTGAAATACTTTAAGGTTCAAGATCCAAAAGGTAGGAAAAGTTACTTCCTGAAATCTGGCTTTGACTCCTGTCCCTCAGTCTCGGAGCTTGGTCCTCGTCAGACACAACTGTTGTTACCAGGTTCTTGGGTTTTCCAGATAAGTTCTTTTTATCAACAGGGTGATAGAAAAGAATGATTTATAATTATCACACTGAGTATAGTGGCCTGCTACCAAAATTGTATCTTTTGCCTACAGTTATTTTTGCATTTTCTTTCCCTCAGCATTATAAACATTTCTTGTTTTCATAACTGTGTAGCAGACTTTTTTTTGAGTTAGCACGCGCAAAGATTAGGAACAGGAAAACCTAGCACGTCTAGTTTGCTCACCTCCCCACGCCCCCATCCTGCCTTTGCGTCTCGTAGAGACAGAAGCCCCATGAATGAAGTGACAAGATCAAGGCCTCAAGTCTCCTGACCTCTAGCACAGTTTCTTCAACTATCATTTCCATCTTTAAGATTGAGGCAGTAATAGTTAAAAAAAAAAATAAATCCCGCCTACAACCTTCATTGTTTTCTGCTTGCTTAAATAGTCATCTAAACACTTAGAAAGGCGGGGTTTGAATTCTATACACAAAAATCTTCCTGTATTTTTCAGTGTCTTTCAGGCCTGAGAGGAGGTGGGACAAGGCAGATTTTTTTGGGCTAGAGTCAGCTACTCATACGAATGACTACGCTTTGAGGGAAAATATGTGTACATATTTGCTTGGATATGCACGTATTCCTTTCCTCTTGCTGCTGTAGCAAATTGCCATCAATGTGGTGACTTAAAACCACACAAACTTACTATCTTCTGGTTCGAGAGGCCAGAAGTCTAAAATGGCCTGCAGGCCTGTGTTTCTCCTGGGGGCGGGCTGGAGGGGAGAGCCTGCCTGTTCCCTGGCCTTCTCCAGCTTCCAGAGACCACCTGTATTTCTTGGTTCAGTCTTGAATCACTTTGACTTCAGCTTCCATCATCCCATCTCCCTCCATCTAACTGTCCTGCCTCCTTTTTCTAATGACCCTGTGATTACATTGGGCCCATCCCGATAGCTTTGCCCATCCCAAGATCCTGAACTTAATCACGTCTCTGAAGCCCCTTTTTTCCTGTAAGTTATCGTATTCACAGGTTTGGGGGATCAGAGTGTGGCCATCTCTGGGAGCCATCCTTCTGTCTCCCACAACGCATAAAGTATGTCAAAAGATATGAAGAAAACTTGAAATATTGGTTGTCCTGGAGGAGAACTAGATGCTGAGGATCAGTATGGGAGGGAGATTTTTCCTTGTACTCTCTCCTCTCTCTGGGTATGTGTATCTGCATACGTGTATCTTCACGTGATTACGGAAGTCCGTTGATGCCATGTTCTAAACATTCACAGATCCGTTTAAGATCCTAGGTGACCAGCCAAGCTTCTTGGTTGAGCGATGATAGAAATGACCTCAGTTTCTTTATTTTAGCCAGCATCGAATAGTTCCTGTGTAGCTTTTTTGAATTTAATTTAAAACATTGACAGAGGGCCCGCGAGCTTTGCCTCGGAGGGTGAAAGATGTGGAGAGATGAGTTGGCCATGTGGAGTTGCCTTCTGAGCCGTGACGTCCACTGGAACTTTGTGCAGTAATGGAATGTTCTGTGTCTACCCTGTCCAGTATGGTAGCCAGGGGTGGCGCGTGGCAGTTGCACACGTGAGATGCGGCTGGTCCAACCGAGGGCCTGGGTCTTCCATTTTGTTTCCCTCCGGGTAATGGAAATAGCCACACGCAGCTAAAGGTCACGGTACTCGATGCTGCAGCTTTAGGGAAACATGAGCCAGAAGTCTGGAGGCAGGCAGTTTCCCAGGCCCTTCTTGAGATCTGAGGCCTTCCTTTAGCAATGAATTACATTTTAAAACTGTGAGCTCCTTCTTTGCAACCGGATTTTTTTCCTCTGTGGAGAGGATGTAATGATGAGGGATGGAAGACCTAGGATTCCGAGAGGAGCCTTATCTCGCCAGGCACGACCGAGACCTCATGGATCCCATCACCCCGACGCTGCTGCTGTTTCCTCTAGTGCTGCTGCTTGTTCCTGTAAGGGGATGTGGGCCAAGTTTCTCCCCTTGCCTTCTGGCTAGAAGGAGTGCCTTTTTCAAGGGCACCTAGGGACAAGTCCCGGATGCTTTCCAGAATGGGTGCATTTCCTCCCTCGGAGTGGGGCCTCCATTATCCTTCCCCCGCCCCCTTCTTACCACCTTTCTTCCAGCTTTGAGTTTTCTCGGGCCAGAAAGTTCCAGAAATAGCAAATTCAAGCAAAGCCCACTTCTTTTGTCTTCTTCATAGCTCCTTAGTTGTTCCGCCTGGGAATATTGACCCTATCTCAGAGGTCAGGGCCCTGCCTGGCCCAGAAGTGGTGCCACAGCTGCGTCCCTGCCACCCCTGGCCTGGGTCCCTGGTGCCCGGCACACGTGTGTGGACTTGGTCTTCTGCCAGGAGCCCTTAGGTCTCCCTTGCCTCTGTCATCTGTTCATCTCCTTCACACACCTCGCCCTTGGATCTGTGGTTTCTGTGCCCAGTGGAGGCAGAGATAGAGGGTCTAGGAAGCCGGGGACAGACCGTGATTCGGGCTTCTGTCCCTAGACTGCACCCAGGCCATGCAGTAATGCAGTCAGTAGTCCTGGACCCCAGGTTTGGCTCCTCTGCTAGAAGCTCTCACCCTGCATGTAGCTCGGAGCCCTTAGCCGCTTGCACTTCGGCTTTCTAATCTATCCAATGGCCTTGTGCAAATATTTCGGTCCCTCTGAAGCTCTACTGTTGTGTCATTCTTGCTGGGCAAATGGAGATTGAGGGAAAACCTGCCTCCTGCTCTGCTGGCATAGCTGTTGCCGTCCCCGCCCAGCCCTCCCGAAGAGGGGTTCTCTTCCCTCCAAGGCAAGGCAGTGCACCCCACGGCTCGAAGCAACAGTATTCCGCGGCCGCACCCGGGAAGTTGAGGTGCCCATGGTCCCTGTGTTCTCACAGAAGGGGTGTTGGGCAGCAGGCACCAAGTCCTGGGGCCTGGCATTACACAGCCCTGGTCTAAGAAGGTAAGGCACCACCAGGAGGGCCCGGATCGGGTCTGGGAGCGGGATGAATGCACCTGTGGTGAGCAGCTCCCAGTCCGCGCCGGCCCCGGGGCCTCCGCGACGTGGGAAGTGCTGTGCTGAGCCCGCCCGCTTTATAACGGGGCTCCCTGTGCCGGACGGGCTCTAGCAGTGTCATCACATAAATGTCCCCACCTCGCTGTGAGTAACCTTTCTGTCCCCTCACCGGACTTTACCTCTGATCTCTTTGTCCGTAGCAAACAAGCACTCTGGGTCTGGGGCGAGGCTGTGTGTAGACACTGCTTCATTATCCAGTTAATCTCCATTTGCTGGCACTATTCAGCCGGCAGTGGCGTCTGCCTGCTTGTTAATCGAAAGCCTTTTTTTCATTGTCACTTACGGGAAGAGCTGAATGACTCATTCCGGCCCTGTCAGCCCTCTGGGGTTATTCGCCACAATAGGCCTGACCGGCCAGATTAAAGTGTGCGGTGACCGCAGGCTGGCTGTGTCATCAGTTCGGGCTGCGGGGCTGCGGTCAGAGCTCTAACCTGAACATAGCTGGACGAGCCCGGGCCGTTTATTCCCGGGTGGAGCAGGTGGCCTCCCGGTCCCTCCTCCCCAACCCTCTGCTAACACCGGGGCGGGAGTGCTTTCATTACCCGTGTTCACAGCTCAGTGAGAAGTGGATGTGATGGCCTCTTTCCTTTCCTTGGTTTACCCTTGGGGGCCTGTGGCGTGTATCTGCTCTACTTGGAAGGCAGACCCCTGGTCAGTCCTGGTGGGATGAATGAGTATGTGTCTGCTGCAAGTCAGGGTGGGTGTTGGCGGAGCGCACAGACCTAGCACGCTCAGGCAGTAAGAAGGCCGCTTGGGTCAAGCGTATCGGCTGCACGAGTGCCGAGGCGGGGAGGGCGGCGGCCTTCGAGTGCCTCGCCTGGGACCTGTGGAAGGGCTGTGCGTAGGAGAATGACGCGACCGGCACAGCAGACAGACTTGAGCGACAGCGAGGGCCGCCTCATGCAGTGACGTGGGAGGGGAGACCCGGCTGCGGGGTGGGGTCGGCAGGGGTGGAGTGTGTGGTCAGCGCCTCACCCAGGTGCACAGGGCCTGGAGGGACAGTGAGGACACGGGGACGGACCCGCCTGGAAACCCTGCATCTTTCCTCCCCACCAGTTAACAACTTCTTGTGTTTTACAGATCCAGCCAGTTATTGAAAAAACGTTTCCTTTTTCTGAAGTTCCGGAAGCCTTCCTGAAGGTGGAAAGAGGACATGCAAGAGGAAAGACCGTAATTAATGTTGTTTAAATAAATACTCAGTGTGGTGACTGTTGGCTCTCTTATTTGGTGAGTGCCTCTCGGCCCAGACGTTTTATAACCATTGCTTTCCAGGTTAGACAATGAGTTCCATGATCCAAGCGTCAAACACCTTTTTGCCAGTAATGTCTTCTGAACTGAGCACGGCTTCATTTTCTAGCCCCTCCCCCTGCCCCACCTCGTGCACACCGCCCCGCCCAGGGTGCCGTCTGGTACCCTGCCCCACATCCCTGCGTTCCTGTTTGCTGAGAGGTCCTCCGAGCTGAGCAGAGGGGACACACGCCCCGGGCTCTGCAAATCTCAGCACTTGGCCCACTCCGTAAGTTGCACAGGGAAGACTTCGGAGCTTTCCTCAAGCTGCTTTTTCACACCAGATTTTCCCATTGTGTCATCTTCTGTTCCAGTAGCTCAGACTATGCCTGTGAGATGGTAGAACTTCTGGCGCGTGGCTGGATGGCCGCGTGAAGAGCTTCCATAAAGCTGCTTCTTGAAACCAGAGCTCCCGGAGGAGGCCAGCCGGGCACGGTTTGCTCTGCTCTGCTGGGGTCCGAGCCACCCCTGGAGCTCTGAGTCTCTCCTTAGGATCACATACAAAATTTTTTGTGATTGGGTTGTTGACTCTCAAGAAAATGCAAGCGGACGCTAAAAGTTTCAACTTTTAAAAACCCTTACGTTTTGCATAAGGGCTGGGCCTCTTTCGGCCATGGAAACATGCTTCTTGGAGGATTTTTCCAGGGAAATGGTAACCCTTCTGCAGTTTCTGGCCTTAAATGCCTGCACTTAGTTATCTCACCAGTAAGCCCGCTGCAGCTTCGGGATGTGTGACCCTCACTCAAGGTTAGTGTTTCTTTCCTGGTGTTTTCCTCCTTGTTACCGCACCTCAGGCTTTGGATACAGACTTGTTTAGTAATTTGCTACTCGGTTGACTCCTGTTGGATACTCATTTGGTAATGTGCTGGATGAGGGCTTCTCTCTGGAACCGCTGGTCTCACCAGTACCAATATTTCACAGGAGAGAAAACATTATTCTTGTTGTCAGTACCCGCCACTCTGGACTTCCGTCTCAGCAGTCCTGGCTCTTTTCCTGGCGGGCTCCCGAGTGGCACAGGGAGGACCTCACTTACCCTCAGGTCCTCTCTCAGAAAGTGGAGCGTGGCCTTTCACCCCTGCGTCTGGAAAGCCCTGCCTCATTCCAGCACCTGAAACCTGCGTCTTCCTCTTCCGTCGGCCGGTTCTAACCTGCCGGCTCACTCGCCGTGACACGTTGTGACGACCACGGCAAGGACGCGCTTGGATTCATCTGTACGATTAACCAGAAACAAGTTTATTCAAGAGAAATTCAACCCCGGCGACTAGAATGTCTGAGCCCCGCACACTGTAGTGATCCGCACAAAGGCCGAAAGTCCCAGCTGGACGTCTAAGAACAAGACAGATCTGTTGGCAGCTGTTGGGACACGTGCAAATGTTACTTTAAACTGAGCTGAGCTCCCGACTACAACTGCCTCCCGAGCCCCCGGAGAGGAGCAGCGTTAGCACTGGAAACACACTGGAACAGCTAGAAAGGAAGCGAGATTTGTTCTTCCCGGGATGAGAGCACCAGTATTGACAAGGATAATATGGACAAGAAGAGGAAGAGTGTAGGCGAAGAAGGTCGAGCAGTTTTGTTCAAAACCAGAAGACCCGGGGTAAATAGCACCATGTGGCCCGGTGTATTGTCAGCGGTTAAACTCTTTCATTTTTCACTGAAATGCTGCATTTAACGTTTTCCCAGGTTCTGCAATTTGAACAAGCACTGCTCCGGGCCCTCCTCTCCCTCCCCTGCAGGAGAATTGCCAGTCATCCCCCGCCTGCCCCGTCTCTCCTGCCCGCCCGCGTCTGAGGTGACAGGCCCGAGCGCAGCAAAGGCTCACGGGACGTCGCTTCAGAACAATTTGTAGAGGGTGAGGATGGACTGGTAAACTAGGTCCCGGGAACACTATTCCCGTGGCATCTGTGAGAACGGCATTAAACACTCGTCCATAACATTTCAGGGCAGCCCACGAGTGGGTCAGAATCCTCCAAATCCTGCGGACAGGACATGAAATCTTGTAAACTTACTAATGTTCAACACTAACAAAAGGATAAACCTTTTCCCACATTGCTATAGAGCATAGTTTATGATTCCAGAAAACAGAAGAACCAAAATTATTGGCCTGATATGTTATTTCTTCTCAGGTGCTAAAACTTGAGCTTTTCTCCTTCCCTCTAAAGTGTAAGGCAGGGGTAGGCCCACAAAGTCTTCTCAAAGTCTGTTCCTGTTCTCTCCTGTCACGATCTTTGGAAATAATTTAAAATGTACATAGTCATGATACGACATTTTTTAAAAAATACCCAAAAGCTGCTAATGAGGCAACCTGTTAAGCAGCTACTGAAAGGAAATGAAAGGCAGGAAGGACAAATGGTTGATCTAAAACTATTAAGTCTTTCTTTTGAAAAGATGAGACCCGAGTCCTGGTCACGGCAGCGTCATTTGGGGGCGGAGCTAGAGCTACTGAAGGAGGAGCAGGTCCTCTTCCGTCTCGGCTCTGTCCGTTTTTAAGCAGCTCGAAGACCTCCAGAAGCATTCCTCCTGCATTCTTCAGGTTTATAGGACCATGGCTTCCCACACTTGTGTTAACTTCTCTTTGCTGACAGTGTTGAGGATAATGTGATTTTGATCATACTGTGTACCCCCTGAAAGACAGAAAAGGAAAATAAATGTGCCTGTAAGAAACAAAGCAGAGAGGAAAGGCCCGGGCTGAGAGGGTGAACCAGCTCTCGGTTGTGTTAAAAAAAAAAAATCTCATCCTCTGGGCACCAACAACTCCACACAGGATGTCCCAGCTCTCAGGCTCGTTTTCCTGCTCAAAACTTTACGTATCTGAAATTGGGAGGTGAAAGGTGGAGAGGTGGAAAAATCTAGAGAAGGGAAAAGGAACAGATTGTGAAATATATTCAGTGATTGTGGATTCGCTCTAACAGGCCTTGAAAGTAGTGGAAGGTTGGCAGCTGGAAAAGGTTTTGCATGAACAGTGACAAATGGCTTTGTTAGGGCGAAGGGGAAGTTTGAAAGACACCCCGATACGTGGACTGGGCAGCACGCCCACTCCTGGAACGCACTGGGTATGTAAAAATTCATAGCACTTGATCCCAAGTTCAACTGTACTTTTAAAATTAGTATAGATTTAAACTCCTTCTCATCAGAATGTAAGAATATCTTCCAAGGGTGCCTACTAGATATTTAGATACGTGGGTGCTAAAAAACCTGGCCTCTTCTTTCGATGGAGAAGTATCATAAAGTGTTATCCAATTTTTTTTCAGTGTGGACTAAATACAGTTTCAGCTGCCTTATCCTTTCTTAGCATAAGACTGTGCACCAAGGTTATATCACAGGGACTCCATCGAAATACAAATCTGCTCCTCTTGCTATGAGGCAGTGCGACTGGTATTGAAATCCTACCACGTCTCAAGCCAAGAAGAATTAAATGTTCTTATTCTTTTAAGCATTTATAAAATATCCAAAAGGTCTGAAAACTTACATTCTTACAAGAAATCAGTTTATCTGGTAATCTAGAGCCTCTACACATCTAGGTGTAGGAAAGAACACCAGAGCCAGATGTGTAAGTGTATCGTGGGGAAAAAAGTTACTACCGCTAGCAAATCCCACTGTCTCCGCTAAGACACACACAAACACTACTCCATTGAGATTTGGGGATGTTTTAGGATCGCAGTGTCGTCTTGCTTCATTTTTTAGGATTATGATGTAATATACACAAAAAGAATGTTAAGATACCATAATCTTAACTAGAATTATGAAGACTAGGAAGTTCTTGAGAAATGATCTGATTTCATTCTTCTGCCTCTGGGGAGAATGAAGATCATCCCACACTTTTAAAGTGAGGAGGGATCTGCTTCCATTGCTGTCCTAATGTATGGGGTCTGAACTAATATGCGACGTCTAACCCAATGCCTCCCTCCCCAGGCACCAGGAGATGGGTTATAAGAAAGCCCCTTGGTCTGATAAATCTGGGGACAAGGGCAGCAGGTAACGAAGGACTCAACAGCTGTAGCTGATGAAAATGTGAGTCTCCCGTTAGGTGAACCAGAGAGGTATTTCCCTTGCACCAGTGGGGCCTGTGCGGCCCTACTCCCTCATGTCCACAAGATGGCATCCCTCTCCCACAGTCTGAAACTGAAATTCAGTTTAACAAGGTGGGTGACAACGGCAGCTACCCTACCTAGATATACTGACAGTTGACAAACATCTAGAACCATATCCTTATTCAAGAAGCATTGGACGTATTTAGAATACGTTTTAGGAAGGGACGTTGGGGCTGTAAAGCAAAGCCCTAAGGAGGAAGCTTCTAGAGTCCCACAGTTCTTGTCAGCCAAGACTTGAAGCTAGGTGTCCCTACTCCTTGTCAAGTGCCAGTGTAGCAAGTGGGAAAAGTCCTATATGCTTGGAGCTTCTGTATTATAAACGCTCTGAAGCCAAGCTAGTATTTCCCGCCCCCTGTGGTACCCAGCGTCCAGCTAAGTGGCTACCGCATAGTGGGTACCCAAGGAGATGAACCTTTTGACACAGAAAACTGATCGCATAAGAAACATGAATCCATATTTTTTAAAAAAACAATGTTCCAATGTAGTCCCATTTCTTTGGTTTTGAAACCGTCTTGTAAGACCACAGAGCTCTGGTTCAACAAGGAGATACACGCATGTGCGTGAGAATCTCGAACTATACTGAGAGCGGAGCCTTTGTGATTTTCAGTCTATGATAATAGAACAAAGGGCTTGAAATCAGCCTCAGTCCGGATTCCAGCTCCGCACTTATGGGTACAGGTCCATGGTTGAGCCTTCTGAGCCACAACCTTTGGGCTATAAGATGGGCCCGGGGAGGAAGGGGGGCTCCCAGGGTCCCCGGGAAGAGCCCAGGAGCTAGAACGCATGTAGAGTGTTCTCAGCGGCTGGCCCACGGGACGGGATCGCTTACTACTAATATGCGCATTTTCACAAGCCAAAAATACATTTTAGGCATAGACACAACAGAAAAGAAATGATTCTTACCTTTGACATCTAAAACTAAGTTCGGTTTCAGCTTGCTGTAGATCCTGCCGTCCGGCTTCATGCTCCAGAACTGACTGTCGGCATTCTGGTCAAGGGCAAGGCCCAGTTTGGAGCCAGAGGTCACAAGGCTCCCCACGATCGTCAGGCAGCAGTCTTCTGCTATCTGTTTATGGGACAGACAAGGCAGCTGAGCCACAGACACATTCAGGGATCATGATCAGTTCTGGGCACAAACTGATTTTTAAAGTTGTCTTCGCTATCAGCTTCATTTGCCCCACAGGAGACATTTCAGCTTTAGCTGGAGAACTGGGATCAAATAACAAATACTTATACCTTCATTTCAGGTGACACGAGTGCTGGAAAGTTCTCCATTCTGTCCCTTGTTAAGATTTCTGCCCTTTGGGAGTAAGGGAACCTTAGAACATTAGTTCTCCCTTTCAGCAAGGACCGTGATCGGAGGCGGGGATCTATTGCCATATCTCCCCTGACCCATAACCATCCTTCTGGAACGTGACTGCATCTCTAATTTGAAAGGCTGTCGTAACAGTGAAATAGCTTAAAGGGTATTTTCTTATTTTAAAACTTGAAATTCCACCTACTCTCATCTTCCTGAGAAATGTTTAATAGAAATTTCCAAAAAGGCATGCTATCCAACTATAAAAAGAGAAAGGATAAAATACAAATGCAGTGGAGTGTATTTTAACGCAAAGATTTTAAGGGTCCTTTTCTGATGTGAATCTACTCCCTATGTGTAGTCATTCGTTCACGTGACATTAACATCCTCCTATGGAAAATGAAAAGCATACAGGAGATAGAGTGACAGTCAAGGACACTGTTTCTCACTGACCTACTGAATTCACAATTAACATCACGAAAATGTTTATTAGAATAAAAAGTGCTGAAAGGCACTGTTTTCTTGAAGTGTTTAATTCAAAGACAGAAGTTGGCTTTTTTATGATTCTATAGTCCAGCTATTTCTGTTTCTCAGGCTTTCTTCTCTGCCTGTCTAAACACTGCCTCTGTTTACTGAAAGGATGATTCTCCCTCAAACACAAGAGACCCACTTAGGTTGTGCTCCCTTCCACAGGGCTGTATGCCTTCTGCTGACTCATGGGGCACCCAGTTTTAAGAAAAAACCAGGAGCAAACAGTCAAGCCCATAAAATCAAGGAGGAGTTAAAAAGACTACAACAGAAGCATGAGCTTCTCTAATAAAGCCTTATACTATATTCAACTTTACAATGTCTTATATGGCAGGAGTGATGCAAGAGGGAGACAAGCCATTTTCCATTTTACAAGGTATGACAATTAGGCAATGGACCATGTTACACAGAGGATCATATGTCTTTGCCCTAGTCTGCAGGGTCCTCCAAAATAAACCAAGAATGATGTGCATTTATAGTGCTGGGGCTTACTGAAATAAACCATAATGAGTAGATGAAGGAAAAAGGGACAATAACACAGACATTTCCTTCTAGTACTACATAAAAATCGGTATGGATGTAAATATTCCATCTTGGATCAGTGCTAGATTTACCTCCCATTATAAGTTCCTAGATTGGTTTTATCAGCTAAAAAACATTTTCATGGAAAACTTTCTAATTTATTTCTGAAAGTGCTCCAGGAAGTGTGAAATAGCACCTACTTGAAGGGAGAGGCCATTACAAACCCCTATCTAATCCTAAATGCTCACCCTGCATTTGATGCACCCCTCTTGATAAATCCAAATCTGGTCATCAGCGCCGACATCTTCCATGACCTGTACCCGAAGAAGCTTCAGATCCTCTAGGTTTCCGTTGGTGGACATGAACAACCCTGTTGCTTTGTTTCGAAGTCGGAAATAAATTCGTTTCTGGAAGACAAAGACCCCGGCGTAGTCACATATAGGTAATGGTGTTAGGAGCACAGACTAAGCACCGACAGCAGGGGCGGAATCAGAGGGGAGGCCGGACTAGGGATCCTTGAGAGGCTTTAGGATCTCCTCAAGGAGGAGAGTTTGTCAAAACTGCAAAGTGCCAGGCACAGGGAGCGTGTGGACAGCCCCCAGGCTGATGCTCGTGTGGCAGCATTTCCGAAAGCCATCACCACCTCTTAGCTCCAGAAACAGAGCCCAGATCCAAAAAATTCAGCGGGGTGTGTGTGTGTGTGTGTGTGTGACCAATTTCATAATTAAAACTGAAACTAAGAACCTGAGTTACATTTACCAAAAAAAAGAAAAAGATTTCAGAGTATTCGAAACCTGGAGAGGAAAAACCAGTACCTGAACAAAAGGTCGTAGAGAACCTATTTGGCGACAGCCACTGAACTCGTACCAATTCGGGACTTCCGCTGGTGACAGTAGAAACTGCCGACCTCTGTAATTCCCATATTCGTAAGTAACCCATCTGGGGAAAAAGCAGAAAACCACAGTAAGTGGCAACATCCATTTGACAGTTGGCCCGGTTGTATTTATTTTTACAGTGCTTCCCATTTTCACACTGAGCTTTATACTGTAAATATACATTGGGGGAGAAAAGGAAACTACCATCTTTTCTAAAACACTTAAAGCGTCCATTTCTTGGCAAGAAGGAAATTCTTGGTATGTAAGTATTTATGCCAAAAAGATCCATTCCTGAATAGAAACAGGTAAGTTTTTCCCTCTAATAAGGCAATGAAATCCGGTCCTTTCCACAAGGCTGCCCTGTACTTCCTGTGAGGCTTTTGTAAAGCATTTTCAGTTGTAGTTTTTTTAAAAGACTTTATTTGAGAGAGCACTTGAAAGGGGGCATGGGCAGAAGGAGAGGGAGAAGCAGACTCCCCGCTGAGCAGGGAGCCCGATGTGGGGCTCCCCCCGGGGACTCCAGGATCATGACCTGAGCGGGAAGCAGTTGCTTAATAGACTAAGCTAGCCAGACGCCCCCCCCCCAACCCCCATTGACCTTTAATCATTGTGCACGCCTTCTGCTAATCATTCCTCGGTAAAGGAAAATCCTGACCCTTACTCCAAAGCCAAAGGACTTGCTCTTTCAAAGGTATAAGAAAAATCAGCTCCCTTTCTTACTTGCTAATAAAAGTGCTCCATATATTTACTGAGCACTGGTTTGCAAAGGAGTCCCCTAGGAACTTGAGACGAGCTAAAGACAAAGTCCTTACCTTAAGTAAATTAAAAATCTGGATGAAGAGATGAAAACTATGGCTTTTCACACATGGCTTTTCCCAATGGGAAAACTATTATGAAGGTGCATAATTTTTAACCCTTACAGGAAATGGGATAAGAGGTAAGATTTCAGTTTGCTTAAGGTAGCATAGGAGAGAGAGAAATATGATCAAACTTAATTTTAAAAATCAAATATTTGATTAGATAAAAAGTAGGTAACTCACATGCCACCGATCACCTGAACAGAGCGTATCTGTGTGTTGAATCCTAGGGATCGGAGATTAACTGCTTCTGCATTAAGTTCAATCTTTTTTCCTTTGAAGTCTTCTCTTTCAAAAAGAATAATTGTTGGTTCAGAAAATTCCTGTCGAGGAACAAAAACTCTTCCATTACTCAGCTTTGATGATAATTCGAACTCATACAGAAATATCTTGTTAAGGAAGAATCACGAGATCTGAGCAGGCTCAGCCAGTCCTAAAATCCCTTTCCCCAGAGGTCTGGGTGTCCCTGTACTCCACAGCTAAAGAGAGGAAGGACTGAGGGGCAGGAAGGTCTACCTTCAAGAAAGGTAGGCAAACATAATGGTGTTTAAAGGCGGGGGGTGTGGGCATGTCCTAGGGGACATAGCCTAGGCACAAAGGGATGGGTATTGGAGTCATCAACACTTGTAATTTATTTTAAATTTTGTCATTTTTTGTTGGGGATAAGGAGGGGGCTGGAGAGCCATGTATGTAAGTATGTATACACTTACATGTATGTAAGTGGATGGTAAGGTCTAAGGATGGTGGTGGTCTGGGGTCTGGTGGGCCAGGGGTAATCAAGGAACCTTCCTCTTGTAAGCATTTTTCAAATGTCTTTCTTGTTTTTTTTTTTTTTAATGGTAAGACAACAGATTCTGTATACTCATGCTCCTAAGCTTTCCTGTAGGAATTATCTTTAGGAGGATAGAAAAAAAAAACAAAAAAAAACCCAGGGTGGAAGCCCCATGTTCAAGCCATCATTCATTTGAAAGAGGTCAAGAGCACAGAAGTCCACTGATTTTCAGAAAATGAAAAGCCAGCAGCTCATACTGGTTTTTCAAATTACAGACCCTTCTGACCCCGGTCTAAGCTCTAATGATAATAATCCCAAGATCATAAATAATACATGAGAAATCCCCTCCCTGCTTAAAGTTTTGTGGCCAGGGTGTGGCAGCTCACGGCTTTATGGGGATGTGCGCTGCCGTGGGCGGGGATGCCGTGGGGCCCGGAGCGGGGCACATGCGGCTGCAGGGGTGGTTTGCACGGAGCAGGGATGCGCTTACGTAAGACACAGGAGGAAACGACAGCAGGAGCCTCACAAGGGGCCCGAGCATGCACGCCAAGTGCTGGGGGAAGGAAGGCATTTGAAAACTTGACAACTGCAATGGGTTTGTTTTGTTGCTGTTTTTTAAATATATATTTGGAGGCAGCTTTTAGAATTCTAGGCAGGTTAGATATCAACGTTTTTGATATTTGCTTGTTTATAAGCTAATGAATCTTACACATCATTCCATGTTTCTCTGCTACTCTTTTCGCATCTCAAGAAAAGTCAACATTTTGGTTATCTGAACAGGCAGGAAGGGAGGAGATCAGACCATTTCATGTATGTTCTACTTTTAAGACTCAAGTCACCAACTTCCTATGTTTAAAGCTTTTTAGGAGAGATCAGCTACCAAAAAACTATAGACACACCCGGTCTCGAACATCTGAACGTCACCTTGATGACTTGTTCTACTGAATACTGCTTTGACTACATCAAAACTAAAGATTTCTGTTCAAAAAGGGACACTCTCATCTGAACTAGCAACATACATGATAAACCGGGAGAAGACGTGATTGCAAGTCTCTAGAACAACAGGGCTAGATTTAAAAACCACAAGGACTTTCTGCAACTCCACAACACCAACAAAGATATAGGAAACTAAACAAGAGCTTGGCAAAGGATGTAAAACATCCTTTGTAAAACAGGCAGTTCACCGAACAGAAAACCCAAATGACTATTTAGTGTAGGAGAGACCAGTCTCACTCAGAGTGAAACAACACAACAAGATAATACTTTCTGCCCAGGTTGTTCAAACGGACAGAAGTGAGAGAATACCCAGGAACGGCAATGATGGAGAAAACAGGAACCCACAGCTCTGCCAGCAAAGATCTCAAGTAGTGGGATTTGGCCGAACTTAAACTGCATGTCCATGCACGTGAAATCCAGCAAATCCACTCTTTTTAAATACACACCCCCAAGAGACTCTCACGCAGGGCAAGAGGGATACATATGTGTGTGAGGATTAAATAAGTAAAATATGGTGATGACTAACACCAATTTGAATCAATAAACTAGATGTACATTCAGCATAATGGACAGCTCCTAAAATTTTTTTAATGTAAGTACTGGGTGGTTTATAATGGTAAGAACTATAGCATCATACCGTATATAAACAAAAAGCCAATATGCAGATTTAAAAAAAAACAACCATAAGAATATCCAAGCTGTATCCCAAACACATTAGAATGGGTGCTGGTAAAGGAGAAAGGACTAAAAATAGGGATCAGGTATGCAGGGGAAAAACAAGACAGGAGAGGGGCCTTGAACTAACCCCTGACAACCGTACCACGGCTGACTCAACACGCTACAGCTGGAGTCTGAGAAAAGAGCAAACCAAACCAGATCTAAAAAGAGGGGCGCCTGGGGGCTCAGTCGGTTGAGCGTCTGCCTCCGGCTCAAGTCATGATCCTGGGGTCCTGGGATCGAGCCCCGCATTGACCTCCCTGCTCTCCCTCTGCCTCTGCGCTCTCTGTCCTTCTCGTGCTCTCCCTCAAATAAATAAAATCTTAATAAATAAATAAATAATAAAAGATCCAAAGAGAGACCAGAAAGTTACAGGATGGAGAGTCCTACAGCAACTGTTTTCTCTGCCTCTGTCAGTCCTGAGGAAGCCCGGATGCTGGTCTCCATCAGTACGAGAGCCCCGCAGCTCGGTCACGCTGTATTCACACTGACATACTTACAACGTCTATAAAACGAAGAGACTTGAAAGTTGCTCCAGGCAGGCATCCCATTGCAGAGAGACAAGGGTAGTGGCCTTCTTCCAACACGTACTGATTACCAGAGAAATTTTCTCCATCGTAAGCAACCCAGCTACAATGGGAAAAACCACACACATGTACAACGTGTAATTTGGATACTCCTCTTCAGGAAGTCTGATTCTGAGGGGTAGCCTGCTAGAAAGCACAACGCATATGGCTCACTGTTCTTTCTTCAAAAATACCTAGACCCATTTACTGCTTTCCCTCTTGTTGTAAATGGATACTTATAAGAAGTCAGCTGTTAGTTTTGCATTTGGGAAATATTTTTTTTCCCTCCATGAAATTACTCATGTGTTCCCCGTGCACCTTCCAGTATTCCTTGAGCCTCTCGTGGGAGCCACCATTCTCCAGCCGAGACCTCTCTGAATAATCCTTCGGCCGTCACGGCTGGTCAGTCGCCTGGATCTACAGATTTCCTCTCCAAATTTCTCTCCTTTATTCTCATTCCTGGCCCCTCTGTAGTGGGCCAGGAGTCAAAATACCACAGTGACTTAGCCCCTGTGGGCCTCGGCGTCATCAGTGACGTGGTGATTTACCAGCTTCCCCAGAGGACGGGGGTTTTTGTTCATTCTTTTAAGCCAACAAATGCTCATCCGACTCATTGTGTGTCAGGTACTTTTCCATTGCCAGGGACAGAAGTGAGGACAAAACACAGTCCCTGCTATCAGAGAGTTCAGGCTCTAGTGAGCTGAGACGGACAATACTGAACAACAGGAGGACGTATCTGGTCCTACTAAGTGCGGCAGGGCAGGGGCTGAAGGGGAACCTGGGCAGAGACAGAGGTGTGTGCTGATACGCTGGGATTTTGCCGTAAATCCGTGCGCTCGAATGCAAAGGTAGTGTAGGCTCTGCCGTGTGGGGCTACATGACGGGAAGGTGGTGGTGAGATCATAAAGAACTAGGTGATTAATGGCACCATTACTAGTATTATTATTAGACATAATTCCTCCTCACCTGCACAGGTGGCTGTAAGGGTTTCCTGACCAACTTCCCTTGACTTCGGGCTCCCCTCCTTCTAAAGCTTTTGTCAAACTGTCCTCAGCATGGCAGTCCGAGCTCACTGCCCTTTCCTTCTTGTGTATTCTACGGCATCCGTCTAAACACATATGCTCGGGGGGGGGGAGGCTTCACGACCTGGTCCCACCTTCCCTCCCCCCAGCTCTGGGGCGCTGTGCTCCCTGATCCGAGACAGACCAGCCCCACTCCAGCCGTGCGCTGCCTGACAGACTGCTTGTCTTACTCTGATCTACCTGTAAAAGAAAAAATATCTACCTTGGGAGGCACGTTAGAGGTTATCTAGAGTCCCGCCGCAGGTGACGGGACAGGCTGGAGAGCAGAGAACCTGGTCTGAATGGCACCACAGAGCGGCGTGCTGAGCCCGCGTCCTCCGATGCCCAGCGCTCAGAGGCTGCAAGGTAC
The DNA here is from genome assembly GCA_028646535.1 of Procyon lotor. NCBI lineage: Eukaryota > Metazoa > Chordata > Mammalia > Carnivora > Procyonidae > Procyon > Procyon lotor. Next base: position 46,621,857 of record CM053608.1, read on the forward strand.
AGGTTCGCCCCAACACGCGCCTGAATGCCAAGCACCAAGGTGTCACTAAGTACTTCCTGATACGTGAATTCTCACCTCTCCCGGCAATCAGGCTCTGCCACTCCACTGTTTGACTTACCAGCCTCCTAAAACTCTGCAAGACTTGGTAGAAAACGAATCGTCAATTTGACTGGTTGTTTCTTCAAACTCTTGACTGCGACCTTGAAACTGTGGTTCCGAAAACAACCGAATCTTTGAAAAAGTCAACAGAAATATGTCCAATTATTTTCCTAAACACATGAACTTGTTCAGCCTTTGAAACGATGCAAACATGACCTGTTAACTCTTGTGACAATAAACTGCTAGGAATTTCATAAATCCTTTAATTTCTACTTCTGCAGTAATGATCAATTAGAAATACTTTGCACCATTCATGCTTCTTTAATTCGGAGACATCAAAGGACAATCCGACAACAGAGGCCGGTTTCCAGAGAACTCTGTCGCAACAAGCTGTGAGGCGTTTTAAAGCTTTATTGTGGCCAAATGTAATTGTTCATCAGTTCTAACATTTACAAGGAGCCGTATTTTGGAAACATAGTTTAGTTTTCCTCCCTCTCAATGGGAGATACTTGCTGACTTATTCGAATCCCGTGTATGCCAATAAAGGAGGCTAAGGCGGTGTTTGTGCCTCTGTAATTAGGGCTGTCTGAACTCTGAACACGTACATTAAAAAGCCTCAGTAACCAACGTAACCTTTAGTCGAGGCAGTCAGCATTCAGAGGCTTGAGGGAGAGACCATATGAGAAAGACCAAAATGTTTGTCTAATGCAGACACAGCAAAGATGAAAATCCATTTTACTGTTTAAATACTATATGTATTGTTTGAGATATTAATCTTCGTATATTCATATAAGTTGATCTGGCATAATGATACCAAACTCAACCTTATAAGAGCATTTTATAAGAAATATTTAGACATGGGTACGTGCTATTGAGCATTTATAAAGGAAACCTAAATCTAATTTTAAAATACAATTATGCTTTTAGGTACAAAAATGGGTAAAACTAACAAAACGTCCCAAATGTCTCACATTTTACACATAAGATCAGGTTTTTTTTCTCTTTTTTTTTTTTAAGATCAGCTTTTCAATGGAAACCCCTAATTATAAACTTTTTTAAGTTACCTGATTTCGTCTCCTTGGGCCAGTGAAAGAATCCTAAAAATTTTTAAAGGGAAGAGAGAAGGAAATGAGTAGAGCAGACATCTTGAAAACGTTTTTTTCTTCCAGATCATTAGCAATTACTGTTAAAAATAATCTCAGTATAGTTTCCATAGTGTTACGAATTACGTGAACCGCAAATACACATTAAGGAAATCCAGGATTGAGTTAAATATTCTCATATAAAAGTATAACTCCTTACCAAACATATGGGTTGAACAGAAGAGATCTTACAATTTTTGGCCCCCCAGTCTTCAAAACTGGTATAGAAGCCTTTATCCAGAATATATTGTTCTCCAGTGAAGTCAGGGTTCTCATACGCTACCCATCTAAAGCAACAAAACAGTGACTTGTTATAGTTCACAGCTTACGTGTATAATAAAACTATCAAACCCACTTAGGAAAATATGTATCATAAGATACTTCCGTTTGTTTTAATAACCAGTAGTCTTGATTTTTCTGATTCTCTTTTGGGATATTTGTCTGTATGACAAATCAAAGTGACAAGTAAAATATTATCTTTACCTGAACCTTTTGGTGTTCTCTCTTATCAAATCCTATTCCCTGAGAAAGTTCCGGTGGGGACATTTGTCTGTGTTTCTAATTCTGTTCTAAGGAAATAATCTGGACTTCCAAGAAGTACCCGTAAAGGTACTTGCTTTCTCTTAGTTAGCAAGAGTTCTTTTTGTTATCGACATTAATTTTTCCAGAAAGATTACAAGAAACTATGCCTCTATTACACAACAAACCACAGTGAAAAAAAAGTTGACAGAAGAAATGCTTTAAAAAAAATACAGCTAGGAGAGAACCGCGTGTACTGAGGTCCAGAGATGTGACAGACTCCAGTGTATTAGGAAACTATAAGAAATTGGGCATTCCTGGAGAAAAGGAGACACTGGGAATGGGGGAGGGAATGAGGCTGGAAGGAAGGAAAGGGTCAGAGGCAGAAGTGTGATACCTCTTCCTAATCACGGTAATTTTACTCTTTGGGTGACAAACACATTCTTCAGGTTGGCAGGTATACACTGAGATAACTCTCATGCTGTGTGCAGGACAATCAAACCCAGGGAAGTGCTGAACTACCCCTGAGTTTAAGTATTATTTGAAACAGTAAGGATGATTAATGATTATGCATCTTTATGTAGAACACATCGGTCAAAGTTCAAGAGCTGGGTATCTTTATAAATGTATCGCTCTCCTTTTTGCAAGGTCATCACAACAGTTCAAGAATTATTTGGGTTATAAGTTTTGTTTCTTTTAAGGTTTTATTTATTTATTTATTTGACAGATTATTTATTTGACAGACAGATACAGAGAGAGCACAAGTAGGCAGAGCAGCAAGCAGAGGAAGAGGGAGAAGCAGGCTGTCCCCTGAGCAGGGAGCCCGATGTGGGGCTCAATCCCAGGACTCTGGGACCATGACCTGAGCCAAAGGCAGCCGCTTAACTGACTGAGCCACCAGGTGCCCCATAAGTTTTGTTTCTTATGCAAACAGTTATGATTTTGGCCAAGTTGACTGTAAAACAAAATTCTCCATATCCTGAGTGGATTTGTGTCCATTTGCTTAATAAAAAAATTGCTCCAAATTTACCATTAAAAAACAAACCAACAACCATACCAAAAATACAGCTAAGTAATTAAAATTTTATTTGGGATAGGATTTCCAACGTGATCAACCCGACTATGTAGAGTAAGTAACACTGAACAAACACTCAGAAATACTAAAATCTCTCCTGGGATGTTTTTTGTCACCTTTCGAAGATATTTTTTCTTTTTTTTTTAAGATTTTACTTATTTATTTGACAGAGAGAGAGATCACAAGTAGGCAGAGAGGCAGGCAGAGAGAGAGAGGGGGAAGCAGGCTCCTGGCTGAGCAGAGAGCCCGACGCGGGGCTTGATCCCAGGACCCTGATATCATGACCTGAGCCGAAGGCAGAGGTTTTAACCCACTGAGCCACCCAGGCGCCCCTTCTGTCTCCTTTCAAATGATCTACACTCAGAGGATAATCAACAAAACCAACTTAATGATGCTGCTTCCTAGCCAAAGATAGTCTTTGAAAGTTTTCCAGTTCTATTATATTCAAGAGATAATTCAGCATCTCCTCCTGAGTTCATTCGCTGCTCTACCGATCTGCTCACAGCTGAAAGGAATAATTCCTATGTGCCTGTATATATACTCAGAACTTTACAAAATGCTTTTGCATCTCTGACCACAGTCGATCCAGGGAGGTACAGGTTTTCCCATTTTACAGAAAGGAAAAGCTAAAGACACAAAAGAGCGAATTCACTGATTCTTCAACAAACACCAACTGGTCATTTATCACGTGCCAGGAACTAGAGGGCGGTAGGCATGCAAGGATGGAAGGGACAATCCTTGCCCTTGAATTTACCGATGGCTGAGAAGTAGCATATGGAATTATTTGTTGGTGTTTGTTCTGCTGGGAAGTGACTTGTCCAGGGTGACTGATTACTTAGTGGCCAAGGACGGCTGAGCCCGACTGCGTCTCCTGAGGCTCCCCACGCTCCATCAGGACCCGAGCTGTCACTTGTCCTATCAAGTCTCCTTTCATTTACTCTCATGGGAAGCCATACTTAAAACAGTCCACACACACATAATGAACAGATTATGATTTTACTGTCAAAAGGGCTGGACTTCAGGCAAAACCTCAAAGGCAGTCACTATTAGGAAACGAACAGCAATCAAGGAGAAAGAACACCGCAAAAATCTCCGGCGTCAAGTAGCGTAGGACAGCGAATGTCCGCACGCACGCTTCTGGCCGTCTGAACAGGTAACTGCTGGAAGACCAGCCAGCCTGTTTGAGGAAGCACTGCTCCGCGCTTCAGAACCTCATCAGCCATTTTTAAAGCCTATTCTTTAACACTGTGAGGTCAGGAATTAGGAGACCTACTTCCAGCTATGGTCATGACACCGACTTCCAGATAAACTTTGAAGGGGTGGCTTAACTTCTGTGAAAGATCGTATTTTCATTTATAGGTTAAGGGGGGTTGGCCGGGATCCCCGTGCTGACATTGCGTGAGGTTACACGGTGCCTGGGAGCCTCAGAGGCAGCCTTGGGCTTATGAAGAGAAGTGACACCCAGATGGGGGCATGGAATCCTACTGCGTGGGGAGGGGTCTCTGCGAGCGAGAATCTTGACAAAAGCCCGGACTTAAAAAGGAAGGAAAGGGAAAGAGGTTAAGCCATAGCACAAGAAAGTACCCCTAGCAGTCTCTACATCTGTAATAAGTTAAAGGAGAACAGAGAGTTAAAAGGCCTTTTTAAAGCTTGATTGACTTCAAGGTTTGGGGGGAAAAAAGCTGTGAATGGGGAGAGACAGACCACAGGAGAGACGGCCGCTGAGTGAGCCTTGGAGGAGGCTTTATCCAGCACTTCTTCCTATTTGTATATAACTAACAAGCGAGAATACTCTATTTCTCTATAAAACTGAAATACATCACTTGTAAGGAAACACCCAACATCACATTAACCTATCTGATTCACGGAGGTTGGAGCAAAAAAACCACTTATTAAGATGTTACTTGAATTGACGGTAGTGTTGTTTTCCTTCCGAGATGCAGCTCCAGATGAATCACCCGTGAATATGAGGGTAAAACTAAAACCCCAAAACTCAGGCCTGAGATTCTCCAGTATATCTATAACTTCCACTTGAGACTCGTAAGAAGAAGATTCCTCACTGTCCTTGTCGCAACATATTCCGTACACGGGAATCAACACTTCCCTCTGTCTACAGGGCTGGAGCGGGTGGTGGGCCGAGAGCGAGGACGGGTCTTGGCAGGTCCCAGCCTGGTGGAGTCACTGCTCGGAACGCCCGGGCAGCAGGGCAGACCGGCCCTCCCGTGGCAGGCAAAAGGAAAAAGACATTGAAATGTGGCACTTGAATTTTTTTTAGCTGGATGCTAGAAATATTTCCTTTTGCTCTTAGTTTTAAAAAAAACGAGCCCGGTTTCCGCCATGTGAACCCAGGCATAACACAGAACTTGAAATCGCTTAGTAGAGCTGTGAGAGGGAGTTTCTTCTGATGCTGCAGTAAGAAACGGAATACGGTTCCCAACACTTCCATGGCTGGATCCACGAGCATCCTTCCTGAAGGCTGGGCTCTGTTTCTGAGCTAAAAATGAGTTTACCACCCAGGGAATGTGTTACCCGTGTGATAGTGAATCTCCTGGGAGAGATCCAGAGCAGGAATCTCTAAAAAGTTTTCGGAAAAGATTTTGTGTTCCGTACCGAGAAATGAAGACCCAAACTAAAATTCTTATTTACCAAGAAGAATAAAGTCATTAAAATCATTTTCCTTTGAAGCCGTTAAAAACAAACAGGCTGGACCTCCTCCCTCTCAACGTATCTACTTCACAAGGTCCAGGTCCACTGCCACCTCTTCAGCCAAAGTCTTCCCTGTGCACAACCTGGAAATTAATCTCTCTTTGCTCAGATTCCCAGAGCACTTAATCTCTAGGTCTTTTGTAGCTATGATTACATTTTATATGAATACTGTAACTTCTGTGAGAACTTGATAGAATGCTGTGCACGTAACAGACCTCAATCAATATTTGTCAGATAACCAACTAAATGAACTACGAGGAAGCTGCTGGCCCTGGTAAATACAGAAGCCCTTGCACAACCACAGAATTTAAAAGGAAGTGGTGTGTGGGAGGGTGATGTGTGCACGCCTCCCTTCCACTTCCCCCAATACCACAACTCAACTGCTATCACCAGAAAAAAGGCCTAAGCCAGGAAATACAACAGAAATGACTAAAAATAGAAACCTATAAAAGCAACATTTTGTAAAGGAAACTAATTTCAAGTAAACAAAGGCTGGGTTTAAAAAAAAAAAAAAAAAAAAAAGCCCTGGGCATGATCCTACCTGTGCCAAGAGCAAAATTTACACAAATGCCCTAAGGGAAGTCTACCCAGCCTCCTTTGCTTCCTTTGCTAGGACGCATGACTGGACTCTGACTAATGGAACCAACACACCTGGTGAGTACCAAAGTGTACAACTGTTTTTCCAGACTGAACTGGTCACTATTTCCCTCGTAAGTAAATTAACTTTAAAGGCAATCTAAAATACTATAGAGGGGCGCCTGGGTGGCTCAGTCATTAAGCTTCTGCCTTCGGCTCAGGTTATGATCCCAAGGGCCTGGGATCAAGCCCCGCATCGGGCTCCCTGCTCGGCAGGAAGTCTGCTTCTCCCGCTACCATTCCCTCTGCTTGTGTTCCCTCTCTCACTGTGTTTCTCTCTCTCAAATAAATAAAATCTTTAAAAAAAAAATAAAAATACTATAGAGCCAAGGCAACATTTCAGATGACTTCTGCCATACCATACCTTTTGTCTATGGCAAACTGTAAAATGTTAGGGTGCCATAATAGGACCTGGTAGAAGGCATTTCCTGCTAAGAACGAAGACCCAGAAGTCCCAGATGTCACCCTGTCAAGACGGTGCCACAAGCAACAGCCTACACAAGGATGTGGCAAATGTGACAATGTGACTAATAGTAAAAGCATATTACACTGTAGACACATCTCAGATATCCAGGGATCCTATGGGAAGCTCCACAAAATATGACAGAATTGAGGTTAGAATGATCCAAATAGCCTATGTTACTCATGACATAAAAAAAACCTAACATCAAACACTTCTGACAGAACCCATGTCAAATAATTTCATCTAATTATTTAAGAATACTCTCACTTATAACAAATTATAACTGACATCAACCTGGAACACAAGAATAATTGTGTAACTTCTTTTATAGACATGTATTTTGCCCATCCAGTATCTGTCCCCATTCTTTCTGATGTTCCTGGGGAACAACTCACCCCAATCATACATAAGTGGCTCCTGTGGGACTGACCCTACCCTGCTCTGGGACCACGCAGGCATGGTCATCTCCATGACTACAGAGATTAGTTTAGGCAGGTACACAGGACCCAAGCTGCGAGAATCGAAGTCAAATCCTGTCAATCCCTCACAAATGTATTGTCTCTCTGTCTAAAATATATAAAAACTGCCTGCCTTGTTTATTTCTTTGGGTCTCAATTTCATTATCAGACTTCCATGAGCATGTGATTAACTTTGGTGCTTTTTTTTTTTCTTGTTCATCTATCTTATGTCTATTTAATTCTTAGGCCAGCTAGAAGAATCTTGATGGGTAGGAGAAAATTCTTTCTGCCCTGCAAGGACATAGGAAAATTGAATGGGACTTGTTTTCTAGTGTTAAAACATTATTTTTTATTTGATTCCTAGCATAAGAAATCCAGGAGAGCTTTCCATGCAGAATGATGAGAGAAGTGGATCTGTGGGTTTCTATCACGAAACCCCAAAGTCTGTCTACTGCAATGTTATATTACACATGAAAAAATTGATACGACAAAGATTTTAAAAAGCAGTTATGAAACTATGTGGCAGTACATATTAAATGACTGATTTAATGTTTAGTTATTGACATGCTTATTTACTGAGTGCCTACTCTGTGTCAGAGACACTACCAATTTAATACAACCCAAGGTAAAAGTGTTTAAAATCCCAACTGAGTCATTTCACTTACACTCCACTCAGTACATTAATAGACTGTGTCTTCAATCCATATCCGGTCTCCTTTAAGTTAGCAACAATTCCTAATACGTCAATACTGGAACCTTTGGATCCAAAGTTTTTTTCACTGTACATTATCATGTGAGCGTTTGAAAAATCCTATTAAGAAAAAAAATTCAAAATTCAAAGGCTAGTCATTTATTATTAAAAAAATATCAAGTATTAGCTGTTAGCTTTTCTTTAACTTACACCTAATATAGGTCGTAAAGACTGAAGTTCTCCATTATAACCTCCCCAATCTTTCCAGTCCTTGTACTCTCCTTCTTCAAGCAGATACTGATGACCTATAAATCCAGGCTTCTCATAAGCAACCCAACTGCAACAGAAAGAACATGAAGGAATAGTAGTTTTCATCAGTACTAAAAGTTTTCCCATGTATTTATCAGTTTCATTAACAAATACTAATAGTTATGAAGCTAGACAGAGACTCATGCACTATGACTATTGGAATTCTTCTCTAAAACTTAAGAGACTAATGGAATGGCCCCCTAAAGAACAACCTAAGAAATATACATCAATGTTCTGTAGAGTGAGTGTGTGAGTGTGTGTGTGTGTGTGTGTGTGTGTGTGTGTGTGTTTAAGAAGAATGGACTCAAAAGAACTTCAGCAGGAGCCCCTGGGTGGCTCAGTCAGTTAAGCATCTGACTCTTGATTTCAGCTCAGGTCACAATCTTAGGGTTTGGGGACCAAGCCCTGTATTGAGCTCCATGCTCCGTGGGGAGTCTGTTGGAGATTCCCTCTCTCTTTCTCTCCCCCTCTGCCCCTCCCCCCCACTCCCATGCTCTCTTTCTCTCTCAAATAAATAAATCTTAAAAAAAAAAATAACTTCAGCAAATAAAACTGTATAAACTTTCTTCAACCAGTAATTAAAATATTTTTGCCTATTTATGAGACCACTTTCAGTGTATACTTCTAAAGGAAATATGTAAGATCTATAAAGTATAAAATATCATTAAAAATAGAAAGGAAACTAATAGTTCAAAGTTTGGAGCATAGTATTAATAAACAAGATGTAGATTTGATCAGTGTGGGCCAATTTATTTGCCTTGTTCAGCTGACTGGCCCCGAACCAGCCCCCTGAACCGCTGTGTCAAATCTAGGTCCCAGCTGGCTGAGAATATGTTTGAAATTCACTCTACCCTACTATCTGGAATGGTTTTTTGGTGGGGGGGGTGTATATTACTTTACTAAAGGGATAAAGAAGAAACCCCTCCATTTACTCCCACCTACTCACATTCCTCTCAGGACCTTCATCGAGCCCACCGACGTAAATGGCAAACTGTCATCTGTCATCTCTTCTGTTTCACCTGCTTCCGTGATAAAACTGCACATTTCTGTTTCTAGTTCCATACATTTTCCTTCAAAGAAAGGCTTTTCGTAAATAACTACCTATAATAGAAATGAGAGACCAGTAATTGTAACAAGTCAAATGTCTCAGCAGCTAAACATTAAATCAGTCATTTAATATCACTATGTCCTAGAACACAAAACTTTCTGATCATATTTTTTAAATTAACTATATAGTAGTATCTTATCATTTTAAAACTCAGAACTTTTTTCCTGATGTGGTACAGCCCAAAGCCAGGTTGAAAAGACAGTTTATAAATAATTGGTTTAAAAAAATTGGTTTTTGTTCGATGGCTAGAATCGATATTTAGAATTTTTCTTAGAACAAACTAAGGAACCAGAGGATCCTATGTTGCTTAAAAAATCAAATACAGGGGCGCCTGACTGGATTCACTGGTAGGAGCATGCAACTCTTGACCTCAGGGTCATGAGTTCAAGCCCCACAATGGGTGTGGAGTCTGCTTAAAAAAAAACAAAAAACATAAATGTGTCATAATTGTACAAAGTAGAAATAGCAGAAAGGGAGATCTTGTCTTGAGAACTCAGTTTTTTCCCGACTAACTGGCAAGCAGCGACAGGCCCCGCAATTAGTAAATACAACCACAAATTATAAACCGGATACAACGATGAACATTTTAGGCCACGGCCACACATACTAGGAGGGATTATTAGTGCCATTAGCCTCACTTTCCAGTCGAAGGCATGGCCTGTGTGAGTAGGGACAACTCCCTTTAGCTGCAGTTATGTTTGCTGATGTGTAAAATCACATTATCTTCATGGGGATGGAATGGGAATAAAATTTTAAAAAGAAACATTTTTACCTTGGGATCTGTAGGGAATTCAACTTTACGTCCACCCTGAAAAGAAAAATAATATAGTCAGAAACTTGGCTCTTCGCGGAGAGATTACTGTTTGATATGACCCATGGCAGTGGGTGGTCAGCGGTCCAGCCTCCCCGCCTGCCGGCCTCTGGCTGCAGTGAGGTCAAGACATTCTGAAGCCCCAACGACGCAGAGGAAGAATGAGGATGGCCGTGGGGGGCAGAGATGGTCTGTAAGTTGGATCTGCATGGCAGGCATGCTTTTTAACCCAATAAACTGTGTTTTTGCTTTTTGTTTTTTCATTCAGAAAATGTCTCCCAGAAATGCATCTCTGATTTCCCTTAAAAAGCAGTCCTAAGATCGGACGGCTCTGGACAGCCTGCCCAACCCCCAGGGCACGGACTGGCTCTCCACTGGGCTCCTGCTCCAGCGGGGACCTGCGTGGGCTTAGCCGGCCTCCCCTCCTCTCTCAGTTCAACTCCCCGCCGCCCTCACCCACGGCTGTTAGCTGCCTGGCCCCTTGCATTGGATTCTGCAGCCTGGGGCTGCAAGTTCACTTGCAGTTCACTCTAGGGTCTGGAGGACTCTTAAAATAATTAGATGAGGGGCGCCTGGGTGGCTCAGTGGGTTAAAGCCTCTGCCTTCGGCTCAGGTCATGATCTCAGGGTCCTGGGATGAAGCATCGGGCTCTCTGCTCAGCAGGGAGCCTGCTCCCCCTCCCTTCTCTCTCTGCCTCTCTGCCTGCTTGTGATTCTCTGTCAAATAAATAAATAAAATCTTTAAAAAAAAAATAAAGTTTTTGCAAATCACCAAAAAGCTCACTAGGAAGTCACAGAGACATGTAGTGTTACACAGAAATGATAAATTGGGTGAGAGTTAAAATCGGCAGCAGGAAAGTCAGGAGAATATTTCCCACCAATATAGAACAGCTTTTTTTTTTAAGTGCAGCCGGAGGTGCTCAAATGTACCAAATGAACTGTAATTATAAAGGAATGCTGCTGATTTTATCAACAAACCAGAGCTGAACCAACCAAGTGCAGTAGCCCCCTCTTATCTGCATTTCACTTCCCAGTTACCCTCGGTTAGTCACAGTCTGGAAGCAGAGGCTCCTCCTCCTGACTCAAGGTCAGAAGGTCAGGGGTAGCCTCCCACGCCCACGTCACTCACCTGGCTTCACCTCACCAGGCAGGCACTTCGCCCTCTCACTGCATCACAAGAAGGGCAAGTACAGTCCAGTGAGATGTTCCGAGGGAGAGGGACCGTGCTCACATGACTTTAACCATAGCACACTGTTATACTTGTTCTATTTTATTATTACTGTTCATCTCTTACTGTGCCTATTTTATAAACTAGATTATAATAAACGTATAATTTAATTTATAAACTTTATCATATACTTATAGAAAAGAGGTATAGTATGTGTAGGGTTTGGTGCCATCCGTGATTCAGGCCCCCACTGAGGGTCCTAGAAGGTACCCTCTGTGGGTGGGAGGGGGCGGGGACGAAGGGTACTAAGCACCCAGTTCACAAGTATCCCCTTCCAATGCCATAAACGTCACAGTTTGTAAGTCATTTGAAACAGACCTCAAAACCTGGGACAGGTCTTTCATATATTCACAAAACGAACTAAACTTTGCTCTTTGCGAGTGAATTTTCGAAACAAATCATTTATAATGAAGAAGTCACTGATAATGCAAATAAATGAGTTTTGCCTGAAGACCAGCAGCCACGGAGGGAGGTAATTAACCCGCAGGCTTTGGAAGGAGAGGTAAAGTTAAAATAAAAATTATCTCCGTGACTTTCTAATTTGTTTCAAACGGACTCTAGAAAACAACCGCGAAGTGCAATTTGAGAAGCACGATTGTAACAAGAGCTTCCCTCGGGCCTCGGGCAGTCAGTGAGCACCTCCTACCGTATAGCCAACCGTGCTCCCCACGGGGGACAAGATGGGTGCAGCCCGCGTCCTCCCAAGGCTTAGAGCTCAGCAGAAGAGATAGAAGGAACGCGGCAAAAGACCAGGGCAGAGTGGAGGAAGCAGATGCTGGGGAGGACGGCAGTCACACATCCTGCCCCAGGAACCCCAAAGCTGCCCCCGACCCCAGCCTCCGGTCGCTACAGCGGGGCTGGTGCCCGCCTGCCCTGGCCTTCCCCAGCTCCGCCCGGGTTCACGCAGAGCACTCTCTGACATCTCCATCTGACGCAGTCCTGCGTGGCTTTTAAGACCCCACTTGACTGAGCGTGAAGTTCTCCTCATCACCCCCCTTCTCATTCACATCCCCTCCAAGGCGGACTTCATCCGTCCTTCCTGTTTTCCCACAAGGTTTAGTTCTGCACTAAACCTGCCCTGGGCTGCTGCTCTGGGCACCCACGCGCGTCTCTGCAAGGCTGAGCACGCCTCGAAGGCAGACAGCATGGGGACAAAAAAGTTGTCCCCATTTTTTTTTCCCCATCTAGAGCGTCCAGCAAGTTATCCTCTTATTTTCGTCTAGCAAGATCTGCTACAGATCTGCGTTTTTATAAGTCTGGTCTTATTGCTTCCAAGTCCCAGCCCGTGGACTATCAGTGTTAAGCTCCACAAAGAATCAGACTCCGAGAACATTTTGTTAGGTTTCATTTTTACCATTTTCAGAGGCCGCATGGATCCAATGTACGCTTCCTCCGTGTCCCAGAAGGACAGGTCGGGGTATTCACCAGGTTCCAGGACAAAAGGCACACCCTGAAATCCAGGTTCTTCATAAATCAGCCACCTAAGTAAGCACCAAGGAAGCAAAGAGAGGACTCACCATTTATCTCTGGGGCATGCGGGAAAGAAAGCAAGGAAGGGGACAATGTGTATCTGGGCCCGGTGACACTCAGGTAGCAGAGCAACATTAGATTCAAGGAGGAACGTGCCATCATATGCTCCTCTTCTTGAGCTTCTGCCAGTCCCCTTGTGGTTTTGGCCACTTATTTTAATTTACATGATGAATTACTTCAAAGCCTAAATGTCTCTATCACTTCGAGCCAGGGCAGTACTTCGTAGCACTGTATGTATTGAGAGAGGGCCTGGCTAGGAACCTCAAGCTTTGTTTTCAAAGGGCAACATCTCACCTGGAACCGAGAATCAGATGTTCCACCTACTCATTTGTCACCGCGCCCAAAACTAGTTACAGGTAACCTCTACCCAGGGCTCACAAGGAACGCCGTCTGGAATGTGGTCCGGTCCATGCAACAGAGCAATGAGGAAGGAACACCACTGTCTCCGTTTTACAGATGAGGTTAAGTAATTGCCCAGGGCCGCACGGCTGTGGGTACCAGGTGCGGGGCTGACCCAAGCTCACTGCAGAACCGGTCTCCTGATCATTTTCTGGGAGCACTTTTTCTCATTCCAAAAGTGCACATAATTTACGCTTCTTGGAACGACTCAGGATCATCACCGGCAGCATGACAATGCACGGTGGGGTTCTGAAGGTCTGTGAGGCTGCTTGCTCCCAGGCCGAAAAGCTTTTTGAGTTCTTGGATCTGATTTTTATGGCTTTTCAGTACCACACCCTTTTATCGGGCTTGTCAGCTGTCACTTCCCCTGTGGTCAGAGAACCAGTGGCCCCACCCTCCCTTCAAGTGCTAGAAACCAGAAAACCAGAAAATCGTGCCTGTTAGAACAGCCTTGAAACACTGCACAGTCTTGTCACGTTCTTAGTTCCTGGGCGAGTTGTGGGAAGGGGGTGTTGTGGAGATGGGACGTTTCCATAAGGGAGGTACTAGAACACCCCCTTAACACACAAATACAGAATTCTTGCTGAGCACTTACCCTCTCCAATTCCTTGTTAGTCTGGCCCAAGAGTCCTAGCTGCGGTCTTCCATCATCCCCAGAACACCATGCCAAGGAGAAAGTGGCCATAAATAACATCTTTCACCAGCAAAATGGGCCTGAGTCTCCCTCTTGGCTTTCTTCCCAATTTTGGCCCAAGGCACATTTTGGGTGATGGGTTTTGTTAAAGATTCCCTTGGATAAATCAAGAGCTTCTCTGGACTCCCTAATTATGCAGGGATTTACAATCAAAATCCTCCTAAAGACCTGTTCACTCCTCCACCACCAACACACACGCAAATGTTGACAGACTGAGTGATATACATGTGGGCGATCAAAACGAATTAGCCCACGTTGTTAGAAGTCAGGGTAATAGTTACACTGGGGGTGAGAGAGGATGGTGGGAGGAAGCACAAGTCAGGGGACTTCTGAGACACCGGCTCTCTTCTATTTCTTGATCTAGATGATATTTACACTTTGAAAATTCACTCAGGTTATACACTTATGATTTGTTGTGCACTTTTTTGTACAAATATTATTACACACACTTCAATAAAAAATAAAGGGGAAAAAAGGCTTATCTTTTAACAAATAGCACTCCGGTGCCCTAAACCACAAGGAAATGGAGGCTAAGAGTGGGGTCCTTTAAACCTCCTTAGGTCTGAGGCACGAGAGGTAGGGATGCGTTACCTAGTTCTTAGGGCTCAGAGCTAAGCACACCACACCTGGATTTCACACCCTAACTAATGGCAGTTCGTCAGAAATGGTGCTGTGGGGCCGCCGAGCCAAGGGCCACAGAGTCTGACTCGTCACAAGTGAAAGGGTAGAACTTTCTGTAAACTGGGCACACAGCACAGGGGCAGGTGCTGGTGAGGATCTGAGGTATCGCTGAGCGCAGGACCCGGTTCGGGAGGTCTTCCCTTCCACAGTCTGAAAGGAGGGCATTTATTCATCTGATGCTAAATACTTCACTTTTCTCGAAGCATGTGATTTAGTCACGAAATATTTACAGAAGGGAGGTAATCTGGGGTAGAGGGGAATTTGTCAAAAGACTGAGCACAAACGGACACACTGGAAAGGACGGTGTCCTCGAAGAGCAGGAAGGAAACTCAAACCCACACTTATCAGTGTTGGGTGGACTCTGGAATCTAAAAGCTCGTCCAGAGAGCATGATTCATTTTTCCTAAGTTCTAGTCCCACAAGATGCATTATTCATGAGGCCATCAGGAGAGGGGGAAACTATCTTCAGGCTGTGTTATTTCAGTGTCTAAAGGTACACATATTTTCCCATGTACTTAGGTAATGAGCTCTTACCTACATTATGAATAAACTATAAAGTGTGAACTTTCAAAAAAAAGATAAAAAAATAAATATTATTTCAACAACATCCCTTTGTATGTTTATAATAGTTATCCATATATTGATTAAAAACATTTTGTAATTATTCTTTCAGAAATACCTTTTAACCACACAAGAAACATTGATCTTCTCTTGTTCACTTATTCTTAAACAAACAGTATTTCCAGCTGGATCCTCAGTCTTATTCTCCAGACATGGCTCCCTATGAGTGTTGGCTATTTATAGAAACCAACTGAATACTCAAAAGATTAAATATGAATATGCCAATTTGAGGTTATTCTAAAGAGGGTGAGCTGTGACTCTCAAAGGGGAAAATGTCCCTTTTTAGTGGAGAGTTGTAGGAGGCACCAATTTTTAAAAAATTTTTAAATTTAATTATTAAAAATTATTAATAATTATTAATATAACATTTAATTATTAGATAAAATTTAATTATTTAAATTTAATTAGCCTTCTATAATGAGAGTACATCGTTAGTTTCAGATGTAGTGTTCAAGTATTCGTCAATTCCATATGACACAGCAGGTGCAGGAGACCCCAAATTAACCAAGCAACCAAATTCAGTATAGTTAATAGGGAAGCTGGGTAGCACATGCCACCTTTTGTAGCACATGAAGGGTCCTCTCCAAACCCGCATCTGATCACGCCTCTAGACCTAACCCATTCAATACAGAAAATTCAGGCAACACGGGACAAGTTCAATGATATGAGGAAATGCTCAGAGACAAAATCAGATTGTGGTATATTCTCTAGGACATCTGACCTAAAATATTGCAGGGACAGAAGTGTAAAATAAAGGTATGGGAAAAACCAAAAATTCCAGAGAGAGGTTATGGGTGTGGAGTCAGAGGGATGGGCCCAGGCTGGGCCACGCCAGGTGCTGTGCCCGGTGCTGGTAAGGGTGAGGTCCTAAGTCAGGTGGTGGGCACATGGGAACTGTCTTAGTACCAAGCTTCATAATTCACACATAGTTTTCTTCTTCTTTATATAGCAAATAGGTCACAATAAAATCGGTCAAGGAACATTTGGCTCTTCAAAACTGTCCCTTGGCTTTTAAACTTAAAATTTTAGAAATTCCTCATTTTCCCAAATAAGAATTTGAAAGCGGGGAACGCCTGGGTGGCTCAGTTGGTTAAGCAGCTGCCTTTGGCTCAGGTCATGATCCCAGGGTCCTGGGATTGAGTCCCACATCAGGCTCCTGGCTCAGCAGGAAGCCCGCTTCTCCCTCTGCCTCTGCCTGCCACTCTGCCTGCTTGTGCTCTCTCTGTCTCTCTCTCTCTGACAAATAAATAAATAAATAAATCTTTAAAAAAAAAAAAAAAAAGAATTTGACAAGCAATGCCCTTCTTTTATGTATGTGTAGAAGAGTTTAACCCACAGTAAATAAGCCCTGGAATAAATCTAATAGAATCTAGAGGAGTCGCTCACACAACAAAGACCACTCTCCTACCAGTTCAGGGGACCGGTGTGTCAACAGAAGCAAAATGAGCTCAGGTATTTCCTATCAGTTGAATTCTCCCAACCCATCAAGACTCCCCTTGGAGATCTATAAAAGTACTAATGACCTGGTCCCAAAGCTAACCAACCAAGTTCAAGGAACCCAGCTCTGAACGGACATCCAAAGCAGCTTTCTATCATCCTAATGGCAACAGAAATGAATGGCCATCAAAAACCGGACGCTATGGCAGGTTTGTGACCGGCCCCTGTGAGAGGAGTTAAACTCACTGGAAAGGTAAGAGATGTTGCTTAGGCATAGTAGCTCTTGATGCTTTGACAGAGCCCAAGCCTGAGTCATGAAACCTTCCAGACACCGAGATGAACATATTATAGCAGATGCTCATCTCATTCCTTTAAAGAATGTGGTCCTTCTCAATTTAACATTAAGACTTTAATAAAATATACAGATCTCTTTGATGTGGAAAAAAATTAAAGGCAGCAGGAGATGAAGCCCTTGTCTTTGTTTAGATTCTTCCTTTTCTTCCCAGCCAACAAATATAAACATGCTCAAGGCTCAGACGGCTTCCCGTCTGAGCAGGATTTAAAGACCTTCTCCACGCTGCCCACTCCTGAATTTCTACCTCCAGCTTCCCTCCTGAACTCCAGTCCCCTGGACCCAGTCCTCTTCCTGTCCTCTCGCTTGAATGTACAGTTGGCATGTCCCACCTCCCCTCTCTAAAACTGAACTGTTTCCTCCATCCCCATAAACGCCAGGGTCCCAAACCCTAGCTATTTCTCAGCCCCCCACACCTCACGTACAGTCTGCCAGCCAACCGGGACAGTCCGACCAGGATGTATCCAGAATCTGACCACTTCTCACCAGCGCTAAGTCACCACAACCTCTTGCCTGTATAACTGCGTTTCCTCCTAACTGGTTGGCTTCCACTCTTGCCTCTTGACAGTCTCTTTCCTACAAGTAGCGAGAGTGATTTTTCCAAAGCACAAGTTAGATCAAAATCCTCCTGCGATCGCCTGCTTCACTTAGCATGGTCTAAAATCCCTGCCGAGGCCTAGCATGAGACCTGTCTCTCATCGCAGTCCTCCTAGGCCAAGACGCTCCGGCCACCTTGACCCTCTGGCAGTTCCCCAAACCTGCCCAGCAGGGTTTTGCAATCGCTTCCCCCTCAGGCATCCCCAGGACTGACTCCCTCACTTCCCCCAGGCCTCTGCTTAAAATACCACCAGAGATCTTTAACTGACCATCCTACGTAAAGTGGCACTACCACTGTTCCTCTCTCTAATTCACGTTTCTTGTAGTATTTACACTCTGAGACATCAACACAGGTATTATCTTATGCCTTATAGCCCCTTGACAAAAACTTTTGAGCCTTCTCTGAAAATATGAATATTTATAAAGGATATATACCATCACATAATATATTATGAATTTAACAGGAAAAAATCCCACAAAAATAAAGTCATAAAAGGAGGAGATTTTAAATGGAATATAAAGAAGCTTCAGGGTGTTTTCCTTGTACCTCGGTGGCTGTCTTTCAGTGCCCTGGGCGGGGTACTCCCCTTCGGAGACCACTGTACTCAGGACGGACACCTGTACTTTCTGTCCTAATTTCCCCCATCTGAGATAGTCCCACTTCCTTCCAAATACTTGCGCAGTTTCCTGTGATTTGTGAAACCAGAGTCCTAGGGGCTCCAGACGGCATTGTGTGAAAATGTTCAAGGAAGGAAAGTACCACGTGATAGCAGGAACACACGATTTAGATTACCTCCTTTGGATTACCATAAAGGTAAAGCTGTTATTCAGCTTGGAGTGAATCAGGTTCCTCTGTGATAAGGAAATCCCAACATTAAACAGGCAGTTTTTTCCTCCCCTGGCACTTCCCCCAAGAACGTTATTATTTCTAAGAGAGCTGAATCATAGAAACACAGGTACAAAAGAATCAAAATTTTATGTGCCTTATGAGAAAAAAAAAACCCAAAAAACCCTTTTAGTCAATAGCTACTTAAATAGGACACAGATCAGAGTATCTTAAGTCTTTCCAGTAGGACACTCACAAAAAAGCTTCATTAAAATTGTATTTGAGGGGCGCCTGGGTGGCTCAGTGGGTTAAAGCCTCTGCCTTCAGCTCAGGGCATGATCTGGGGGTCCTGGGATGGAGCCCCGCATCGGGCTCTCTGCTCAGTGGGGAGCCTGCTTGTCCCTCACCCCTTCCCTCTCCCTTTGTGTGCCTGCTCTCTCTCTCTAATAAATAAAGAGATCTTTAAAAAAAATTGTATTTGAAACAAAATACTTACGTGCCCCAATGCACTTTAATGGAACATGTCTTCTGCATTATACCAAATCCTTGCATCTCTTCAGTGTCATCAAAGTAAGAATTTTGGAGGCCTAACCCTTCCCGTTCAGTGAATAAGTCAATCTGACTAACTCTGTAATCCTGAAGAAAGAAAGAAAGAAAGAAAAAGTACACATATTTAATAATTACACCATGTACTTAACTGTACAATAAGCTCATTATCCTTTTTTTAAAATAATTACAATAAATTTTAAATACACACAGACGTTTCACAGAGCACTTGCCATCTATCCCTTCTCCGTTTTCAGCCACCACTTAGGAATATGTGGTCTTGTGGGGCAGCCATGTTGCTTTAGCCAACGAGTTCAGTGTGACATTCAAGCAAAAATCCCCAGAAGTGTATTTCACTAGACTTCTGGAGCATATTTATTTCTCTCATCCTCACTGAAAAAACTGTTTGGCTTTCCTTGGTGACTGGAGTTTTTAGTTGCTTTAGTCGGACAGGACCATGAAAGTCCAGAGGTTCTCTAGGCTGCATATAGGGCCTTCCTCAACTGCTGTTTTGTGCCTATAAATCCCCTGTGGTAACCTCCTTGACCGTGGACCAAGCCTCTAAGATGTTGGTTTGGCCTAAGTCGTGAGAGCGATGGTACACCCAGATGGTACATCTGTGGTGATTTACAGATCCCTGTACCATGCTCTGTGTACCATGCTGTGCACGTCCTGCCCATCAGACACATCAGAGGCCTCCGCTGGCTGAGGGCCTAAGTGCTAATCGAACATTTATTGAACTTTAATCTTGCTGAGCTAGGTCCACGGAGATACAGAAGAAATAACACTTGGGTGGGTTTGGGAAAGGCTCTCTTAAACATAACCAAAACGAACAAATTTCATGAACTAAAGAGGTGACCCCCTTCAATGTGTTGTGATTTATGTTCACATTTCAAGCAACCATAAACAAATCTGTAAAAAAAAAAAAAAAATCATCATGTATCAGGAACCAAGAATGTATCCCGATCCTTTAACACGACACCATTCAGAAAAATTTGCCCCAGTAAATCAGCAATTTACAAACAATTAAATGCACCAAAATGTTCATCCAGTATTATTTAAAATAGTAACAAGTCTAGAAACAACCTTAAGTTCCACAGAGAAGGTAAAATAAATGATGGTACATCATTTCTTAGAAACCCCAAACCATGTAGTGACATGAAAAGCATGAATTGCATTAAATTGGCTATTATGAGGCAAAAGAAGCCCCTCTTCACCAACATGCGTCACCTCCCTCCCCCTACCCTCCCTGAGTGCCTCTAAATCGCCACCCATCTGAATCTGATACAGTCACACATCACTAAGACATGTGGACCAAAGGGAGTGTGATCTTCAGGGAAACAGGTATGGAGAAACAAAAAGGATTGAGAACTACAGGTTTTTTGTTTCTGGAGTTGTTTTTTTTTTTTTTTTTTGGTCTTGTTTTGTTTTTTTCCTTAAGTAGTGGAGCCCAGTGTGGGGCTTGAACTCACAACCCTGAGATTATCATGATTATCACAATCATCAGGATTACAACTACAGAAAAAGCAGACTGAAATATGGCCAAGACAGAGCAGAGAATCCTCTCTAAAAAATTAAGAGACGATATCTCATGATGGCAGATTGGGATGATGGACTTAAACACTGCTTTATTTCCAATATTAGTTGAGCAATAAATAAAAAGTGCAGGTAAATTATCCCACTGACAATTTTAAACAGGGTTCCTCATGTCTTCTGTAAGGTTTATCACATTATGTACTTAAAACTATTAAAAGATAAATCATTTAGAATACCAATGATCACTGAAGTCACTCAGAAATGTTGACTTAAGAATCAAGTGGCATTTTCCTCTGCCAAAAACTGTTACTCATTCTTACTCATTCTCATTTTAAAACATTCCTTCTCTTCCTATTACACTCAAATACCCATCTCTGTTACACAAATGGGGTTTTAATCTTCCACTTGGAAGGTACGATTAACTACATTTTTAAAGGTAAAGGATCATCAAATCTCAACAGCCACAAAGACAACTTCCTCATCAACAAATAAGGAACCAAGACATTTTGGCCAATCCCTAAAGTGACCTCAAGTACCTACTGTTCTTAAACCCACATGAGACCCGAGTTGAACTTTCTACTGGATTTTTGGGGGATTATTTTCCAAAATAGAATTCCTATGAGGCACTCAAAGTAATCATAACTCACACAGCAACCAAAAAACAAAGTAAAAGAAAAATCTGTTCATACAGAATTCATCCAAATTCATCCAAATCAAGTTATTAAGTAATTTTTGGAGATGGGGATGGGGGACAGGAGTGAGAAATTAACCTTCAAGATTTATTATGAAAAAAATGACTAATCAGAGTGTTTCTCTGATTAGTTTTGGAATTAGATTTAGAAATAGTTTAGAATTAGATTTCTAATTCAAGTGTACGAGCACTTAAGTTATAGCAAATATATCCATAGAGCACCAATCGAACATTTTCCCCAATCTCTTATTTCATAACATGAATTTTTCTCTCAAAGAATCATCCCTGGCAGTCAATAAATACTTGCTGAATGAATGAATGGATTCCGGTTTACCCATAACCTACCTGGACCACATGTCTCATTGAACCAATCACCACGGGCTTAGCAGACTCGGCCTCCTCGTTTCTTTCCAAAACATCTTCCATACCCCAGAGACCAGAGAGTTCCAACTCTCCTTCTTCTAAGGGGATGGAGTGCCCTTCGAAATTGGGTCTCTCATACAGAATCCAACTAAGAGTAAAGCACAGCACAACTATTAGCTGGCATTGGTGAGAGGGGTTTGGATGACTCAAATATTCTAGCTCATAGCCTGCCCCCACCCAGTCCCCTCTTCCCTCTCCTCCTCTCCTCTTCTCCCTCGTTCTCTCTCGCATATTGTAGCTAATTATCATATATACACCGGGCAATTCTCTAGAATTAAAATGTATAAACTCTCTCTAAAGCTAAATTTACTGGGCATAATTAAGCCTCTGAAAAATCCAAAAACCATATCAGGATCTTAAAGAACTTTTGGCATCAATATGAACATCGCAGAGTCACTCATGTTCTACAGAACGGTCAGTCCGTGAACAGTTATAAATGGTAATACTTTGGATAAATGGACTTTTCCTAGAATTCTTTTTTCTCCTTATATGTGTAGAAAACACTTCTAGAGGGATTTTACTTATATTCTAGGACTATATCAATGGATATCTTTTTTTTTTTTTAAAGATTTTATTTATTTATTTGACAGAGAGAGAGATCACAAGTAGGCAGAGAGGCAGGCAGAGAGAGGGGGGAAGCAGGCTCCCCGCTGAGCAGAGAGCCCGATGTGGGGCTCGATCCCAGGACCCTGAGATCATGACCTGAGCTGAAGGCAGAGGCTTTAATCCACTGAGCCACCCAGGCGCCCCTATCAATGGATATCTTGATACCAAGTACTATATGCATGTTAACTGAGAGCATTTTAAAAATAACCTTCGCAACAACATCCAAACACTAAAGAAAATCTCGTGTCAATATACACAGTGCTGCTCTTAGATGCTTATGCTTTTAAGAGAGAAGCCAACAAAAGTTGGAGAAAAAAAAAAAGAACACTGGGGCGCCTGGCTGGCTTAGTCAGTTAAGCATCTGCCTTTGGCTCAGGTCATGATCCTGGGCTCCTGGGACAGAGTCCCACATATGGCTCCCTGCTCAACAGGAAGCTTGCTTTACCCTCTCCCTCTGCCGCTCCCCCTGCTTGCTCTCTCTCTCCCTCTCTTTCTCCAATAAAGAAATACGATCTTAAAAAAATAAAGAGCACTATTATATTAAAAACAAAATTTACGTATTATTTGTTTTTAGTGTTATTTTGGTCTTTAAGAACAAAAGCTAATTATATTTTTGTGATGAATGTGTAGAATACATAGAAAAATGTTAAAATACCTAAAACCTAACAGGAAAGATGCTGCATGTACAATCAAATGGAAAAGACAAGAACAACAACAAAAAACACCTTACTAGTTTTTTAAACCACAAATGTCTAAAGCCCAGACTTCTTTATCTCGAACAAGATCGGTATCAAAGGTAAGTCCTTATGCAAGATAAGTGATTTTTTAAAAATGGCTTTTCTTAATTCAACTTCCTTTGTATTTCCTGGAAGCTGTCAAGCTGGTAAATAATTTTTTCACCAGTTTCTTTAATCAAAACCACCAGCTGCTGAGAAGTTGGAAAATAAATTTTAGGTTAGTCATTCACTAATGTCTTTTCTCATAGAACATTTAAAATTCTACCAACAAGATAGCTCAATTCTTCCCAACCTCACTGAAAATTCATAGAGCAGAAGTGTTGGTGAGGACTTGGACGTCCGGTAGTCCCGGCCAGTGTGGTGCAGGGGTAAATGGGAAAAGGAAACTGTACCGCTGCACACACCTGACCTTTCTAGCATTAACAAGCATCAATAAAGCAGAAACATGGTTCAAAAACGTAATTTCTTAGACATGAATTTCTTGTAATACCCTCTTAGTATTTTCTGCCCTTTACTTTACTAAAGGCATAATTTTAAATAAGTACTGAAGACCAAAAAGGTAACTAAAAATGGAAGACACAAACCCTCTCAAAGTCAGGAACCCAAAGCACCGGTCTTACCATCCTCTGACGACCTTGACAATTACCACCGGAGAGAGGCTCCAAGAGCTGCAGTCCTCAATGTCACTGAAAACTTCAGTGCACTCGTCAGAGACATCCGGGTCCCTGTAGATCACTACCTACAAGAAAATGAAAGTGGCAGCACACGGTTGGACATTATCAGACCAAAATAAAATCTAGACTAGAAACAGAGCATCATCTTACCTTTCCAGGTCGGGGATTGATTTTATTTGTAAGACTTCCTCTAAGTGTCTGTAATCAGATGAACAAAAACACAACAAATTAAACTTTGTGTAATACTCTGCAGAGTTTCTCTGTCCGTGACCCATTTGTTTTCCTCAAAATTCATTGATTTTGAAACAATTCACTTTGAACTATGCCAAAGCTATATGAAAGCTATAAATATATATTTAATATATATATTAAAGCTCTGCACTGTTAAATTAAGAGCAGTTTTTATCCTCTAACTAAATGCGCTGTTTCAATTTCTCATTTGTTTGTTTGTTTTTAGAGAGACGGGAGAAGGAGGGAGGGGGAGAGAAAAAGCAGGGGGAGGGGCAGACGGGGAGGGAGAATCTTAAGCGGGCTCCATACCCAGCTAGGAGCCCAACACAGGGCTTGATCCCACAACCCTGAGATCACGACCTGAGCCCAAATCAAGAGTCAGATGCTTAACCAACCAAGCCACCCAGGCGCTCCTCAGTTTCTCCTCATTTTCCATCAATCTAGAAAATTCAGGGCCCAAGTGTCAGACCTATGTTTTATATCAGTTCACAGAATAAGAATTCAGCTAAGAAATTATAATTCAAACAATCTCTGTACAATGTCAAATAGAGAGAAATTATAAAGTATTAATCATGTATCTAGAAGGAGCTACATCAATTTTATGTGTTCATACGCACACCTTATCAGAATCCATAAATACTGTAACATCTTCCCATCATATCACAAGTATTTGTCTAAATAAAAGGGAGCTCACGGTATATATCACAATGTATATTGCACATAGTATCCTTAATCCTCCCTTTTTGAAGGACAAAATGCATGTTTGTAGAGCTCTAAAACTAATCATTTTCAAGATCATCTGACAAGACCAGTTAAAACCAGAAATGCATAAGATAATAAAAATAGTAATTATACATGAAAAAATATAAAACATAGACTAATTTCAATGCTGATCAGGATGCCTGTTCTAAGGACTGCCTTTGACCCGATCACTCTTAGCACCAGGCCAGAGTAGAGTATGCCAAAGGCCACAGGAAGGCCTCCGTAGAACACTAATAAAAAATCCAAATGGCATCTACTTATTTATATATACACACTAGACGTGGATAAGCTGAAGAAAAGGCCAGAAATTTAAAACAAAATTCACGTAAGACAATAAAGAATAGTCCTAGAGTAAACAAAGCCCAAGGCCTAAGGAAAAACAAAAAATGAAAATTTTTTAACCATGAAAATAGAGAAAATATTTAAAAA
Source organism: Procyon lotor (assembly GCA_028646535.1). NCBI lineage: Eukaryota > Metazoa > Chordata > Mammalia > Carnivora > Procyonidae > Procyon > Procyon lotor. The sequence continues at coordinate 46,646,873 of CM053608.1, forward strand.
CTGTTTCTCCTTTTTACTCCATTTGGCTTTTTTTTTTCATGGGATTCCGTAGGGAAACCGTATATTCTGTTGTCAGACTCATCAGACTGCTATCAGATAAGAGAAGTGATCCAAGAAAGATGAAAAAGAGAAAAGGTGGCTGTAATGAATGGGAAGGAGGCCAGTGGAAATTCTGTGCTTGAGAGAAATTTTTTAAAATCTTCTGATTTCTGAGTGCGACGGGTTGATTCAGGTTTGTCTGTTGACAGCAGTGGTTCTCAAAGTAGCAGTTCTGGGGCCCTTGGAAGATCCCCAAGAGCCTTCCAGGAAGTCAATGAGGTCAAAACTCTTCTCATACAAAAAAGAGGGTATTTTCCTTTTTAGTCTCTCTCTCTCACAGGAGTGCAACAGAATGTTCCAGAGAGTCCAGGACGTGTGATGACACCCCTGCTCTGATGGTTAATGGAAGGTGTGCTCGTGTGTTCGCAGGCTTTACATTGTTCTCACTGTCAGTTTCTAATATAATCAATTCCAGCAGGCATAACTCAAGTGAACAAAAGCTTTCTGGGGCCCTCAAGAATTTTTAAACATAAAGGTGTCCTGAGACCCAAAGGTTTGAACATTTTTTGAAAAGGAGGATCCGAACTTCCACTGGACACCCAACCACACGTTTTGAAAGAGCTTCCAAAATGATATTCTGTGCTAGGCTTGAGCCGAAGCCCACACAACCGACAGAAACACACTATGGTGCCCACTGAGATGAGGAAGAGGGCGCGGTATCTTCTGGCAGATTACACCGTGAGGCAGGACGGTCTACACTGGCCAGACAGCCTAGTTCACAGCGTGGGCAACAGGAATGCAGAGACCCACTCCTGTTTCAAGGCCAGCAGAGCTGCCCTCTAGAACTTCTATTCTGCCTGCCTCACACATTGTCCTTTCTCCACCTGACTATCGTGCTTGGTAAGAAAGACACACAATTCACACTAAAAACTCAGTAGAGAAAACAACTTCTGGAATTCGGATAAAAGTGGATGCAGAAATCATAACTGTTCCTCCAAATCATATTTTGCTGCCCTCGCTACAATATTAAAGGAAAGATCCAATGTAGACCGAAATTCTTTCTGCCCCAAGAGCTTGGTAGGAAAATTGGTTTCCCTGATGAAACTTCCAAGTAAAGAGAAAGGACTTCCTGAATTACATGGGATAATCATCTAATGTTACTTATGGAAAGAAAGAGTGAATCTTACATCACAAGAGAAGGGTTAGGAATAAGACTTTTTGGTGGGGCTTTTCTGAATAAATGAAGAAGCTTTACAGATCTTCAAAATTCTGAGCACTGAGCATTTTTACACAGAACTAGGTAAGAAAAAACAACTAGTTGGGGCACCTGGGTGGCTCAGTGGGTTAAAGCCTCTGCCTTCGGCTCAGGTCATGATCCAAGGGTCCTGGGATGGAGCCCCACATTGGGCTCTCTGCTCAGCAGGGAGCCTGCTTCCCCACCCCACCCCCCTGCCACACCTGCCTCTCTGGCTACTTGTGATCTCTCTCTGTCATATAAATAGATAAAATCTTAAAAAAAAAAACAAAAAACACAAAACTTGCCCGTCTCTGAACTCTCAAGGTACCTTACCTACACTTTTCAGAATATAAATTCATAAGGCTTAAAATATGTATAGCTTGTTTTCCCTGCTAGAGTACTAATACCTTGAAGACAGAAATCTTAGTACCTTTCTTCTTAGTCCCTACCAATCTTTTATACACATTGCAGGTTTTCAATGCGATAAATGAATAGAAGACTATCATTCACATGCACAACCATTTAAAAGAACAAAAGTTGCTTCGTCACCCCTCTCCCCTCTCATTTTATAAATACCTCCAATAAATGGTAAAATACATTGCTACTTACGGTTGCATCTGACAACGACAGGGCAGAAAAAGAAACGTTGGGGTCAAACCGGCTGGATTTGAAAAGACCCATGAAGTCTGTGTCGCTGTTTCCATAGCTGGGCAAGCTGGGCTTATGAACGCTCTCGACGCGATTAGCCTTTTCTGGATCATCACTGTTCTTCAGTTTAGAAAATTTGGTTTCTGGCAAGTGTAGGCTGCTCCGTGAACCCGGGTCGTCTTTGGTTTCCTCTTTGGACAGGTGTCTCTCCATGTAGCCTGTGCTTTTCCTACCTGGAGGAGCCGCATCTGTGGAGTCGAAGTTGAAGACCTTTCCGGCACTGGGTGGAGGGTTTGGCTGCTCCAGGTCTGCACTGCAAGGGGGGCCCCCCTCCGCCCGGGGCGGGAACGCGGAAGCCCGAGAAAGGGAAGTGCTCTGAGCAGCGCCAAAAGATGTGGTCATGGTACTGACTGATGTCACAGAGGGAGAAAAGATTTTGTCTTGCGGTGAAGAGGGCAGCAGGCTGGAGAAGAGTGCGCTCTTTTCTAGCCTCGATCTCTTGATGCCGCCGTTGGGGCCATCTTTGCTCTCCTTGTTGTTTGTCTCCGGAGGAGCCTCAGGAGGTTCGTCCTTCCCGTTAGTGTGAGTGTACAGGGACTTGAAGACGATGCTCTGCTCGGTGGATGTGCGTTTGGGCCTCAGGCTGGATTTTGTGTACAGGTTCTGCATCAGATGTAAACCGGGTGACATTTCTGGCTGGCTTTCCTTCTTCTTCCCCAGACCAAAGGTAAACACGTTGGGATCTAACACTTTTTCTAAATTGTCCTCATGAATCGGAGGCATGACAAAGGGAGGGGCAGGCGAGTTGGGCACCCTAGCCTTCTTTTTCTTCTGAGGCACACAGACAGTGCTGTCCATGTTTTTGATAATTTCAGTGAATTTTTCCATATCCGATGAAGAATCAAACACACTGTCATCACTACCTGCAGAAATGTTCAGAAGACTGGCAGGGCTGGCCTGGCCATTCATGACATTTTGATCCAGCCTTTGGGAAGTTTCTAGATGATTTCTGCTCCCAGAGGAGCCGACAGGGCCGGGGTCAGCCTTTGGGGGTTTTCTGTCATCCTGACTTTGGGCCTGGATAAGCAGCATTTCCTCTGATTCTGGCGGCATGACTTGTGGGCCAGATTTTGCTGCACGGTCTTCTTTGTGATGAATGTGTTCGGGTGATGTGCTCTCACTGACCAGCCCTTCCTCTTTCTGGGGAGCACAGCTTGCAACAGAAACCACTTCAAGGTCATCGCTGTGACAGCTTGGCAACTGTGCTTCTCTAACTTCGGAGCTCTCTGAGATGACCTGGGAGCCCACATCCTGGGTGCTCTCCACGGGGAGCACAAAGGACCGGATCTGGACCAGCACCTTGGATGGATGCTCAGTTCCCACAGCTTCCGGGCTGTGCTCTGTACACAGAACAGGGCTTGCGGCCCCTCCTTCTTCTCCTCCTGCAAGTTTGGAGGGTGGCACTTTGTCCTCATTCTTATGTGACAGAGGCGGAACACATCCACGATGGTTTTCTGACACTTCTACATCAGTGCGTGGAACGTTGCTTCCGGGAGCTTGAACGCATGTGTCTCCGGGTGCGGGCTGTGAGAGGGAAGGCCCGTTGGATGACTCAGCTGGGGGCTGTGAGTCAGAAAACGTATCCTGTGGCTTGGGTCCGGCTGGTGGAGGGGAATCTTTGGTATCAAAAACAGCGGGAATGTCCTGTGCCGGATCAGTCATATTTTCGAGGGCAAGCCTTTTGCTGTCTGCGGGCTTTGAGTCATTCTCTCCTAAGGGCTTGTGGTCCTTGGCAGGAATCAGAGCAGAAACCACCACTTTGGAAGGGCAGCCTCCATCTGCTGCCACTTCTGCTCTATCCCCCTGGGGAAGGGGAGAACCAAGAGCTTGACCCTCAGTAGGCTCGCCCTCCATCCTTCCGGTGCTGGGGCTCCCGGATGCTGGTGGGATCTCCTCTTCCGTAACTTTGGATTCTGGCGAGATCTCCTTCGCCAGCATACCATCCTGGTGACTGTTTGGCATGCCTTTCTTTTCAGATTGCTCCATCTCCTTGGCTTTTTTGGCTAAATTCAGCTTCGCCCTCCCGACAAAGGTCTTATTACAGGCGGGAGGGTTCCTTGTGCTTCGAATGTCAGCATGTCTTGGGCTACTGGTGGACCGTTTGTTTTCGAATAAGGAGATCTTGTTGGCAGTGTTTCCTTTATGAACTGGCTGGCTAAATGGATTATGCTCATTTCCCAAACTGTCAGGATTCTTGGGAGTTTTAAGATTTAGTTCCACATGTTTGGGCTTGGCTGGGCTGCAAAAATAAAGCAGTGAGATAAAGTTATTGACCTAGTTTTAAAAAGTGAACAAACCAATTCATTACAAAACTTTCATTACTATGAAAAGCCAACAGCTTTCTGGTAAATAACATTTTTTTTTAATGAGACTATTTTAAAACCATCCTAAATATACTTTCAACTATTTCTAGTGGATGTTTTGCTTCTGTAGGATAGATGAGAAAATTATATAGCTAAGAAAGTCAAGAGGTGGGAGGTTAGCAAGTTTATTGAGTCCCTGATATGTGAGCACGGTCCTCAGCACTAGAGTCAGAAGACATCTTAGGGCTTGAAGAAAATCAGATCGAATTTATATGTTTAATGTACTCCCTTATTTTAAATATATAAATTATCTCCCCAAACATCAATTGTGTATTTTTATTTTATCATAATTTTAAACATCATTTCAAAAGGCTAGATTATAAAAAAATATTTATCTATTATTTACCTCTTTGGATATTTCATCCCCTTCATCTTCCTTTATGTAACTTTACTCTGATTATATAAGTGTGTTCACTACAGAACATGTGGAAAACATAAACATGAAAAATCACTCATACTCCTACGACTCAAACAATCTCCCTGTTAATAGTATAGTATAATTTAGTCTTCTTGTATGCATAGTATTTTCAACAGAATTGGAATTATTCTGTTCATAGAGGTTCAGGTCTTTAAAAAAAAAGATTACTTGACCTTATATCTCATATTTTTCACATTTTCAAGTTACCAAAAGATTTGAAGTTTTTCATAATATCTACATAAAATTTTCATCATATGGATGTACTGTAATTTACTCATTGGTTACTCAATTGTTGGTTTTGTCACCTTTTGGGAGTCTCCCCTCACTGTAGAGAGAAACTCTAACATTTCTTGGTTATTACCCCCTAATGGAAATCATAAATCTTTGAATGTACGTACTGTTCTCTTTCAGAGAAACAAAATGTTCTCTGTGGGACATTCACCAGCCCTAGGCCTTACACTGATTATCTATGTGAGCTTGGTAAAGTTAACTCACTGGACTCACTACCTTCTCTACCTAGAAAAAACAACCTAGATAGTCTAGAACAGAGCTGATCCTCTCCCCAACCCCCACCTTCCCCAAGGAATAGCTGAAGGAATTCTTGGGGTTCTCTTCAGCTGCAGGAACTGGGGCCAGCCACCCTCCTTTTAAGAGAAGCACTTCTATTTCTCTGTTTCATACATCACTTTTCTATAAGCCTTCCCAGAAGAATGGGCTCCAAGGCTAAACACAAAGAAATGTCTAAACCATAGGCCTAGTGGTTTTGGAAATGAAGAGATAATAACCACTAACAATCGCAGATTGACACACGCTTGACAAACACTGCTTGCCTAACGTACTGTTTTATATGTTCTCATTTAAGAGGAGGAAGCTGAAGCCTAGAAAAGACAGGTAATTTGCCAGAAGCCGTACACCCAGGGAGTGACAGGGCCAGGGTTTGAAACCAGGTGTCCTGGTTTCAGAGGCTATAATCCTGAGCGCTCTATGCTCCCACATCCCCAGACCTCAGTGACCAAATCTGGTCCTTCCCAGCTTTACCTATTCGAGAAGTCAATGAATTAGCAGGGGATCTGTAAGATCCCCTGTAAGATGCCTGTAAGATGAGGCAAGCATACTCTGGAGGCCACCTTGATAATGAAAAGTAGAGCCACACAGAAATCTCACGCTGCCGCCAGCATGAGAGTCATTGGCCTTCAAGAAAGAGGAGCTTTTTGAAGGAACAGGCAATGTGACTTTGGGTGAGACACCTCACTCTTCTGGATAAAATGAGTAGACTGAAAAGACTTGAGAAGTCCTTCCCAAATACGGCATTAGGAATTTAGATTTTTTTTTTTTTTTTTGGAATTTGATTTACTCTCATGAATTTCTCTTTGCTTTCCCCAGTATCTCCATAAGATAGGTAGGCTCTGTCATGGTGGGCCCATAGCTTAAATTTAAAAGGAAAATTAGCTTCCACGCACTACCTTGAAGCTTAAATTCTAAAACCAATGGAGTAGAAATGGAGAGCTTGCAAATGCCATCAGCTAGTGAAGGAGGTTCACATACCAGTAAATATACATTTAAAAAGTTCTCCCTAATCAGCTCAAGAAACAGTCAAACATCAAAGTATATCTTGCGATGTAAATGGAAAACACCAAAGGTTAGCCAACAAGCTACCTTAAGGACAGGAAACACATCTTCACATTAAAGATTTACCCCAAGATCAAAATATATTTTACAACCAAACTTTCTGTGCTATTAAGTTCTGCCTCCAAGAGTCACTACAATTAACCTAGCTCAAACTGATTAAAAGGAAGGCTTCTATAATTCATGTTTAATACCTTTATTATAATGTGAGAGGGGAAAATAATCTGATGTCTAAAAAGCCATGGCGAGGAGAGGAAAATTCTCCTTATTCTAACAATATCATTGTTAAGAATCTCAACATTCAATCCTTGGTACAGAAGTGAAGATGTAATTTTTCTAACAGCATCAAGAAACTTCCTGCTGTAGTCTTTTTTCAGGGAATATACCATAAGTTTAACTAAAACATCAGATGCAAATTGTTTTTAAAAATCATCTGAATAACCTTCTTTCTTGAAATACAATCAGAGGAAAAATACTGGGAAAAAGAAATCCATGAAAGAGAAAAAAACTAGGAGGAGTTAATTTCCCACTTCGGTAGTTGGCCAATCCACCAAGCGTAAGGCCCTGTGGAAAACACAATTAAGCCAAATGCCTTGCAAAGGGAAAATTTTAGGTAGAAAATAATCGGCACAGAGAAGAAGACATTTGATTTAGTTCTTGTACCCAAAACAGCACATGAAGAGTTTCATTATAAGATCGCTTCCCAGGTTTGTTTACCCTACTCCTTGCAACATTCTGGTTTTTCCACTGGCGATCTCCGACTGGAAGGCAGGGAAGGCGTCCTTACAATGCTCCACAGCAACGTTTCTCTAAGCTCACACTCAGGAGGTCTGAATGTTCGGTCCCACTGGCTTTCTACAAATAATGGCCATCATTCACTCCGGTTTCCTCTCTGACACAGCCGTTACAGAATAAATAGCTGACTTTATCAAAGGTCTCCAGGTTGGCAGCTGGGGCGGTAGCTCACATTACTCATTAAGCAGGTTCTCCCTCAAGTGTTTACCAGACCTCCTACTCTAAAGCTTACATACCCAAGAACTCAAATAGGAAGGAACCATTCAGTTTAAGAATCAAAATGCTGGGAAAATACCGGCTCTTTCAATAAACGTGCAAAGGTAGGAAAAACTCAGCTCAGGTAGTTCTTTTGCACGGGCACTAGCTGGGAGGTGGGGAAGTGAGAGTGTGGGAGGGGGAGAGAGGATCTTGAGTTTTATAGAGAACCCTCCCTACCCCATCCTCCTATAGGAACCACATTCAGCATCAAGGCACAAGCCCATCTCCAAAAAGCCAACAGCGATTTCTCCTGCTTTGCACTTGCCCAGACTTTACACTCTCAGCCATCACCTCCGACAGCTCTTTATCTGCCTCCTACACACCAGACCGGGCCATAAACTTCTCAAGGGCAGTACACTGAGTCATAGTCTGAGTTTCCCCCCGTAGTTCTTGGCACAACACCATGCACAGAAGTCACTCCATAAATATTTGGAAAAAAAAAAAAAATCAATGAACTTAACAGCAGGTAGTAGTCTGTTGCTGAGCTTGATCCTTCCAATATGTCCTTTCATTAAACAAAATCCCCCAGTAAGAACACTGTTCTGTCTTCATTTCAGTAACTAAAGAATTCCTCTTCAACCTGGGGGCAAAAGTGCCACTGACCTCCGGGACATTCGAACAGTCAAAGGAGGGGAATTAGAAAACAATTGTTAAGCTGCCCTAAATTCCATAAAAAGTTCTGTGAATTCTCTTAAACTCACACATCAAAGCTACTACTGGGTCAGACTGAACATAAACAGTTTGGCTCCCTGTTTTCAAATTCACTGCAGAGGTGTTTCAAGAATGCCCTCTCCAGGAAGCTGGTGTTCCGTTTTGAATAAAGGATTAGCTCAAGTCAGGCCAGTCGGTCCTTTTTCAATTGTTGTTGTAAACATGGAGCCTCGAGAGATGCTTACATTCATTCAACTTAAACATTCTATCGGAACAGTAATTGTCAACCCCGCTGGGCTCCCGAAGGGTCATCTTCAACCGTGTTAACTAGCCCTTCACTATCTCCGTTTCAACACAGGGAAAATTCGGTGTACAGTTAGTTCTGCCACAGCTGCAAAGCCCCCGGAGCCTCCCAGAACCACCACCCAGAACGTCTGCCGATACCCACAGCTCCACAAGGCCCGGGAATGTGGCTACTTACAGGGTCACTTTAGTGGTCACCGTCGACCTGCCCGCCCCGAAATGGTGCCTGGGCTTCAAGCCGTCCGCGTCAGAACCACAGGCCGATCTGCCCGGCTCTTTGCTTCGACTTCCTTCTCCCCGGCTGTCGAAGTGGTTGGGGAACAGGCCCCTCTTGTGCTCGGGCTTGATCTCTGGCAGCAACGAGCTGCTCTTGACCGTGAGCTCGCGGGGGACGACCCGGGCCGCCTCCTCCCCGCTGTCCCCCGCGGCGCCCTTGGCGCTGGGATCGGGCGCTGGCGCCCTCTTTGGGGGGGACTCCTTGGCGGGAGCCCGAGGGCCGCCTGCAGGCGAGGTGGGCGCGGCCTCAGGGACGCGACTCTTGCCCTTCCTCTTGGTGGGGGACGAGGCCGGCGGCGGCTGTTTGCCCCGCTCGGACTCCCCGCGGAGCGGCCCCCTGGACCCGGGGCTGGACTTGGACTCCGCGCCCGCAGCGGAGGCAACGCCCCCGTCGGGGGCCGCCCGCGGAGATTTCACTTTCTTTTCCTCGGAGCCGTTCTCCGCCGGCGCGTTTGGCGCCACCTCGTAGTCGAACACCGCGTCGTCCCTGCCCGCGCTATCGGGCAGCGTCGTGTCCGCCCCGGGGGAGTCGGTGGATTTCTGCGACCTTCTCCGCCTGCCTGACCTGCGGCCGCCCGACCTCTTCTCCATGTCGTCAGAATCGCCGAAATCTTCTGCCCCCGGAGGAATCGCGCCCGGCTCGTCTCCCTGGGCCACCTCAGTCTTGCTCAAGTAGATGTCCAAAGTTAACACGGTGGCGGGGTGGGCGCGCTCGCCGGGCCGGCACTGTCGCCCTGGCGGCCCCGCTTGGCCGTCTGCCTGTGCCGAGTCGGAGCAGTTCCCCTCGCCTTCGGCCGGAGGGTCACCCGGCGGGGCCGACGCGTCCTCGCAAGGCCGGCAGCACGCGTCTTGGGGGCCCAGAGAGTCTGCCCCGGCGCACACACGGGGGGCTCTGTCAGAGGCCTCGCCTAGCCCCCCCGCGGGCCGCTCTCCGGTGGGCGACCCCGGCACAGCCCTGGCACCCCGGGCTGTCTCCTGCCCGTAGTCAGCGCCGAGCGCAGCGTCCTCCCCCGGACTGCCGGCCAGCGTCTCTGCGTTGCCTTGCCCCGAGGAATTCTCAAGTGAGGAATGCAGCTGCTTGGCAGCGGTGGTGGCACCTGGGAAAGACTCTCCCTCTGCCTCCAGAGGTTCTAATTGGAGTGAATCACGTTCATGGCACTGCTGCACAGACGCCGCTGCTGCGCGGAGGCTCGTGCAAGGTGACAGCTCCGCGTCAGGGGGGGCTCCCTGCACGCGGGTCTCCGAGCGCTCCTCCGACTCTCGGGGCTGCTCCTGCGGGGAACCCTCCTCGCACGTGTCTTTTTGCTTTGGTTGGGGGCCCTGAGGTTTACTCTCCCTCTCCGGGGGTTTGGAAGAGGTTACATCTTTGGGAGACACTGATTTGGCATTGGAGCTGGTGGGACTCTCTAACCCGTTTCTGCTGGTCCTTCTCCTTCCAGCCGTGAACAGATTGCCAAGCTTCCCCAAAACTGGCTTCCTTTTGTTTTCTTCGGGGGGTTGTGCTCTGGACTGGAAAACAAAAAGGGTTGGGGGAAAGAAACTGTGAGAATCTGGTTTTCCCCCTCCTTAGTAGTAAGTGCATTGAGAACTACAAGCCAAAATGGTAACAAGCCAGTCTAACTGAAAATTAGAGAGTGTGTTTTTGTTACATTTCTTCCAACAAAATAAACTCAGATTTTCACATTTTTCTTAAGCCCCATCTATGTTAGGTGCTACTTGCAATAACGTTTTCTTTTATAATTCTTGTGTTTTAAAGGAAAATTCGGTAGCTCCAAATAATCATATACATAAACCATTCCCAGGTCTCTCTAGCTTTTGCTTTTTACCTTCTTCCTTAAGCTGCAATTTCAAAACAGCCCCGCGTGACTACAAGGCAGCAGTAAACATACTAAAGTATCTTAAAGATTTTATTTGAGAGAGAGAGGGCACGAACGGGAGGGGGGAGAGAAGGGCAGAGGGAGAGGGACAAGCAGACTCCCCGCTGAGCAGGAAGCCCCCACCCTGGGCTGATCCCAGGACCCCAGCTCAACCGACTGAGCCAACCAAGCGCCCCTAAAGTATCTTAAAGGAGAGGAGGGGGTTTTTTGTTGTGGTTTTGAAACACCGCCCTTTCTTTCTGTAGGAAGAAAGGAAAACGAATAAAAAGTTCTAGCGCTCTTCTCTAGAACAGAAAGAAGCCACCTGGGTTTAACACACCTGCAAATGAAAACTCAAGAAAACCAGGATTAGAGCGCCGGGGCGGGCGGGTAGCCACACCTGTGGTTCGGGCGGGCCGGGCCCGCACTCCTCCAATGGGAGAAGCACGCGGGCATTCAAACTCCCCAAGCGGCCCCGACGCTCTGCAGCTCACCCGACGGGCCCTGGCCCCGCGGGGAGTTCCCAGGAGTGCAAACACAGGGAGTACCTGGAGGAAGGAGGGCGGAGGTGGGGGTCCGGGAGGCGCCGAGGGACGGCAGCGCACCTGGCTCTGCCCACGCCCACCTCAGCCGGCGGCGGGTCCCCTGTCCTGCAACCCTGCAGGGCTGCAGGCGCGAGCCCGGGAAGCCGACCCACCGGAGGGAAGGGGTCTGGGCCGCCCGCGTCGTTCCGCACCGGTTCCGGGAAGGGGAAAAACGCGCCCCGCTTACATAGCCTGGAGCCAAACGGCCGGCACCTGGGGCCCGCGCCGGAAGCGGGGGCCGCTCCGAACTTATCAATAAAAGCAAACCCGCCAATGGGCGCCGCGGCGCGGCGGGGTTTGCCGGGTGCGGGGAAGGGGTAGGTGAGCGCCCGGGGCGGGCGGGAAGAGGAGGAGGAGGCCGTCCTAGCAGAGGGTAGGAGCTTCGGCCGCTCGCCGGGCCTCGGCGCCTAAGGGAAGGCGCCCTGCCGCACGCGGGGCTACAATAACTTAATCGCCTCTTCCACTTAGAATCTAGGAGCGAGCTTGGCCATCCCTGCCCCCTTTTCCTGGAAGGCGAACATTCAGGGCAGTTTTTACAATATTGACTGTTTACAGAGATTCCTGAATCACTGTGCAAAGCACCTACATTTCCTTAGAGTTCTATGCCGCCAGTAGATTTGGAAGTGGTGGGAAATAGGAAGGACTGTAAGATAAACCATGGAAATGAACATGGTCAACAAGCATTTACTGAGGCAGCTCCGGCAGGCAGTGTAACATCAGCTAATTCTGCGACAGCCTAGCTCCGACAGCAAAGAGACGAAGGGGGTGAAGGATGGGAGACAATAAAGTCGGGATCAAACCCAAATCCTCAGCTCCCAAGCCCTGCCCCTTCAGCTCCACCACGGGGACTCCTTTCAGAGGAGACAGGGTGCCCTTGAGACAGAGTCAGCCCAGAGGAAGAGATTTATGCAGGCCGCACGCCCCCAGAATTGGCTCCTGAGGAAGTGCTCACGAATCGCATTTACTAACTAGCTCTGAGTGATTATTTTGGTTTGAGAAGCACCTGGCAGCAGCTTTGGAACTAGCGAGATGCTGCATGAGGAGTTGGACCCATGTGGCAGCCACTGGAAACTTTTTTAAATATTTATTTATTTGACAGAGAGGTAGTGAGAAAGAGCACAAGAGGGAAGAGGAGGAGAAGCAGACTCCCCGCTGAACAAGGAGCCCTATGTGGGGCTCCATCCCAGGGCCCTGTGATCATGACCTAAGCCGAAGGCAGACCCTGAAGGGACTGAGCCACCCTGGGGACCAGGCACTGGGAACTTTTGTGACTGAATTGATATGCTTCTAAAATCTAACCAGATTTTGATTAATAATTTAATCCTACAATGGTTATATAAATAATATAGGAAGAATTCACTGTGTAATTTAAGAAGAAAAATAAACATTCCAACTACCTAAGGAATATATTTGGATTCTTACTCTAAGTCACAGGTATTACATGATTTTTAAACATAGTTCGTGTTTACTGAGCCCGTCTTAGGTGCTAGACATTTGCAAAGAGATTTACATAGAATCCCATCTAATCATCCTAACGGCCCTTGAGGTAGGTACTCTTTTTATGCCCATTTGCCAAGGTTTCTTATTTCTGTCCAAGGTTCCACAGCCAGTAGTCTTTCTTTTTTTTTTTTTTAAGATTTTTTAAAAATTTTATTTATTTGAGAGAGAGACAGAGACAGTGAGAGAGAGCATGAGTGGAGAGGAGAGGGAGAAGCAGGTCCCACATGGGGTTCTCCATTCCAGGAACCCGGGATCATGACCTGAGCCGAAGGCAGGCTCTGAACTGACCAAGCCATCCAGGCGTCCCACCAGTAGTCTTTCTAATTCTGCCTTTAGAGTACTTTGTCTCTGCTGCCTGGACAGGCCTTAAAACATACTCTAAAGAAGTACCCAGGAAAAAAGATTTGAGTTTGTTGGCTCGATTTTAGTCTGTGTCAAAGGAAAACCATTAAGGATATGTATTATTTTGTCCTGACAATCATGTTGCAATCCATTTTTCCCATGGGGTTGAAAGGTGCCTCATCAGCAGTCTTCTCTGCTCAGTGCAGGCATTTTTTCATTTTTGGCTATAGCTGCCTTTTACAAAACTGGTTGCTCTTTGTAACTCTGCTGCATCAACTACTTGACTCCTCCCCCCCTCAGAAGGACAGCCAATTTACTACCTGCCAGGCTGCTGTTTTGTGTACTGAACTTCCTAGAATTGTAGACCTGTGTCTGTTTATTTATGAATGTTCATAGCGGTTTCATTCATAATTATCAAAAACTGGAAACAGCTTAAATGCCCATCAATGGTGAATGGTGAAACAAATTGTGGTATATCCATACAATAGTATACTACTCAATAAAAAGGACCGAACTTCTGAAGCATGTAATGACATGGATGAATCTTAAAAATGTCATGCTAATTGGAAGAAGCCAGACTCAAATGGTTACATACTGTGGTTCCATTGATAAACTATGCTAGTCAATGCAAATCTAATATATAATCACAAAAGGAGATCAGTTGTTGCCTGAGGGTAGGGAGGGGATGGAGGGGTGCAGTGTGACTAGAAAGAGGCACAAAGAAACTTGGGGGGTAATGGTAATGTTCTGTAATTAAATTGTGATAGTTACACACATGTACATATCTTTCAAAACTCGTCCAACTGTATATTTAAAATGGGTACAGTTTTTTATATGTAAGTTATATCTTAATAAAGTTGTTTAAATATAAAACTTTCCCGTGAGAAACAATCCATCTGGCTCAGGTGCCCATTTCAGAGTTCTTAGTCAACGCGAGCCTCGAGTCATTTTAAGAGCTAGGTCCTCATTTTACAGAGGAATGCAGCCTTACCCCAGGAGACAGGTCCCTGGGCATCTCCAGCCTATCTCTACACAAGGTACTCTGAGCAGAGTTCAGGATGCACTGTTCATCCAAAGTAAAGTTCACCGTCGTATCTTCGAGAAACACCCCTTCTTAAAACAGGACATACATTTCTTTTCAGCCAGGGGTTTTTCTTTCCAGTGTTCACGGAGGAAGAATGAGCATGGCAGATGGAAGATGAAAAACTAGATGGCTTGCGAGTTGTCCAGAGTAGGGACCTTCTTAAGCAGGAGCCTTTTGCCCCTGGAGTGCTAGACATAGGATGGGACCCCAGCACCAACCGCTCAACCTCCACCACAATCTGTCCGGAAGGGGAGTGTTTTGCAAAGAGGCCATGAGGGCCAATCAGCCTTCTTCCTGCTCTCCTAGGTTCCTCCCCAGGCTCTCCACCCTGCTGGGTCAGGGTCCTGAGGGTTCTTGGGTCAAATATTCACAGACTACTTCAGAGCCCTGCAACCCCAAGACCGCCTTTGCAGTGAGCTCTTTCCCGTGTACTCTCGGCCCGTGTTACCTCAGGCAGCTGGTGCACCTCACCGTGCAGAACTCGCACTCAGAATCCTCGGTCACCCCAGCCTTATGGCGGGGACTGCAGTCCACAACAGCTCTACTGCAGAAATGGTCCTTGGCTTGTGTGCTTGGACTTGTTTGAGGGTGCTCTTGTTGGCTAATATGAAGTGTGGCTCGTTAGGGGTGTGTGTAAGCCCCAGGATGAGCCCGCATATGGGCGGTGAGCAGAACACCCCACCCCCACCCCACCCCACCCCACCCCCCGCAGCACCGCTGCAGAGCTGAGCGTGATTCCCACCCTTGTGCAGCGGCCGCCTAGTAAAAGTCGCCATGGACTGTTACCTCTAACTTCCAAGATCTCTGCAATCTTCTCAACGGTGTGTGGGTGGAAAGGGGGCAAAAGGCCAGGAAGTACAGGATAAATTCTTAATATCTACAAATTGTTAACACACGAAAATGTCTGGACATACCAGCAAAATAGTGTGCTTATCCCCTCCCCACCCACCAGCCACCTGATGGCCTATTGGATTCATTGCTTTAAATTTAGAAGTACTTTACCTGAAATCAGATTTGGAGGTTGAAGATAAATATGTTGAGCATATTATATGAAAATGTAATTAACATACTGTTTAAAAAAATAAGTCCTTCACATGTTTCCCACCTTTTTGTTGCCGGGTGGAATATAAGCCCCTTAAGAGCAGGGAAAATGTCCTGTCTGCTTTCCCAGCACTTGGCACAGGGACTCGGAGCTAGGGGTGGACATGAAGGATTTGCTGCTACTGGAATTAGTAACAGCCCTTCTTTCCAACTCCTTCTCCCCTTCCTACGAACACTCTTGGAGATAAGCAGAAACAGGAATAGGTCTACACAAAACCAAAACAGAATGGAAAAATCTTTTTTGCGCAAGACTTAGCATGGTCAAGACTTCACAGTTCTCTTCTGCGCATGGGAGGTTGCTCCTGGCACACTAACTCCCATTTCTTCAGGGTTCCTGCTGGCTACCCGCCCAAAGCTGACTCAAGAAAGCAGGTCAAGATCTTTTTACATGTACTCAAGGGTGCCTCCTACTAAAGCAGGCTTGTTGACGTACAAAAGTACAGCCCTCCTACTAAAGCAGGCTTGTTGATGTACTTTTTTTTTTTTTGCAACACTTGTGATTCCCTAAGCACTCACTTCCATTTCTAAAAAAAAAAAAAAAAAGCCTTAAAGTAGCTCATTCAGTTCAGCCATGATGGGGAATGAGTCTAATGCACATTATTGTAAATGTGAAGTTGGTGTGTTACTTTGATGACACCTTAGGTTCTCAACACAGGTGTATATGTGTTTGCATGGGGGGGGACTATTTTTTCTGCACAGGTTTTTTAAAAAATCATTTTAGTTGTGTGGCTTAAAAAATATAGGGATTTAAGCCACTTCTACTCTCAAAAACCCTTCAGTAGGCTCCACACCCAATGTGAGGCTTGAACTCACGACCTGAGATCATGAGTCCAGCGCTCCACCTCCCAGCCAGGTGCCCCATCCTTCAGGTTTAAAAAGTAAAAGCAAGGGTTAGAAAATTCCATTCAATGAGCAAGAAATTCTTTCAAAATCTGTGACAATGAAAGAATAAAGACAGAGAGTGGGGAAGGGGAGGGGGAGAAAAAAGAAACAGTCAGAGAGACAATCTATTGTAGAGAGGAGGGAAGCAGGAAAGAGAAACACAAAAAGCAAGAAAGACTTTCATGAGGAGATACTACCTTTTCTTACAACTTCCAGGATGCTCACACTAAAGACTTTTAGGATGAAAATTAAAACCACACTTTGCCCTGGTACGTGTGCAGCTGATCCCAGCCCCCAAAGCTCAGACAGATGAAAGCACATATAAGGAAGGATCTAGAGAAGGATCCCTCATAGTATAGACCTCGATCGGAATAGGCATTTCAAATTACCTACCCTCCTCTCTCTCTTCATTTTGTGTTTTTCTATTCAGTATTTTTTGTGCTAATAAATATGACCCATCCCCAATACACACGTGTACACACACACAAATATACAAAATGTAAAAGAAGAAATGCTCACATAAACTTTGACCTACTGAGCTCTAAAACTTCACATTTTAACTTTTTAAATAAATATTTTTCTTTTAGATTTTTAAAAAATGTATTTATTTGACATAGAGAGAGAGAGAGATCACAAGTAGGCAGAGAGAGAGGGGGAAGCAGGCTTCCCAGTGAGCAGAGAGCCCGATGTGGGGCTCAGTCCCAGGACCCTGAGATCATGACCTGAGCTGAAGGCAGAGGCTTTAACCCACTGAGCCACCTGAGTGCCCAATATTTTTCTTTTATATGTTTATCTAGTTCCCTCCCTCAGAGTATACTAAATATAATGTACTACCTCTTAACGATTCTGGAGACAGAACTATGGACCTCGGTTATTCCATTTGTGTTGTTGAAATGCTTTCTTCCAGGGTTGGTACAATGAGCGAAGATTAAGGCTTTGCACTAAATGACCCACAGACTGTAACACGTTTAGTAACAAGCAGGCCTTTTGCCAAAAGATACATGAAATTACTGTATTCAACCATTTTTGACCTACAGTACAACATCATTCGGGGGAACCAGTAATACTTTATACATTAGGTCTCTCTCCGCTGTCACCACTCCCCTGTCTCTTGGGAGGGAGGCTTACTTGCCCTGCATGGTTTCCAGTATTTGTCAGCATTCCCAATGCCCACCCCGCCCTCTCTCCAAGGCTCATTCTTGTTCTCCTTGTTTTTTTTAATCTCTTCTCTCTCCCTTCAACTTCAGGTGATATGTACTTCTCTACTTTCCACCACAATAGGCTTGGTCTTTTTTCCTTTTCTTTTCTCTTTTCTTCCCTTCCCTTCCATTCCCTTCCCTCCTCTTTTCTTTTCTTTTCAGATTTATTTCTTTACCTGACAGAGAGAGAGAGAATGTGCATGCAAGTGTGGGGAGGGGCAGAGGGAGATGGAGGGAGAGAGTCTTAAGCAGACTCCCTGCTGAGCATGGAGCCTGGCTCAGGGCTTGATCTCAAGACCCTGAGATCATGACCTGAGCCAAAATTATGAGTCGGATGGACACTCAACAGACTGAGCCACCAAGGTGTCCCTGTTTGTTTTTTCTCTAATGTTTCAAGCCACACAATGATCACATCCTGTTGTATAAAATCATGGGTATACCACTGGGTCAATGAAGTAACAGCCTGGCTTGCTCTACCATTCAAGTCTAACAGTGCCCAGAAACAGAGGCACTACTGAATATGAAAGCCGTCATATTCATTATTAGTACTATTCAATGTTAAATGTTCATTATCCCAAAAGTATTTTTTGCTCCTCCAGAGGGCTTAATGAAGAAGCAAAGAGTTTCTTTTGAAAAGTAGACTCCCAGGGCTCCTGGGTGGCTCAGTCGTTAAGTGTCTGCCTTGGGCTCAGGTCATGATCTCAGGGTCCTGGGATCAAGTCCTGCATCGGGCTCCCTGCTCGGCAGGAAGCCTGCTTTTCCCACTACCATTCCCTCTGATTGTGCTCCCTCTCTCATTGTGTTTCTCTCTGTCAATTAAATAAAATCTTAAAAAGAAAAAAGAAAAGAAAAGTAGACTCCCAGTTCCAGTTAAGAACTGACATTCACTGTTGGACAGAAGCAGAGTGAAACCTAATTGTTGAAAGCCCAGGACACTTGATCAATCAGAAAGGAAGATAAAATCATAGAGTGTTTAAATTGTGGGATCATTTAATTCATTCATTCCACTCATCATTATTGAGAGTTTGCTTTGTGTCAGAATTTTCTCCTTACCTTAAAGAGGCAAACCATAACCCAAAGAGTCTAAGTAATGTTCCTAAGACACAAGTCAGGCTTTCTCAAAATTTCAGTAATTTTTCCCATTTGAGATTATCATATATCACAGAAAAATAGGACTTTATTTCCTAGAATATGATTTATACACCACTTTTATGAATGTCTGACTGCATCCAGATAGTAGGTTACGCCTATGGGACATGTTTAGTCCTAGACTTTGCAATACAAAAATGGACATAATAGAGTCAACAGCAGATAAGCTCTGTCTTTAGAATCAGGGAACTCTGCAAACCGTGGATATTTTTGTTTGTTCACCCTTCTCTGTGCCCCAAGTCCTTGACCATCACGGACTTTAGAAACTGACTCCCTTACCCTTTGGCTTTGGTTTGGTTCAGCCAGTGGAAGGCACTCATGGGAAATCAAAGGGGGCCCTGGGGTGAAGTCAGATGTTTCCTCCCCAGCCCCCCCCCATTGTGCTCTGGGGCAGGTGTGGGCAGGCTGGACCACGGCTTCTGTCTGGCAGCCTTTTGGGCAGCCATACTTCCCTGCAGTTCCCAGTGACTGCTTCTTCCTCTTTCCCTTCCAGGCTTAGGATGGGAAGGAAGGGTCTCAACTGGTTGATTTATTATCCTTCGCTTGGGGTAGAACCAGGTTCTGTGGGGCAGGATGAATTTTGAGAGATTTCTTTAAGAAAAAAAATCCCAAATTCTGGATTACAGATATAGGGATAGGATTTTGGAAGAGGCCAGGGGAGCAAAGAACTGGGAAGCGTAAGCTTCTTTCGTTTATCTTGGTTTCCTTAACACCTTTCCCACAGTTTGTAAATAGTCCCTCCTTATTTTCCTCAGCTCCCCCCAGGTGGTCTGTTCTCTGTGCCAGTGTCCGCACTGACACTGCGAGCCCAATGATGGGTAACAAGTAACTCAGGATGTTTCTCTATGTGCAAAATGAACAGAGTTTGACCAACTTTTCTTTTTTCTCCCAAAGGTGAAGATAACTATCATACTAGATTAATATGCTTCATAGTGGAGATATTTAACCCTAATTTGGTGAATTTTTTCCCTATGCATAATGGGTAACTAAATAGAGAATGAAGAGTTTGAAATTTATAGCACAGTATTTCTTACTATCTCCTGGGCTGTGTGTGTGTCTCGATTTGCATAATCCAATCACCAACCAGTTAATTCCTAACTGGAGTGGAGAAGCTTAGCCAGACTGGAAAATGGAAATATGCTCATCGTGAAGCAGTCAAAACATTTCCTTTTTTATTAACCCAGAACAAAAAAAAACCATGTTCTTTGTGCCATTTAAAAGAATGACGTGCACAATTCCTCATGGCAAAGATCAAGAATAAGGACTTCAACACAGAGAACAGGTTGGCAGTTACCAGAGGAGAAGGGGTGATGGTGAGCTAACTGGGTGAAAGGTCACAACACCACGGTGATGTGTAGTAACTAGAGTTATGGTGACAGTCACTTCGTAGTGTCTACAAATAGCCAATCATAATGTACACCTGAAACTTATACAGTATATACTAATTTTACCTCAATTAAAAAAATAAGCCCTTTAAACACTAGAAAACTATCATTGGGTCTCAGAATCCAAGTATTCAAATCCCAAGAAATAACCTCCAGTTAGGTCATCCACATATAAAGGACATGATGAGGGAGATAGGGAATAAATTGGAAAGAAGAGGGGAAGCAGCCCTGGAGGTCTGCCACAGCATGCCTGGCTCCCCTTACCAGCTAACGGTCAAGTTCGGTGTAAGGTGAGGAGGCCAGGAAGAGAGAAGGAACTTGGAGGTGGCAGTTCTATCAAGAATGAAGTTTCTCCAACCCACCGCTGTGGACTCTAGGCTGTCTATGCGCCTTCTAGGGACCTTGAGGCTTAAGATTAGTTTAACCACATTGAAAAGTATGGCAGAAAATAATGGACTTATTTCTAGGAAATGGAACAATCTTTACCTTTCCAGTTAATATATATTTTCTCTCCAATTTCTGTTTTCCATAATTTCTAGTGAGAATTATTGACTTTCCGGTAATACATTCCAAAGTAAGAAGCAGAAGGCATGCTTTCACAAAAAGAACTCAGGAATATCCTCTCAAAAAACTCCTCCTCTGTCATACCAGATTATTGATGATATACATGAACATGTTGTGGAAAGCACAAAGTGCCCTAAGACAATGCTGGCTGGCAGAAATGATGGTCTGATATTTTGCTGATGCTTCACGGCCCAAATTTAAATTACAGAAACTGAGTAAATGACAAGATTACTTTATGATGCTCAGTTGATGAGATGGAGATGAGAACAGCCAATCAGATGCAGTTTCAATAAGAGCATGTCTGCAGAACTTGGCACATCATTCACTGCTTATGAGAGCTCACCTTCGATGGGTCATGACCAGAATAAAGGAAACAAACAGAAGTCTACCCTTTCTTTTTTGAAGTTTTCTCCCCCCAGATCATAATGTGTAGAAGAAGATATACAACTAGGTAGGGTAGATACCATTGGGTCACGCTATGTAAAATAGAACCTCACTTTCTATAACCTTATCTTTCTTTTCCTTCATAGTATCGTGACTTGAACTGAGCTTCGTACTGATCTGTATGCTTTGTCAGCTGTCTTTCCTTATAGAACATAAGCTGCATGAATACAAGAATGTAATTTTGCTTCCCTAACCCTTTCTCAATGCCCGGTGCCCTTAGGAACTCAAATATTTGTCAAGTGAACACATCAACTTATTTTCCAGAAATCCCTTACTCACCCACCTATTAACAAGCAAGAGCCAGACAACAGTGCATAGTAGGATGGTAAGTAGTTTGGGGACAGTGAATTGTTCCTGAAGTCCCCAGTGAACCAACATCACACAAGAGCAAAGGCCTGTCTCTAGCCTCAGTCCCCTTCTCAAATGATTCCTCCCCAAATCCTGTTTCTGAAATACTCAACCTCTGGATTTTTTTTTTTGAGGATCTACTGAAACGTTTGTAAAACATCTAGCACAGTCTCTTGGGAAGAGATGGATGGACAAGGAAACCTTAAAAAATAAAAAAAGAAAAAGAAATACATATTCATATTTGAAAGTCAGAATACACAAACGAGTACAATGAAGACAACGTAAAGTAGCCTTAATTTTTCCATCCCCGGATATCACTATTATTATTTATTTTCTTTCTGTTTTTTTGGGTTTTTTTTTCGGGGCATTATACAATACCGTTTGATATAAGCTTTTTCGTATATTGTTCTTCACTGAATTCATGCCAATAAATACACTTCTAAAGTAATATTTTTATGACTACATTGAATCCCATCCTGTTAATGTACTACAGTTCCTAGTTGTTCATTTATGTTATTTTCAATGCACTGCAGGCTGCAGAAAGCAATTTCTGTTGCTTATCTCTATACATATTCTTAATTATTTCTGTAGGATACATTCTTAATTAGTAATCAAGGGAACGAAAAAGAAAAACCACAATGAGATATCTTTACACACCCATCAGATTGGAAAATAATTACAAAGAACGATAATTTCAAATATAAGAGAGGTCACGGAGCGATAGGAACTGTTCTACACTGGCGTGTGGAATGTAAATTGAGGCTGCTAGTCTGGAAAACACTGTGGCATTATCTGATAGATTAGAAGATAGGTATGTCCTACGAGCAAGCAACTGCTCTCTTCACTGCTCCCTAGAGCAGCAGTTCTCAGAATTTTGACTTTAGAACCCCTTGACCCTCCTAACATTTAAGGACCCCAAGAGGCTTTGTTCATGTAGGTTATATCTATCAACACGTATCAAGTCAGAAATTAAAGCTGAGTCAAGACGCCTTCTCTTAGCCAGCAGAACAAGACATCCTTGCACACCATGTTGCTTCTGGATCTGCACTGTCCATTCGTGAGATCATAACAGTGGTAGGCAGATGGTATCTCAGCATTGTTATGAAAATAGTTTTGATATTACGGTCTCCCTCAGAAGATCTCGGGAACCCCCAAAGATCCCCAGACCTCACTTTGAGAAATGCTGGTCTCCAGAAGCTCAAGAACATTGCTCAGAACAAGTGCACAAGAATGTCCATAGCAGCATTGCTTGCAAGAGCCCCCAAGAAGAAACAGACCCAGATCCCATCAACAGTAAAATGAGTGAGTTAATTGTGGTGCATTCATACAATGGACTAACTCTGCAGCCACATAAATGAGTGAACAGAGTTGCACATGACCAGTGGATGAATTTTATAAATATAAGTTGATCATAGGAATCCAGACACAAATGAGAACACAGTATATAATTCCATTTATATGAAAGTCAAGAATAGGAGCACTGATTTGCATGGTCTTGGGATATATTCATAGGTGGTAAAGCACACAGAGAAGCAGAGATGGGATGCTTATAACAATGAAATTAGTGGTTACTGTTTACGGTTGAGATCCTCTACTTAAAATTTTGATATTTTATTCATCATAGATTTTTTGTATTAACTCATTTTTCAAAATACTGTAATAAAATATTACATTAAAATATTATTTGGCTGTGGAAGGTTTTTTTTTAAGATTTAATTTTATTTAAGAAAGAGCGAGCAGCAGGGGTGGGGGGTGGGGAGCAGAGGGAGAGGGAGAAACAATTGCAAGCAGACTCCAGTGAGCACAGAACCCAATGAGGGGCTGGATCCCCTGGCCCTGAGATCACGACCTAAGCCAAAACCAAGAGGCAGACGCTCGACTGACTGCACCATCTAGGCACCCCTTGACTGTTCCGTTTCTTGGTACCCCTGAAGCTTTGCTCCTGAGGCCAGTGCCCCACTCCCCTCACCGCTGCCCTGGTGGGGAGGGAGAGGCGGGTGGGATGACCTCAGGACACTTAAGACAGGGCCGCCATGTGCTACTTCCTGACCTGTGCTTAGTTTTACAGGTGCTAGTTTTATAATTATTGTATTACACTCTACATTTATATTTTATACATTTTTCGGATATGTATTTTTATATTTTATAATAACTAGGTAAACATGCATTTCTTTGCTTTCTAATGACACTGAATATGTCTTATACACTTATTCTTTTATTGTTCCTTCTTCGTGATTTCTTTCTGCTAACATTTCTTAAGAACCTACCATGTGCCAGGTACCTTGTAACAGTCTGGTGAGGTGGTAATTGTCATCCCTATTTCCCATTTAAGAAAACTGCAACGTGGAAAGTTCAACGTCACACGTAGCTTGTGGACCCAGAAGATGCTTAATAATGTCTGTGCCATTTCTCTCCTTCCATTTCCTACTCTGTTCCTTTTGGTTGCATTTGACTCTCTCTCTCTTTCACACACACACACACACACACACACACACATGCATGCACACAGACACACGCGCACACACACACACATACCCCTAAACAAGAACTGGGAGAAACCAGGAAGGTCACTTCGGAGAGAGAAAGAGCTGAGAAGCCAAGTGTCTGCTAAGGAAGGTGGAGCAGAGGAGCAGGGGACCGGAAGTGGACAGGGAAGACCCGGGAGTAGGGCCTGGGAGGAGCAGCCCCAGGGGAACCCAGAAAACAGCATCGGAACTACCAAGTCGGGGAGGAGTTCATACTTGAACTTGCCGAGGCCCATCAAATGATGGGTTTTCATTCAGCGCCTACTATCTTGTTCCACTCTCTGGATCTTCTGGTCCTTCCACTCCTTTTCTACCCTCAGAAAGATCCCCCTGGTTTCTGCTGCCACAGAATTTGCTCTTGTTCCTCACTCCCTCCACCAGACCCAGTCTTGGGAGATTGGGACCGTGTGCATGCTGGGCATGGGGAGTCCACAAGAAAGGTGCCACTCCTTCAGTTTGAAAAGGAGAGCATTTCATCACCTCTCACCACTCTGTTCCTGGCAGGCAGTGTGAGCCTCGGATGCCTTCTCTCTGCCTCAGCTTGCACATTTGGATTGTGTTTTGCAAACACTACTCCTGTACAGGCTTGAGGAGGACAAGTCTGTGCACCCAGGTTGAGCACTGCCCTAGTCCTGATTATGCCTGGAGACATAGGCAGCAGGTTTCTGCCCATTTCAACATTTGAATTCAAATTAAAATGTGGTCTCATTAGCCAGGACACCATTAGGACCTGCAGTGTCTCCTTTATCTCATGCACCTTATCTCACATCAGAGAAACTCAAGGGAGAAACAACCTGCAGGATCATCAGCCTGGCCAATATCCCTCCTCTCCCAGCTCTCCCTCACTCCACCCCAAGGCTTCTTTACCAAGGTACGTGGGCTATGCTTAAATTCATCTGCTTAGTACATTTTTAGATATTTACAATTATCTTAATAAGATGGTAGATCAAAATAGCAGAAATTTCACTTCCTTAACTTAAAACACTTCTGGAAGGTTCATAGTCATATTGCTCTTAAGCCAAGAAGTTTAGTATTTTTTTTAATCTGGCGGATCATTTTTGAAAAACATTTCTTATACAAACACGCGCACTTATTCTGTTAAGATTTCGAGAGGAAGATTAGGCGCTCATATCTTTGTGCAAAGACATTTGTTCATATAGTTATGAAGCCATTCTGTCTATCCTATCAAAAGACAGGGGCAAGTGTGAAATATTAACAAAGAAAATGGCCATAATGCCGAACACTCACTCGGCGCTTAATATTTATGCCTTCACGATCAAATTAGTGAAGCGAAGTCTAATAGACATTACATAAACTTCGTTTTCTTAAAAGTTTACAAGATTGCTTTTTTCTCATAACTTATTTAAAGTCATAGTATTTCTCGAGGGACAGGGTTGTAAGAAGCCAGGTCTGTCCCATAAATTTCTGGGCCCTAATAAAATCTCGTTTGGGGAAAGTATGTGTAATACATAATAGCTTCTTATGGGGACAGGCCAGTAAGAGCAGCAGCCGACGCCCACTGAAGAACCCATTTGAAAGGTAACCTACATTTTAAAAGAATGTGTACCATCTTCTGCCGTGAAGAAAAATTAAAGTCAGTCCTTACTCTCAGCATGTTTCCCAACCAGTTTCTTCGGAAGGGCTGGACGTCAGTTTCCCTTTGAAATTTGGGAAAGGGGCGGAGGAAAAAGGGTGTGTTGAACTCAGGGGAAAGAACAGATTAACTGAGTTAACAATAGCTCTATAAAATTGGCTGATGGAGCTAACTCAAATATATTTAATGAGAGTAGCTTGTCAATGATGAACTGCGATATTTTCAAGAACCTAGGAAAAAGGCAGACTCAGCAGATCACATACGAGGCATTTTCATTTCAACCTCATGCCAAAGCCTCTGAGATACTCAGCCTCCCACTATATCCCTTCTTCTCACAATGGCTTACGATTTTTGAACCCGGAGGATTTGCCAGCTGGAGACAATAAACACATTGTGAAGTTAATTGATGTCATTAATAATAATACTACACAAATTAAAAACAAAGTCTCAGTCCATAGAGAGAGAACAAAACTTAGTGTCTTACCATGATGTCGCTTCTATTTTGCTTTCTACGGAACTACCAAGAGGAAATAATAAGTGAAGTGTCGTTGTGCGGGCATTCCCACTGTCAATCTTCTTCCTTCTCAGGGAGCTTGGTCTAGTCCTCTTCCTCCCAGTCTACCCCGGATAACTCTCACCAGCTCACCTTCGGGCTCTGGTGCTCTCTCCCAGAGTCAGAGCCGAATGACAGATGCTGACTGTTTACGCGAAAAGCATATTTAATAAGGGTGTGTTTGATTCAAGAGTTGAAAGGGTTAAAGAGGTGCGCCCTTTTTTGGGTGTGACACTGAACCCACACTGCTGAAAAGACAACAGAAGAAGTAGTAGGTAGTTTGGGGAAAGTAACCTTGCGTGCATGAAGTTATATGGAAAACCTGACTGCAGGAGATAGGAAGCAGAGAGAGCAAGAACGATACCTCAGTTTGGGTTTTCTTTCTCTGGTGAACAAGGTCCATTTTCTCTAACGTATGGTTTTTATTATGTCTTATGTTAATTCCAGCTTTTATGTATTTATGCGTTTTTTAAAAAGATATAAATTATATCCCATAAGCCATATCCCTCGTAACATTACCAAAAAAATCTAAGCATGCAACATAATAGAAAGGACCAAGATTATGTCCATTTTCTTAAAACCCAAATAATGACACCTATATTCATCAATACATATAATTCAATACTTCTAAGTTACCATACGTTTGCTCCAACGGTTGCTAGTTTATATGAGTCTTATCAGGAGTTTTCAGTATTTGGTAATGAGTTCCATCCTTCAGTGGAATAGTAGTCGCACTACTATTGGACCTCTTAAGTCTTTATTATTAGGTGTTATAAATCAGAGAAAAAAACGACTCTCCTATGTTTTTCAACATAACCATCAGTATTGTAAACATTTATTATTAAGCATCTACTGGCTTAGGTCAATGTGGTGTGTACGTGTGTGAGGTGCTAGTCTTTTTAATATTTTAAATCTTATTTTAAATGATGATTAAAAAGCATATAACGTAAAAATTACTTTCTTCATCATTTTTAAGTGTACAGTTCGGTAGTATTAAGTATATTCACATCGTTGTGCCACAGATCTCTAGAACTTTTTCATCTTGCAAAATTGAAAATCTATACCTGTTGGACAGCTCACCAGTTCCCCTCCCTCTAGCCCCTGGAAACCAGTATTCCCTCCTTCCGTCTCTGTGAATTAGACTACTCTAGATACCTCGTATCAGTGGAAACTTAAAGTATTTGTCTTAATGTGATTGGCTTATCTTACTTGGTTCATAATATCAAGGTTTGCCCCTGTTGTAGCATATGACATAATTTCCTTCTTTTTAAAGGTGAATACTAGTCCATTATATGTATGCACCACATTTTCTTTCTCCATCCATCTACTAATGACCATAAGCATTCCTTCCACCTCTTGGCTATTGTGAATAATGCGGCAGTAAATATGAATACGCCAATCTCACTTCAAGATCCTGCCTCCAATTCTCTTGGATATATATGCCCAGAAGCGGGATCATATTTTTACTTTCATGTAATTTTTTGTAATTTAAAATTTTCAATTTTTTAAGGGACCTCCATTTTCCACAGCAGCTATACCACTTTACACTCCCACCAACAGAGCACAAGTCCACACCTTCGCTAACACTTGTTATTTTTTGGCTTTTTTGGCTTTTTTGGTAGGGGCCATCCTGATGTGGGTGAGGTGGTATCTCTCCGTGGTTTTGATTTGCATTTCTCTAAAGACAAGTGCTATCGAGCATCTTTTCATATGCTTGTTGGCCATTTGTACCTCTTCTCTGGAGAAATGTCTATTTAAGTCCTTTGCCCATTTTTAAAATCAGATTACTTTTTTTTTCCTTTTGAGTAAGAGTGCTACTTGTAAGAAAATTTGTAAGAAGTGGATAGCTACACCTATTTTAAAAATACATCACACATGTCTCTGGGCTTGGCGAGAACAATTCTCTTTCTCTTAATCTAAACTCAGCTATAAGTTCCTGTATAATTATTGATGTAAAAAGATAAATTTTGAATAGATTGTTAGATTTTTCCCAAGAATTAAAAATAATTTAATCTAAATTATCACTTAAAAATATAAAAACGTTTGGGGCACCTGGCTGGCTCAGTCAGAAGAGTATAAAACTTTTAATCTTGGGGTTATAAGTTCCAGCCCCACATTGGGTGTAGAGATTACTTAAAATGAATAAATAAATTAAAACTTAAAAAATATGTATAACTTAAAATTATATATATATATAACTTACAATTAAAACTTAAAATATAAAAAAAACAAAAAAACCAAACCTTAAAATATATATAGAACCATGAGTGTGACATTATTTAAACACAGTTATGGTTACCAAATGACCATTGAGTCTTTTCATAAATAAACATTTATACGTTTATAAATCATAAATCATTTGGTAACTGTAACTGTATTTAAATAACGTCACACTCATGGTTATGTGAGGGCTCTTATAATTCATTTATTCATTCAACAAGCATTTATTGACTACCAGCTCTTTGTCAGTTTCTGCAGATTCAATAATTAAAAGACATAGTCTCTGCCATCACAGAACTCATAGCTTGAGGATAAGGGAAGGAAGGAAGACAGTGCAAGACAATATTGTTTAATGGTACATATAGGATGTAGTGGGCACATGATGATAGCTACCATTATGAATGGCCTGTGTAGAAGAAGTAGTGTTTCGTTGAGTAATACTTAAAAGTTTTGTATCCCAGCCCTGGGCTTTTTCCTTTTTCCTTCCTTTTATTTTTTTTTTTTTTAGAGACAGAGAGTGCACACAGGCAAATGGGGGGAGGGAGGGAAGGAGAGGGAGAAAGAGAATCTTTTTTTTAAAAAAGATTTTATTTATTTGAGAGAGAGAGAATGAGAGAGAGAGAGAGAGACTGAGAGAGAGAGCATGAGAGGGGGAAGGTCAGAAGGAGAAGCAGAACTCTGTGCTGAGCAGGGAGCCCAATGGAGGACTCGATCCCGGGACTCCAGGACCATGACCTGAGCATAAGACAGTCACTTAACCAACTGAGCCACCCCAGCACCTGGGAGAGGGAGAATCTTAACCAGACTCCATGACCCATGTGGAGCCTGATGCACAGCTCCATCTCACAACCTTGAGATCATGACCAGAGCCGAAATCAAGAGTCCAATGCTTAACCAATTGGCCCATCCAGGTGCACCAATCCTTTCTGTCTTTCTAAAGAAGAATTATGGCTGGTAGCAGATAAAAACCTTATAATCTAATATTAATCAACTCTATAGCAATAATTTATATTAAAAACCTTTATCTGGCACTATGGCTATCCATATACTTGACAACATAAGCTGAAAATAAGAATTATTCTACTTGGTTCCACCTGGACAGAAAAACTATGAAACAGTATCTTCAATACAGTAGCCACCATGTATTCAACTATGCAAAGGCTAGAGAATATAAAGCTTACTTTGACTTCTAAAGGCTTATAGACTTGTCTATAAAACAACCACCAATGTGAAGGCAGGCATATAATTAAATGTTATAATGCGTAGAAGAGACATTTGTAATGCTTCAAGAGTTCAAAGAGGAAGAGATCAGTGAGGTGTACCAGAAAAGTGCAGGAAGGACATAGTTTAAGGAGGCAAGGATCGAGGCATTCCAGGCAAGGGGAACAGCCTGAAGAAAGGCAGGGAGGTGGCGATGGGCACAGGGGGCTCGGCATGACTGACAGTCAGTGGAATAATTAAGTGGAAGGTTGAGTAAGTCAGATTACTTTAGTCTGAGGAGGGCCTTGAAAGGCAAGTCAGGAAGTGTAGGTGTGATGTCATGGGAAATGGGAGAAGTCCCCACCAACTGTGGAAAGAGAGGACAGAAAAGGAGGGGCTGACGGAAAGTAGCCCCTGAAAGTGAGAGAGGAGGTCAAAAAGCTCCACGATGCCGTCTCGAGGCCTCAGACAACACTGGAGCTCTCCATTGGAGGGCAAGGGCTGGGGGCCCATTACTATTTCCAAGTGGAAATGCCCACCAGCCCCGTCGAGCGGACCAAGAACCCATTTTCACTCTCAAAGCATTTATGCCTGCGCCCTAAATCCAACCCATACTAGATCACGATTGGAAGGAAAAATTTAAGTGACAGTTTACAACAGGCATCATTGGCTCTATTATGGGGC
This sequence comes from Procyon lotor, assembly GCA_028646535.1. Lineage (NCBI taxonomy): Eukaryota > Metazoa > Chordata > Mammalia > Carnivora > Procyonidae > Procyon > Procyon lotor. The sequence continues at coordinate 46,676,761 of CM053608.1, forward strand.
AGTAAGTGCTATTAGCCCCGTAAAACAGACAAAAGACACATTTCTCTGTCGTCAGCCACCATCAGCATTTTATAGTTTTTGATCAGGAGTCAGCACCCCACACGAGGCCTCTCCACCACGGCTCACGCAGGGCCACCTTTGTAGTGAGGAGTTTGTTAATAACTACTTTGCCGTGACTTGTGGGTATTTCATCATTTTGTTTGAAAAAGGGTTATGCTTTGTGATTATCATAATGAATGAAATAAAAATGGCAAGGCTGTAGTTTTGTTTTCAAGCAAACCAATGAAATCCTCTTGCAAGAGGAGATGTCATTAAATTCACATCATACAGAGATGAGAGGAAGAGTTGCCGGTTTTATTTACTTTCCAACCTCACCCAAGGTATTGTACTGTTTCATTAATACACATTTTTTAAGACTTTTTAATAGATTTGGGAGAGAATGAAAGAGCAGGGAGAGGGGGTACAGAGGAAGGGAGGAGAGGGGAAGAGGGAGAGAGAATCCTTAAGCAGACTCCTCGTTGAGTACAGAGTCCGACTCAGGGTTTCATCCCAGGACCCTGAAATCATGACTTGATTTCACTCAACTGACTAAGCCACCCAGGTACCCCTCATTAGTACATACTTTTTAATTTTAATTTTTTGTTAAATATTTCATATATCTATTTGACAGAGAGAGAGGGGTCCAGAAAGCACAAGCAAGGGGAGCAGCAGGCAGAAGGAGAGGGAGAAGCAGGCTCCCCGCTGGGCAGAGAGCCCAACTTGGGGCTCGATCCCAGGACCCTAGTGGAAGGCAGACACTTAACCTACTGAGTCAACCAGCGCCCCAGTACACACTCTTGTAAAGTACAAGTTGAAAACCGGCCGAGTGCTCAGCATTAGCAAGAGGACTTTTCACAGAATGTGGGGAAAGGCATGAGGGCTTGGCACACCTTCCCCCTCCTCTTCCTTCAGCCAAATCCCCCAGGGCTCATTACAGCTTTGGAGACTTTCCCCACATGCTCGTTCTTTCCCTGCCTGTGTGAATCTGTATTCTAGAACACAAAGGCAGGAATGGGTAAAAAAATTCTTGTGCCTGACACTATGACTGGGTCTCTGCAGAGCCCAGAGATGGGGCCTGGTGCAAAAGAAAGCCAAATTGCCAATGCCTTTTTCCCCTCCCCCATTTGTTGGCCCCGCCTTTCCATATCACATTGGAAAAATTCATATAAACATATTTCAGTTACAGGTCATAGAGAATGTGCATATGAATAAATATACAACATATGTTCACATGGCCCAACAAATGTTCTCAGAGCAAAAATTCAATATTTAGACTTTAACATTTTTCTTTTTTTTTTAATAAAGATTTTATTTATTTATTTGACAGAGAGAGAGAGATCACAAGTAGGCAGAGAGGCAGGCAGAGAAAGAGGGGGAAGCAGGCTCCCCGCTGAGCAGAGAGCCTGATGTGGGGCTCGATCCCAGGACCCTGAGATCATGACCCGAGCCGAAGGCAGAGGCTTTAGCCCACCGAGCCACCCAGGCACCCCTAGACTTTAACGTTTTTCCAAAAGAATCATCTGTAGGGGCCATGGACAGACTGCCCCAAGATGAGCCATTTTGGCATGAACATTATTTTGAGTTAAAAGTAATCAAAACCCAGAAGATTCAGAAAGAGTTCTTTTCTTGGTCCTCAATTGACTAAATCTATATTGGAAAGGAGAGCCTATACTAGGAAAAGAGCTATTAACAGAGAAATTTATCTGCATAATAGGGTAACCTTCATTTTCCAAACATCTCCTTTCACCTTCCTGCTAATGGCCTTTCTCCCCTTTGTATCCCAGACCTTGCCCCTCTCATCAGCTCATAGAAGCATGTCATTGCCTCACTATCCTTGGATTCCATATCTGTGGATTCTTCATATGTATGCTATTAAATTTTATTTTCTCCTGTTAATCTGTCTCATGTCAAGTTGATTCTAATTCGGACTAGAAGGACCTTGAAAGGCAGAGGAAGCTTTTCTTCCTGGACACATCTTTAAATTGCCATCCTCTTTTTTTTTTTTTTTTTAAATCTCTCCAATCCATTCCATTCGAATTTGACTAGTTCCTCTTTCATAATCCCACTGGTAAGGTGTTCCCCTCATAAACTGAACTATAGATTTTTCATGTCCTTATTCCTCTAGCAAACCTCAGGCCAGGCACAAATCTGATTTAAAGATGGTCATTGCCCCCTTCCCCCAAACTCACATCCTTATGGGGAAATAGCTAGTTTCCTCCCACTCACTCCAGGATGAACTACAGGGATTTTCTTGGCTGCACTAAGAAAGGCAACTTTGTGGATATATTTGAATTAGAAAGCTGGGTACGGTTCTGGGAGGAAAATGATGCTATGATGTGAGCTCATTAGACTAAGGGGAGTCCTTCGTCTAATGCAGGACTCACCTGCACTTGGCTTATTGTGCCCTGCTGGAGCAATTAGTCTCTCCGCAGCAGACAGAACCTTCCCAGAGTTCTTCACATGTCCTCAATCTATGTATTTATTAGGCAGACATTTAGTCTGTTTGCTCAGCTATTAAGAAATTCAGCTCTTTCATCTTTCACTCTGTAATTTCACATTCTTGTTTTCAGATTGAACAACATGAACTGAAACCAACTCTGAACAACACAAACTACAACCAAACTAAATTGATTCAAGATAACTATTGCTTCCATTTATGTGTGCCCCCCCAAAAAATAATGGGGGAAATTATCTTCTATCATAGACATTACTTAAAAATCATTAAGTCTAAAATAGTAATTAAAGTTTTTCCTATGTTTTGAAGAAATCTGGTGTCTTGTGACACAATCAAGTAAAAAATATTCTATGAAGACCATTGCCTTCAAAATATTTGTGGTAGGAAGAATCTAAGATGATTCCCTAAATTCCCACCCATCTTGTACGCTCCCTGTGTAATCCCCTCCCTCTGAGCATAGGCAGGACCTGTGAATATGATGGCTGGCACTCCATCATATAGGATGTCACCTATATTATGAAGTAAAGGTAAAGAGAATTTGTAGATATAATTCAGTTCCTTAATGAGTTGACTTTATTTGACCCAATCAGGTGAGCCCTTTAAAAGAGCATTTAGAGTTCAGAAACTTGAAGCATCAAAGACCCTCTCCTGATGGCCTTAAGTGAGCAAGCTGCCTATGAGTTCTGCATCTGCAAGGAAATGGATTCTCCCAACAGCCACAGGAGCTTGGAAGAAGACCCTGAGCCTCAGATGAACCTGCAGCCCCAGGTCATGCCTTGATTGTAGGTTGTCAGACTCTGAGCCGAGAACTGCAGTTAAGCCTTGTCCAGACTACCGACCCCTGGAAACTGAGATAACAAAATGTATATTGCTATCAGCTGCTAAATTTATAATAATCTGTCATGCAGCAATAGAAAATTAATTCAATATTTGATAAATATTTATTGGCCACTTTTCATGCACTAAGCACTGAAGTACATTTTGCCATGGATTTGGAAAAACAAATGTAAGAATTCACGCATTTGAGGAATTTTAATCCACTGGGAACCATAACATAGGCACTTAAGTGAGGACAAAATAAAGTAACATAGATTTGTATTAGTTGTAGCAATGAAGAGTTAGCAATCTCATTCCCTTCCTTCATGGGGAGGGAGAGAGCAATCAGGGAAGGCTTTGTGAAAGTGGTAGCACAAGCTAGGGTTTGAATAGTTTTGTTAGGTAGAAATGGAGCCGAACAACATCCCAGGCAAAAGGAAGAATATCAGCAAAGCAGAAATGGGAAAGTGTCTATTGTGGGAAGTGCCAGTGGAACTCTCTGGCTGAGACACAGGGTTCCCATAGAGGCTGCATGGGACTTTATTTGGTGGTCAATAGGTAGTCGGTAAAGGTGTGGAGGCCAAGGGAAGGACTTCCCAAGACAGGCCACAATGGCATGTGGATTATTTTGAGCTGAAAACAATCAAGGCCCAAAAGCTTCAGGGAGAAACTTTGACCTTCCCTGAACTACCTAAAAAGAATTTAGATAGAGGACCTGATCCAGAAAGAGAGCAATCACATAAACAACGATATTTTAATATGAACCTCAGGGGTGGGGGCAAAGTCTGTTTGTTAAAATTCCTCTCTATGTTCCATTGTTTCTGTGTGGCCCAGCAAACATTTGTTTATTTAACATTTACTCTTGGGGAGCCTGGGTAGCTTAGTCACTTAAGTGTCAGACTCTTGGTTTCAGCTCAGGGTCATGAGATCAAGCCCCATTTGGGGTTCCACACTTAGTGGGGAGTCTGCTTGAGATTCTCTCTCTTCCTCTCCCTTTGCTCCTCCCCCCCACCTTGCGCGTGCATGCATGCAAACACACACACACATGCGCTCTCCTCTCTCTAAAATAAATAAATCTTAAAAAAAAATTTACTTTTTCATCTTCCTGTGAATTGCATTCTTTCCCTTTGAAGTTCCAAACCCCTATCCCATCTCTTAGTTCAAAATGACATACATACATCATTTTGCCTGACTATCTTTGGAATTTCATATCTGTGTAGATTCCTATACATACAAAATTAAATTTTATTTTCTCCTATTAATCTGTCTCACATAAGTTTCATTCTTTGTCCAGCTAGAAGAACCTTGGACAGAGGAAAATTTCTTCCTCCCTGATAAAGGGATCAAGAGAAGCACATTTGTATGTTAACAAAGGTAGCAAGTGGCTCTCCTTCTGGGTTGAAAAGTGGACTACTCACAGACATGTACCCTGGGGCAAATAATACATTATATGTTAATAAAAATTTAATAAAAAAATGTGTTAAAAAAAAAGAAAAGTGGACTACTCTCTCAATATAGACTCGTTGCTTCCTTCTCCCACCCCCACTTTCCAGATGTTGATACCATTATCTCCTTGCTGCCTGCTTCTTCTATTTGGTAAACACTAGGGCTGTTTTCTGCTATAGCACCCCAGGTGATCAGTTTGCAAATAGAAAGTTTCCACTCTTTGCAACAAAACACTAACTGTATCCATTTCTGCAGGGAGTGGTTAGGTGGCATGGAGCCGCACAATCCATACATCTGTACTGCTCTCCTTCATCTAAGATACTGTTACTTAAAAATTTGATGATGCAGAAAAAGAAGATAATAATTCCCAAATATGTGTATTTTAGTGGAGAGATATCTACAATAAGATAACCTCTGGTTTATCAGAGAAATTTAAAAATATTTATATATCAAAAAATAGGCTCAGGATAGGAAGTACAGATCTTCATGGGGAAAAAAATGGGAATTTTGGGGACTTCAGACTGGCCTCTAAAAATAGTGAGAGGTTGGGACTTAAAGGAAAAAGGTCAATGAGACATTCTCAGCCTATGGAATGGCTGAGGAAATTTTATCAACAGCAGTGACCATTATGTGATTTTTAATTGTTTGCCGTACTGTGCCAAGCCCTTAGTGAAACTTTGCTGTAGTTACTGCATGAGGTCACGGTGCTTTGGGGAAATCAAGAAGGGGCCTGGGTTCCATGAATAGGTTGACTTGTTGCACAAGGAAGAGCAAGAGGAGAGGTTTTCACCTCTCCTCTGGTGATGGGAGGTCACGAGAGAAGGATCAGGGCCAGAATGATGGGGAAGGGTAAGGAGGATGTAGGCTTTGCCTGGCATGTGGAATAGGGCTCACATCTTATTTGAATGTTAAAGAGCAGGTGTCCTCCTAGGGCTAGAAGTCTTGAGAGACACTGGATAGCCAATATTTGTGTTATATTTTTATGAGCTTTGACCATAAGGTTAACTATGCCCCCTACAATTTGCTAAGCACTTTATGTACATAATCTAACCATATCTGAAGAAGTATTTGTTACTGTCCCCATTTTCCAATGAGGAAACACGTTCAGAGAGGGCAGAAAACTTGTCCAAGGGCACAGAACTAATCAACAGTGCCCAGTTTCAAATCCAGGGCTACTGGGCTCCGAGTCACATGTTCTCAACCACCTCTCTTTATATGAGCTTTCACCACATCACTCTACCGCGAACTGCTCTGTTTCTCTGGGTTCCCTCTTGTTTTCTCTCACACCCTTATTGCTTACCTTTCTTTTATCAACTTCTTTTTTTAATCTCTATCTCTACTCCTAATGTAATTCTTTGCTATCTCTTCGGGTATCCAGCCACCTTCTGTCTCAGTATGCTCCCATGTCATAGATGCCATGTCATATTGATGGTATAGATCAGATTCTCAGCCTCCTGGAGCATATTAGAGGATGTGGCTGAGTCCACACAGGAAGAGGCAAGGCTAGTTGCCAATAAAGGTTATTTGTATATGGGGACCCAAAAAATAGAGGCAACCCACATCACAAATCTAAACCTAAGATTGCCCGCATTTATGGGAAACACCTGTCAAGGAAAGCTAACATGCACCAATCACAATCCTCCAACTCATCTTTAGCTAATTAACCTTACCCAGGAAAATAGGCCCTGCTGGCCCTATAGGGAAATCTCACCTTCCTATCCAATCATGCCCTGTTTCTATGTTGCTTCTCTATATAACTCCACTCTATACAACTTGGTCTAGCCCAGAATCCCTTGGGAACAGCACTCCAGTGCTTGTGAGACATTGCACTCCCCCAATCCGTGGATTGTTTTCTCTTGAATAAAGGACATCAAACTTGTTATTAAATTGTATTATTTTTGTCATCTGACAGTGCTATCTAGGGACTCTTTCTCCCTGTCACACCGAATGGTGATTCCTTTTAATAAATGTTATGTCACTACCGGCTCCCCCCTTAAAATCCTCCAATGGCTTCCATTATGTTGAGAAAGAAATTCAGTGTTCTTACAATGTCTCCTAAGCCCCTGCAAGATCCGGCCTCTCCCTGCCTCTGCCTAGTCTCTGCCTCATTCACTTCCCTCCAGCCCTGTCATCTCTCTATACCACTCCACAATCCTGCACAAAGGATCTTTGTGCCTGCTGTTCTTTTTTTTTTTTTTTTATGTTCAGTTAGCCACTGTTTAGTACATCATTAGTTTTTGATGCAGTGTTCAGTGATTCGTTAGTTACGTATAACACCCAGTGCTCATCACAGCACGAGCCTTCCTTAATACCCATCACTCTGTTACTCCTCCCCTACCCCCCTCTACTCTGAAACCCTCAATTTGTTTCCCGGGGTCCACAGTCTCTCATGGTTCATCTCCCTCTCTGAGTTCTCC
>CM053608.1:46684433-46711896 GCA_028646535.1 Procyon lotor
AAAACACCACGAAGGACACGCATGTTTAACAGGTGGAAATGACTTTCAGTTCAAGTATATGCTCTTGATGTTAAAGCCCGCGAGAATTGTGTTCATTCCATCATTCAAACATTTTTTGAGCATCAAGTATTACCAGGCAAGGTTTCTCTTGCCATGTGTTGATGTCTAATTGGAGGTGCATACTGATTAGAAAAAGCCTCCCTTAACAGCAAGCTGGCAAAGACATGGTGTCCTCAGCCACCAGCGGTTCTAAAGGAAAGCAGGGATCGGTATTCAAAGCAGAAGGTACGTGGAGGTTACATGTGTCCTGTAAAAATGGTAGGTTTGGGGTAGAACATACATTGGATGTGGCCATTGATTTGTGCTCTGCCAAATGCAGAACTGTCTTTAGAGCCCAGCGAGGCGCTACCCAAACCTTCAGGTGTCGTTGCACGTGGCAATTATTTTAGCACAAGATTTTACAATTCAGTTGTGCATCAGTCTCGAGATTCTAGCTGTCATCAGCCTCAGCCCAAACCACAGTTTAACTGGCTTTATTTGGTGTCAAACATAATTGGAATTTCGGCTTAGAAGGGGAGAGAAGATGGAGCTAATCTTCACATAAAGGAAAACACATACATACTCGTTATTTCCTTTTTCATTTTGGGGCACCCTCTTTCATGGTGTGCAGGTCTCACCTAGGAGGGCGGCATACGCAGGGTTATCTGAAATGTGCTAAAGCTGTGGGAGCGGGAGTGGAAACCATCCATATCCCTCAACAGTTTGTCTCACACAGTGGGCAGCCATGTCCCAGCTTAGGGGCACAGGCCTAGCCCTTGTGCTGCTGTTGGGCTCCCTGCCAGGGAAAAGAGCTGTGCCCTCCTCCTTTGTACTGGGACAGGAACTCTGTGGAGTTTCTCTTGCCCTAAGGGGAAGGAACCGGTGCCTTGGCACACTTCTTCCAAACGGTCCAGTGCCTGCTCTGAATCAACTGAAGGGAGAATGAAAAGACCTTTTCATGGCCCAAGATCCTTCAGATAGGGGAAAACAAAAAACAAAAAAGAAAACAAAAAAAACCCCTTCACACCCATTTCTGATGAGCCCCATAAGAAATGTTTTTTTTCTCAGCTGAGGAACAGAGAGAAACTTCTAGAAAACTTGGGCAGAAAACCATTCACCAATGGAGCAAGAGTCAGAGGGAAGGATGGGGCCACAAAAGACCCATTGTCCACATCCGTCCTTCTTCTGTTCTGATTATTTGGTTGCAGCTCAGATCAACAGCAGTGACAGAGCTGGATCTTTTGCTAGGAATTTTCTAAAACTTAAAAAAATGAAGTTTAATTTGAGATAACTTGAGATAATTCACTAACTATGAGTTGAAGACCACCTCATTTGTTATCAAAAACGAAGTAGGCTAAACAGGACTAGTTGTTGAAACCCTGACTCATTGCTTCAGCTGAACTTGGAATTTTAGTTCCTTGAGCTACAGAAGAACTTTCCCTGAGTAAACACATGTTATTTATTATTTTTTTCTGAGCAAACGTATTTTAAATGAATCTTCACCATCTACTGAAAGCATAAAGTGAACATGAAATTCACTGCCTTCTTTCACTCTGGCCTCTAAACCTTCTCCTCTTATACTATAAAACATTCCTTTTTGAAAGTAAGCATGCATCCCACACAGACAAGACAGAGTCATCATTAATAAAGTGCAAATAGGATAAAACAATGATCAGAACAATGTCACAGACCAAAAAAAAAAAAAAAATCACCAAAGTGGCTAAACTGATCTTGAAGATACATAGGTCCACATAATTATGCCTACGGTTGTACATGCCAGGATGTCTTCAATAAATATCTTCTAAAATATTGCCTTGTCACAAAATATTAGCAAACCAAATCCAACAATACATTAAAAAAATCACACACCACAATCAAGTGGGATTTATTCCTAGGGTGCAAGGGTAGTTCCGTATTTGCAAAACGATGTGATACGTCACATCAAAAGAGAAAAAATAAAAACCATATGGTCATTTCAATAGACGCTGAAAAGCATTTGACAAAGTACAACATCCATTATATATATATATAAACATGTATATACATGTGTATATGTACGTGTGTGTATACACACACACACACACACATAGATACACAATAGAATATTACTCAGCCACAAAAAAGAATGAAATCTTGCCATTTGCATTAACATGGATGGAACTAGAGTGTATAATGTTAAGTGAAATAAGCCAGTCAGAGAAAGACAAATATCATATGATCTCACCCATACGTGGAATTTAAGAAACAAAACAAACAAGCAAGGGGACAAAAGAGAGAGAGAGAAAGAAACCAAGAAACAGACTCTTAACTACAAAGAACAAAGTGATGGCTACCACAGGAGAGGTAGTGAGGAGGATGGATGAAAAGGGTGATGAGGAATAAAGAGTATACTTATCAAGATAGAAAAAAGGAAGAGGTTTTTGACTAGAAAAACAATAAAGATAAAAATAAAATATTGGGGCACCTGGGTGGCTCAGTCAGTTAAGTGTCTGTCTTTGGCTCAGGTCATGATCCTGGGGCCCATTGAGCCCTGCGTTGAGCCCCATGTTGGGCTTCCTGCTCAGCGGAGGATCTCCCTCTCCCTCTGCCTTATCCCTTCCTCACAGCTCGTGCTCTCTCTCTCTCTCTGAAGTAAATAAAATCTTAAAAAAATAAATAAAATAAAATATTGTCTTGTCTAGTAATAATGATAATTACAATAATACTTTACCAAGCATAATAATACTACTTCACTAAATTTACTTGTGGTGGGTGGCATTTAAATACTTTATATGTAACAACCTCCCTTCATCCCCATAACCCAATGAGACAGATGGGTAAATTAAAGCGCAAAGCTATTTAGTAACTAGTCCAAAGTCATACAACTAAGAAGTGGCAGATTTGAACCCAAGTTGAACTGATGCCAGAATGTATGCCTTCCTTTTTTTTAAGATTATTTGTTTGTTTGTTTTAGAGAGAGGGCGAGAGCATGGGGGGACAGGGGCAGGAGCAGAGGGAGAGGGAGAGAGAGAGAGAATCTCAAGCAGAGTCCCTGCTAAGTGTGGAGCCTGATGCAGGGCTCAGTCTCACGACCCTGAGATCATGACTTGAGCCAAAATCAAGAGTTGGGCGCTTAGCTAACTGAGCCTCTCAGGGGCCCCAGAATATATGCTTTGAATCAATTCACTGCACTGTCTCTCAGCTTTACAAAAGTGAATGTGGTTCTACGTAGGGAACTGTCCTCATTTCTTGTCCTGCATGGGCAGTCCCAAAAAAGGTCACAGAAGGAGTATTATCCATTTATGACATCTATAAGCTAACCCATTTTTAATAGTGATTCAGTGGAGTGGGGGGAATACAATTTCACATACTGAAAAATCTAATAACCTTGATACACAATTAGCATTTAGAAAAATCTCCACCTCAAGTTTCCCACAAATTAATCATAGATAAATCCGTAGCTGAGTCATTTGTTGGTGTTATAGCCAACAAGAAACTCAACCAGAGAGCCCAACTCAAAGTGCATTAGAAATCCATTTTATGAAATGTTCTTTTGGTGTTAGATCTAACTTACATAATTAGAGCACATTAGAGTTGAATAGGGCCTTGGAGTTTATAGAATTTAATCTCATTAAGTGTCCAAGAAAGATAAATGAAGTGCCCCAGGGCCTAGAGCCATTCGGTGGAAGGAACATCACAAAACCAAGCTCATAGACTTCGCAGAGTCAGATGTCTTTCTCCACTGTAACATGCTCCTTGCTCCACCCCAGGTGACATTTAAAAATTTGTTTTTATTTCTTAAAGATTTTATTTATTTATTTGAGAGAAAGAGAGAGAGAGAGTTCAGGGGAAGGGCAGAGGGAGAGGGAGAGAGAATCCCAAGCAGACTCCCCGCTGATCCCAGCTGAGCCTATGACCCATCCCATGACCCTGAGATCATGACCTGAGCCTAGATTAGACACTTAACTAATAGCCACGGAGGCAACCTGTGACATTTTTATATTAAAAAAAGTAACATGTTCTCATTATTGGGGGTTGAAGACACTTTCCTATGCCATGTGAAAATAAGTTTTACACAATTATATTCTACTGGTTGAATTTTGGGGATATCTTTGATCTCCTCACAAGTTAGGTGGTGCTTGCCCCTCTTTTCACTGAGAGAAGCAGACATAAGAAAACACGAGAAGGACATGGAATATGAGTGTGGTGAGTAGCCTACGTACATGGGTACTTATTTTGCACTATTGCATTATATCCCATCACAACCATTTGTTTCCAGTGAAAACTATTGGTGATATCTCTGAAAACCATCAGGAAATGTTTAACTTGTGGGAAAGAAAACATGTCTCTTTTCAAAATGCCAGGTCCTTGGCCTCTTCTGTGGTCCCTGAGCCCGGGACCTCCATGGTCGGCCTGCCTCTCGTCTCCTTTCTGCCAGTCCACCTGAGCACAGCCATTTGTTCATTCCTCCCAAACGACAGATTTCATCCCATTAGTTGTATCTCAGAAACTCTCAGTGACAATCTACTGTCTTTAGGGTAAAGCCCTAACTTCCAGAGCCCTAAACTGACAGCACTCTCGATCTAGCAAATCCACCTGCTTTTGCATACCCTCCACAAACCGTCCACTCTGACCCAGTATGTCCCCCGTTTCCCAAAGATACGTGGTGCTTACCTGTCTCTGTACCTTTGCCCACATGGTTTTTCTCTCTCAGGATATCACCTCATCTGCCTGTGTTGATCCAATTCTGAGTCACAAGGCAAGGCCCAGCCTGGAGGCCTCCCTGTCAACCCGGGCTTCCTGAAATCCTTCTCTGAAAGCATTTATTACTGGTAACAGTGATTTCACATTTGCTGTTCTGTTTTATTTTAATTTTTCCGTGCATGCTTCTCTTGCCTTCCCATCCGGTTTATAAGCTCCTTTAGAGCAGGGAACATTTTTTTTAGATGAAAAGCATTTCCTCTATGCCTTAAACACATGAAGAACTAAGTATCTATAGCTGGTGTTAGTCAATCACTTTTCCATTTTCTTGCTTCTCCCCCAACATTCTCCTTGAAGATCTGGCAATTTAAAGCATTTAGGGTGATTTTATATACTTATCTAAAAACCTAAAGGCTATGGAATATATCTTTAGGTAGACCTTTTTACCTATAATTCATGGATCAATTCAAAGGTGAGCTGTTAGCGCATTTATTAATAGGTTAAGAGAATTAAGAACTTAAGAACAGAGGAGCTCAGGTGCCTGGGAGGCTCAGTCGGTTAAGCATCTGCCTTTTTGGTTCAGTTGATGATCTGAACTCTATCCCAGGATTCTGGGATAGAGCCCTGCCTAGGGCTGATTCTCTCTCCCCCTCTGCCTGCCACTCCCCCTGCTTGTGTGGCCTCTCTCTCTCTCAAATAAAGAAATAAAATATTTAAAAAATTCATTGGCAAAGATGTAACAGTCACAATTGATAATATATGAACATCAGGGGGAGCAGGAAAGGGAAAAGCAGGCTTCCGGCAGAGCAGGGAGCCGGACTCGGGGCTCAGTTCCAGGACCCTAGGAGCATGACATCAGCTGAAGACAGACACTTAACGACTGAGCCACCCAGGCGCCCCCGAACATATCATTTTTAAAAAATGACCCCAGGTATATTACTTAATGAACAGCAAGAGAGTTCTTTCTGCTTTTTCCAACCTTCCAAATTAGCTTCTGACTCATGGTGCAGTTCGGCAAATGTAATCATATTCTCTATCTTTTCTAATCTCTTCTTATAAAGATATAATCATATGTAAACTCCTCATGAATTGGATTTCTCAGTGAATAAGCAAATACATGTTTATCTCAGTTTATGTAGGACAAATCCATTTCATGGTTGGTGCACAAGATTACAACAGACCAACACATGTTTTGAAATTACAAGTCTGAAGATCATCTTACATACCATAGAAGTAAAAGAAAAAAGTCAAGAAAGAGGATCCAATTTTATTCTGCTCATTTGGAATTAGCCTTCAGGTTACATAAGGAATTCAAGAAGGAGCTGGCAAAACAGAGATTGTCTAGGTCAGCAATTAAACATTACTGGAGCCCAGAAGATTTGTTAATGACATTCTCTCCTCCCTCTTGCTGTTTTCCCCTCTTCTTTTTTATTCACTTCTGCTGTATATATCACTGTTTTTTTCTTTCTTTCTTCTCTCTTGCTTGTGCCTTAAATCTGCCAGTGACAATCATCCTTGCTGGAAATGGAGTTCTCTTCCTGCCACCTCCCTCTTCTGGAATTGACTAGCTCAACAACATTACAAATATACACTTTCAAGATAAAAAGTCCATCTGTGTTTTATAAGCCTAGTAAGTCAGGGGCCTTCACTTTTTATTTTCCCTATATAGTTGCAATCACAGCACAGACGTGGGACGAACTGGCCACGTGTGGAAGTTTTTAAAAAGCAACAAATCATTACCTGAAAATCATTATCTGTAAAGAAAGGAGGAAAAACTCAAGCATTTATCTTGCTTTTCTTTTGAACTGTTTTTCAGAATAAGAAAATAGTTGATGTGGGAAAACTGTTTTAGAAAGATCCCCGCCAATAAATGTGAATGAAACCAGTTAATGGATCTAGCAATAGTGCATGGCTGCTAAGACTGTTTGGTAAAAGGCTTCGCAAAGGATAGATAGGGATGAGGACGCCAATGTCTACATCATGGAAAAAGAGAGCCATTTGTGATACAACTCAATAGTGTGTACAAAGCATCACCTGTGAAATATTCCTGCAAAATTAATTGAATCAAATTCTAATTACTGGTAAGTAGTGGGGATGAAAAGAAGTGTTACGTGACACCGTGAGGATAAAGTCAATCTTCTACATGGGAGATCCATCTCTTCTCTTTCATTTATTTATTTATTCAATCATTTCTTTTTTTAAAAGATTTTACTTTTTATTTGTTTGTTTGTTTGTTTGTTTGACACAGAGAGAGAGAGAACACAAGCAGGGGGAGCAGCAGGCAAAGGGAGAGGGAGAAGCAGGCTCCCCACTGAGCAAGGACCCCAATGTGGGGCTCCATCCCAGGACCCTGAGATCATGACCTAAGCTGAAGGCAGACACTGAACCACCGGGTGCCCCCAATCATTTATTTTTATCTAATATCCTTGAACCTGGACTCAAAGATATTTATTCTATACTGTGAGTTCTAATGCAATGCTTATTTATTTTGTTGCTCTAATTGTTCCAGCTTTGGCTACTGGAGCTCCTTCAGTCCAGTTGGCTGTACTCCTATGTCCTTTTGACATATTTCTGTGTGTGTGTGTGTGTGTGTGTGTGTATGTGTGTGGCACTTTTTACATTCTGGCACTACAAGATACCCCAGGCTCATCTGGTATGTTTGGGGCTGCAGTCCTACAATCAGCCATTTTTTCTAATAAGTCCTGATACATTTTATTGGAGAATGGTATTAGAAACCAAGATGTGGCTTTTCGGTGTGTTTGTCGCTAGTGGGGTATCATTGAAGCTAGGTCCTCTGAGCTGACAAAGCGAGGAAATATATATGTATACTACCTGTCATACACACACACACACACACACACTATTTATTTATTTATTTATTTAATTTGTGTAACCACCTGTATCTATATTAAGCTAAACATGATGTTGGGATTCATCCTGATGTTGGGACTGGCTTTTAATCCAGCTGTGGGGATGGGGAGTAGGGGAGGTATAGAGAGAACAAAATTGCCCAGGGGATGGTAATTGTTGAAACTGGATGATATGTAAATGGAAGTGGGGTGGTGTCATGATCTATTATACTATTCTCTCTACTTTTGAGTATGTTTCTAAATTTACATAACAAGAAAAACTTCTGTTAATAAGAATAGTTAAGGTTGGAGAAGGCACATTTGACTTCATTCCAAGCCTATTTATTCTTCCTTTATACAAGATTTTAATGAGCATTGTTAGCTAATTTGCAAACACATAACTAATTGAAACACTTTAAACATTTTAAAAGACTTTTTTAAAGTGCACTGTGACAAAAGTAAGAAATTACAGGTAATAAGAAGGGAACTTCTTAAAGAAACCATATAAAATAATATAGAAATGATAATTTGCTGCGGTCACAGACAGAATACACACTAAAATAAGCTTTGAGAATATTATTGTATTTCCATAAAAAAGCTGTTCTCTATAATAATCATACTTTATCAAGAAAAACGTATATAATATTTAGCATGTTTTGTTTAAGAAAAAAACAAAAATAAGTAAACATATCTTTAGTTTTTATTCAAATCAGTAAAAATTTTTAAGTTTCTAACCTACATGGATAGGCACTAAGTCATCATGACAGCTGCCTAGAACAACTCATTCTCCAAGGCTCCAGATAGCTAAGTATTAGAACTCAGATCCAAGGGATGCCTGGGTGGCTCAGTGGGTTAAGCAGCTGCCTTTGGTTCAGGTCATGAACACAGGGTCCTGGGATCGAGTCCACATTGGGCTCCTTGCTCGGCAAGGAGCCTGTTTCTCCCTCTGCCTCTCTGCCCACTTGTGCTCTCTCTCTCTGACAAATAAATAAATAAAATCTTAAGGAAAATAAAAAAAGAACTCAGCTCTAAACATCCAGTTCCGCAAAATATTTAAATATTTTCTATTTCCACAAAAGTACATTTAGTTTTCCTGAGAGTCTCAGGTTTAACTTAAAAAGAAACAAAAATTCCACAAAATCTATTCTTACCCTAATAAGTCTGTGAAAGAAAAGTATTACATGAAAGCTTTTTTTTTCAAACTCCATTTCTGATGGAAAATGTAAAGCAGGTATCGGTGTACGTTCACAAAAATTTTCATGGACTACTATGTTATTTTTCTCTTCCTGCAAAAGAGAAGCTAAAGCCATATGGATAATGTGTAGTGTTCAGAGTAAATATGTTTGTTTTAAAATACCCTGAATCAGTGAGCTTTTTACTGGTCAGCCCAGTCTATTGAAAGGAATGTTTTGGGGTGCCTGGCTGGCTCAGTTGGTAGAGTATGGGACTCTTGATCTTAGGATCATGAGTTCAAGCCCCACATTGGGCAGAAAGCTTACTCAATTAAAAAAAGTTTTGATACTTACTATTAAACTTCTCTCCCTAAGTTAGACCAAAGATCAGGAAAAGAGGGTGAAAAATTCTTTTTTTATCTACTTCAATATCAATTGTCTATTTTTGTTTCTTTTTTTTTTTTAAGTCTTTTTTTTTTTAAAGACTTTATTTATTTGACAGAGAGGAGAGAGATCACAAGCAGGCAGAGAGGCAGGCAGAGAGAGAGGGGGAAGCAGGCTCCCCACAGAGCAGAGAAGCCCAATGTGGGGCTCGATCCCAGGACCCTGAGATCATGACCTGATCCGAAGGCAGAGGCTTTAACCCACTGAGCCACCCAGGCACCCCTATTTTTGTTTCTATCCTTTTTGTCTATGGGCTGCAAATCAACAGGACTCTTTTTCTTTTTTTGAGTGCCTAGCATCAGCAGGGCACAATAGGGATAATGGTTTGGGAGGGGGAGGCTTAGAGAACTGAAATAGTCCAGGGGCTGCCTCCTCACTTCCCGCTGAGCCACACCCCACACAAGCCTTGTGTCCCCAGGCTGTTAGCGCTGTCCACTTCTTGGAAGAGTAACTTGCATTCAAGAGATTATGCTCAGCACTCCCCTAAGAGGACTTTTGTTGGGGTGTGATGTTCCAGAAATTAACCCTTAGGTACTTCTTTACTAATCTGGTACAGAAAAGCTTCTGGCTCCTTTGA
Organism: Procyon lotor; assembly: GCA_028646535.1. Lineage (NCBI taxonomy): Eukaryota > Metazoa > Chordata > Mammalia > Carnivora > Procyonidae > Procyon > Procyon lotor. The sequence goes on from CM053608.1 coordinate 46,694,195, forward strand.
ACAATTTATAGAGAAGACTAAAATAGATACGATCCTGTAGAGAAACGAAAACAGAAGCCAGGCTAGCATTACCTGTCAGCAGACAAGGCAGGCACCAATGAAATGCCTGCAAAGAAGACCCACACGTTGATGTTACAGCATTCTGGTGCCGGGATACTTCCTTTAAGGGTAAGCTTTGTCTTCTCTTTGCTTATAGGATTTGCCAGAAACATTCTGGAAGGGGAGGCCAAGTTGCATTAGATTAGCCCTGCTCCCTGATGACCAACAACATATCTTTCAGACTTCATTTGACATCCTCAAGAAGCTTAGTTCAGGTAACTTCTCTCTAAAGACCAGAAATCATGTGATATATTTCCCTCCCATGTCACCACACCAGACTCCCCCTTTCTTGCTAGTCCCTTGCATCCAATTTCTAAAGATTCCAAGCAGAGCGATGTCCTTTTATGTGGAAAACCACAAGGGTAGAGCCAAAATATTGCAAGAACAACATGCATTTGGGGCATTTCCATTTGGCTGTCTTCAATAATATAGTACATGGATGTACTATATCTAAACTATAGTTTAGCTATTTCTATATCTAGGTATAGAGATACAATATCTATATATAGGTAAACTAGATCTAAACTATAGTACTATAACTAAACCCAAGGTCGGTCTGAGAATGAGAAATTCCATGATTTTCTCTTTTTAAGAAAAAAAAAAAGATTTAATTTATTTATTTGAGAGAGGGAGAGAAAATAAGTCAGGTGAGGGAGAGGGAAAGGGTCAAGCAAACTCCCTACTGAGTGCGGAGTCCAAAGCGGGACTCAATCCCAGGATTCCGAGATACCTGAGCTGAAGTCAGATGCTTAACCGACTGAGCCACCTGGGTGCCCCTCAGTATTCTTCGCTGAGCCCAGCAATACATCGTTTGGATTCTAGGCACCAACACCCTTGCTTTTCCTTGTTTGCAAAGCATAGATAATGACATCCACTCTGGGACCGGAGCTTGAACTAATTATGATTGCACAGTGCTAAATATAAAGAGGCTTCATGGCACAGGCAGGTAATATGTCCCTTTAGGAGTGACACATATTAATTATACTGTGTGAAAGCCCAGCAAAGCTGCATCAGTCATTTTGAGAAAGGTGGTCTAAGTAGAACCACCCTATTTCATTTTTAGGATGATATATTTGCCTTTTGGTTTCTTGCTCCTAGCTCATCTTTGTAATAGTGCAGAATTATCTTATTTCTATTTCTTATTTAACTCCTTGCCTCTGGCCAGCTAGCAGTCAGTTCAGTTTCTCTGGGTGTGAGTTTACAGCAACATCTTGGGGACGGAAGGGAGGCTTCCTGTCACTCAGGAGAAGTCCAGGATTGGCCTGGCAGTCTGAGTCTTTTTCCTTTGAATGCCATTAATTGGCCAGTAGATGAGAAGGTCGTGTCACAAGGGAACATCACAGGGATGATGATCCCCCCAGTTACAGAACTGTAGCGAAGGGAAACAATGTGCTGTACTTCCTGTGTCAAACTGAAATTAACAAAGCAAATCAAATTGAGAAAACTGGGCTGCAGAATACCTGCTAAGTACTAAGCAGATACCGACAAATAAAATAACTAAGGAAATTAAGTTGAAAAAGGTACAGAGAAAAATGTATTCATTCATTCATCATGTGTTGAGCACCTCGTCTACACCAGCCATTGTGCTAGGAGTGGGGACACAGTGGTGAACGAGAGACAAAAATCTTTGCTTCATAGCATTTACATTATGAGGGAGAAAGACAATCAACGAGCAAAGAAAGGAGCGGGAAAATACACAGTAATATGCCCTACGCAGAGAATTCATGTAGGTTGGCGTGATCATAACTGAATGGGCTCTCTGCAAAGGTAATAGCTAAGCAAGGATGTAAAGGGTAAGAAGGAATCTGTCCTGTGAGGACCGAGGGGAAGTGTGTTCCAGGCCAAACAGGGAGAGTCAAAATCTCAAGGCAAGAAAGAGTCCTGCACCCATAACCATGCCGATGTGGCTGGGCCCAGCAAGGAGCAGAGTCTGAGTTAGGCGGGGGCAGGATGCAGCTTGCGAAAGGCCTGTGAGCCCCACAAAAACTGGAGATTTCTAAGTGTGATGAGAAGCCAGTGGAGAGTTGCAAAGAAGCAAAGTAGTAGGATCTGATTCATGCCTTTAAAAGACGACGCTGCCATTCTGTGCAGAGAGATGGGTAGGGGTAAGAGTAGAAGGGAGCCAGGGGGATTCTGCTTAGTAGATCTCAGTCCTGTGGTTGCTACTTGCTCCTTATTTGGGAGAGCTAATGACAAAGGATCATTGTGTGTGTGTGTGTGCATCCTCATGTCTACTGGGAAAGTTAAAAGATACCCCATTTTGAATGGAAGCTGGTGCAGCCACTCTGGAAAACAGTATGGAGGTTCCTCAAAAAGTTGAAAATAGAGCTACCCTATGACCCAGCAATCGTACTACTGGGTATTTACCCCAAAGATACAAATGGAGTGATCGAAGGGGCATGTGCAGCCCAATGTTTACAGCAGCAATGTCCACAATAGCCAAACTATGGAAAGAGCCTGGCTGTCCACTGGCAGATGAATGGATACGTACATATGTACATATAATGTACATATAGTGGAATATTATGCAGCCATCAAAAAAAAATCTTTTTTTTTTTTTTTTAGCAACAACGTGGATGGACCTAGAGGGTATTATGCTAAGTGAAGTAAGTTAATTGGAGAAAGAATTATCATATGATCTCACTGATATGTGGAATTTGAGAAACAATGCAGAGGACCATGGAAGAAGAGAGGAAAAAATGAAACAAGATGAAACCAGAAAAGGAGACAAACCATAAGAGACTCTTAATCCCTCCAGAAGTAAACTGAGGGTTGCTGGAGGGGAGGGTGGTTGGGTGATGGACACTGGGGAGGGCATGTGCTATGGTGAGTGCTGTGAAATGTGTAAGCCTGATGATTCACAGACCTGTACCCCTGAAACAAATAACACATTATATGTTAATTTAAAAAAAAGAAAAAAAAGATACCCCATTTTTGTGGCCTGAGAAATCTCAGACTGTATTGCACAACAAGACAACTGTGGCCAGTCAGTTCTTCGTGCACACGTGGATTGTAGAGTTACGGTGTTTAACTCACTTGGCCCCTTTCCACGGCCATCCGTTCCCCATTGACTACCTGCCATACCTTTGCAGCGGCTGCTCCTAACTCTTCTCCACACTCCAAAACCACCCTATTCTCAATCATCAGTTCTTCCCTAGGGGTAGTGCCTTTATTCCTTTCTCTACAAAGAAAAGTAAAACTCTTCAAGGTGAATTTTTTTGTGTCAACTTCACATTCAGATACTTCCTTAGTTTGGGAAGATATACCTCTGCCCTCCTCCAGGCTTCTCCCCTCCACCTGTCGGAAAGTCTGTGTCTTAACCCGTTTGCGCTTCCAAAATGATTCCCTCGTTTGGAAGCATTTTTGCTATTATCTCTTCTTTGTCCTCTTCTCTGCTTCTAACACTAGAGCCTAGTTTGTCCGATCTGAATGGGCAGCCCTGCTCTCTGTGCTGCTACTTTCTGGCAGTCTCTAACATTCCCCCTTCAGGTCTGTGCCTCTCCTTCAACCTGTAAATAAATGAACCTCAGCCTCCCTCTCCAGTTCCCAGTGCCCAGATCCCTCTACGCCCATAACCTTCAAGAACTGTACGGATTCAACCATATCCTTCTTTTTGCCAAATCCTTTCTCTGCTTCAACTTACCTATTTCTTGACTTCCCTCTTTTATTTGCTCCTTTTGTGAACTTTGTTTCGCCTTTTAAGTTTAAACATTCATTAAATCTCTCATCATTTATTCAACACTTATAGACAACTCTCAGTTATGTAGGATTCTGTAAAGTCCCTCACTGACAGTCTTTCTCTAAACTTACTATAGGTCCGCAGTCCCTTATGCAAAGCCTATTGGGGCTGGAAGTATTTTAAAAGCAAAAATCTTCAGATTTTGGAATGATAGTATGCACATATATCATAATGCATTAGTATCTGCAGCAAAAATGTATGACAAGTCATGCTAAGTGGGATAATTAAAGACAATAAATTGCTTCATAAGAGTTCATTTCAGATTTTGCTGCCAAATGAGTTTTGATGTCAATTTAAAAAAGATAGGAAGGAAGGGAGGAAGGAAGGCAGGGAGGAAGGCATCTGATGGTATCTCGGGTCTATGCTCTGTTTTTTCTGTTACACCAAAACTTTCTACCTGGCTTTCAAGTTACTACTTCAAAGTCTACATTTTCTAAAAAGAACAGATTGATTTTTTCTTGCAAGCAGTCTTCCTTTCTCAAGAATTTCACTTGCTTAAGCTAAATAAGTCAGTCAGAGAAAGACAATTATCACGTGATCTCTCTGATATGAAGAATTTGAGAGGCAGGGCAGGGGAGTCATAGGGGGTGGGGGAGAGAAATGAAACAAGATGAGATGGGGAAGGAGACAAACTGTAAGAGACTCCTAAACTCACCAAATGAACCAAGGGTGGCTGGGAGGTACGGGGGTAGGGATAGGGTGGCTGGGTTATGGACATTGGGGAGGGTATGTGCTATGGTAAGTGCTGTGAAATGTGTAAGCCTGACAATTCACAGACATGTACCCTGGGGCAAATAATACATTATATTAATAAAATAAATAAATAAATAAATTTTAAAAAAAAAGGATTTCACTTGCTACCAGAAATATCCTTTTTTAAAAGCCCCCTAAACTAAAAACGTTATTCCATCTACTTTTGCTCCTACATATAATCTATCATCAAATTTCTTGACTTCAGCCCATTCGACAGCCCCTACTTGAATACAAGCCCATGCTGTTTTAACAGCCTCTTGGGCCATTTCTGAAATTCTAGCCCCCATCTGTGATCATGGTTTTTTAATTCCCTAAACCTCACCTTTCCCTCATCAAGAATATCAATGACACTATCTCTGAAATATCTCATTCATCGTGAATGCTTCTTTTCCTCAAGAACTTACAACACTCTCTCTGTCTGTATTTAAAGACTGGGCCACGCCCCACATTTATTCCTGAAGGAAGTTCAACTTCCTAAGGTTCCTCTCTGTACCATTCTCTCTAACCAAACACATGGTACTTTGACTTATCTTCTCACGAGTCCAGCTGCCACCCTGATTCTGATGCCTTTCTTAATTGTAAGATAGAACAACGCAGTATCAGATATAATTGACATACTGTTTTTTAATTTTTTAGTCTTCAATAAAATTTATTGGTCATTCCTTTTAGGCTTATTTTAGGGTAGAATGTTGGCAATTGTGTGACTGAGTTGGTCGGGGTACTCCCAACTATTCCCTTTTCATTCCTTCCATTTTCACTGAAAGGAAAAACTCCCAAGGTACCTCATTAACAAGCATGAAATGAATAAATAAATAGCACATGTACCAAACATAAAGGAACAAAGCTTAAGCCACTGGCAGAACGTTAGCATTAAAATTGCAGAAGCACTAGAGACTTTTCATGAGCTTTGAATGAATGCTGAGTACATGGGTATTGAATCTCTTTCCTTATTTTGTATACTTTGACCTTCTAGGGCTTGTTTTCTTTTCTCCTACAATCTACCTATTAATTCCTTCATTACTATTTATGCTGGGAAAATAAATGATGCTGTTTAGTACTTTGGATGCCCATCAGTGGATCAGTGGATATTTACTCACAAACTTGAAAAATATTTGCTATCTCAAATAATTTTTTAAAATTAAGTAGAGGGGTGCCTGACCGGCTCAGTTGGTAGAGCATGCAACTCTTGATCTCAGTGTCATGAGTTTGAACCCCACGTTGGGCATAGAGCTTACTTTAAAAAAATGAAGGGAGAGAAGACAATGCATTGCAAGACCAGCTAGCAACAAAGAAAGGTCAAACTACCGATTTATTTAACTATCCCCCGCCCCCAATTCCAGCTTGGATATTATTTTATTCAATGATTTTTTAAATGACCTGAAAGAAGTACATTGAGAATATCTTCATCTGATTTATAGATGAAACTAGATACTCATGGTTGCTGTTTTGTTCATATACATCAGAATAAAATTCAAAGCAATTCATTAAATCTAAGAGTGGTTCTACAAACTAAAGAAAATTCGGTGGGGACAATCAGCTTATTTCAGGTTTAAAATGTAACTACAAGACATAATAGATAAGTTGGCTGGGTGAAATATAGAGCTGAAAAGACCTGTATGGGGGGGGTGCATACAAATAAGGAGTTAATTAGAACAGTGTAATGTACAATTTCTTTTTTTTTTTAAGATTTTTTATTTATTTATCTGAAAAAGAGAATGAGAGGGAGTATGAGAGAGGGAAGAGTCAGAGGGAGAAGCAGATGCCCCGGTGAGCAGGGATCCCGATGTGGGTGGGACTCAATCCTGGGACTCCAGGATCATGACCTGAGCTGAAGGCAATCGCTTAACCAACTGAGCTACTCAGGCATCCGGTAATGTAACATTTCTTTTAAAAAGCACTATGATAATGAGATGAGTTAATAAAATTGTTACATAAAATGACAGATACTAGAGGTGGAAGAACATTATGTAATCTAGTCAAGTTATTATCATGATTTTTTTTCAGCAGTAAAACATTTTATGCAAAAGAAATTGTAACAGGGATTTAGCCATATGTAGAAAACAGAAGTGAGCTTCCCTGAGTGAGGACACGGCATGAAGCTTGCAAGCCTGAGTTCCTCTCCCATTCACCTTTCCAATCATTCCTTTCTCCCTGTTGTAGCCTTCGAGGCACCCCAGAGGATGCTTAGGGTTCCACAGAGCACTATGTAAACCAGCTCCCATCTCCTAATTTGCAAATATAAAAGCTGGTGCCCGGAAAGGATAAATAACCTACCCAAGCTAATGCAGCTGGTCTAAAGAAGAGCTGGGGTCAGAGCTCTGGTCTTTCAGCTACAATCAGTGCGGTCTAGTTCACTTTTCTGGTCATTGCATTTCCCTGTATTGAGTGTCTTCTATATGCCAGGTTCTGCATGATGTGCAAATGAGATGGGCATATCCTGCTCTAGAGAATGCGAAGAAAGAGATCGGCTTATGAATAATAATATGGAGAAATTACATGGGATGATACAGAATTCCATGACATGAGAGATGTCAGATAATATCAGCTGAGAATGCAAGGAAACTTCACAAATGAGATACTATTTAATCAGTTTTAGAGATGGATAGGTGTTGATCAGGCATAATTTTTTGCATTCACAGATACTTAGTAGATTACTATAGCCAGTTTGGACTATTACAGGTTAAAATACAGAATCAAAGAGGGATTTTTAAAGGGCATTTGTCATTATTATAATATACAGTCATTTTATAAAATACCTTAAAAAACCAATATTTTGAATTAACATATACCTTTTGGTGGAGCTTCATTTAATTGCTAAACCCACGGATGTTAATACTTCCTAGAAGTATTTTGATATTCTACTTATTTTAGGTAAAAGTTATGAGGGAATCTAAGGGCAAAGTCCTCTGTGCTGGTTTGAACGATATCAACACAAACAGGGAAATGATTAAAACGAGGAGTTTCAGCATCCAGACCAAAAACAGTCCCTGCTTCCCTCATTCTCCAAATTAGCCATTCTTCATTTTAAGATTCTAATAAAACAAAGTCAGGTGCGTGAAAAATTCCTCACTATTTAGGGTTCTTATTTGGACCATCTTGGTGAATAGCACATTCAGGTTTCTAAGATCTTCATTCAAAGTCAGCAGTGAATTAGATTCGATGGTCCAATGTTTACTGAGATGAGGCAGGTTGCTTTGGAAAGGTTCATCTTTTTTTTTAAAGGCTGCATTTGTCATAATCCCAGAGATCTCTCAGAACCACATGGTAACTGAATGCTCTTAGCATTTAAGTTTTGTGTTGTCTGTTTGTCCTCCAGTCTCAAATTTTTGTCTTTCCCCATGTTCCCCTGACCATTTTCTTCCCTATTGCTGGTTAGAAGTTATTAAAAATAGCCTGTGGGAGTTGATAATGAACCAGTAATTAGAAAAGGACATAAATCTATGCATAGTGAATTTTTGATCTCTCTATAAATGGTATTTGACTGATGCTCATCAGGTGCAATGGCAGAGAGAAATCAAAGCTTTGTTAAGAGGAAATGACAGTAAAATCAATAGTCACCGGAATAAACACAAAACAATTAATATTCTAGTCCCTTGTCACTTGCCTTCAAGCTATTAGGGTCCGTCCGACCGATGTGGTTGGTGAACGGCCAACTTCAAATGTTTTACTCTAGTTTCAACTACCACTTCAGCATTAGATGTTCTTTAAAGCACCTGGGTGGCTCAGTCATTAAGCATCTGCCTTCCGCTCAGGTCATAATCCTAGGGTCCTGGGATCAAGCCCCGCATCAGGCTCCCTGCTCAGCGGGAAGCCTGCTTCTCCCTCTCCCACTCCCCCTGCTTGTGTTCCCTCTCTCGCTGTCTCTCTCTCTGTCAAATAAGTAAAATCTTTTTTAAGAAGTATGTAACAAACACATATATATGTATATATATCAATATCATACAAACACACATATATTTAAATCTATTACCTATTAAATTATGGGTTATACTATAATCAGTACCCTGAAGAGAAACAATACATCAGACGTGTACAGGGCATGCTTTTCTTAGAGCACATCACAAAAGCTGGTCTGACCTACACATTCTGCACATTCCATTCCAAAAGCTTCAAAGCTATCGTGTGAGAACAAAGCAAATATATAATATTATAGGTGAAGAAGAGAGGGATAAATAAGCATCAGAGGAGAGCTCAGGTTGGTGGGGATGGCCATCCCACATTTTACAAAGGAGTACAAAAGATTTAATACTAAAACAATACACTGGCTTCTACAAACAGGAACTGGGGATAATGAGTAAGATCAGGGATGACCTTGACTCACCTTTCAGTCTCCTGTCTAAGACAACATCTCCTGTCAAAAGAGGTACATAAAAAGCAATTCTGAACTGTTGATCTGGAATCTTAAGCTAATCATTCTATTTCTCAGAGCACCTTTATGTGATTTATTAATATCTGATTCAAATAAGAGCTTGGCCTACTGCAAATGAGCCCAACCCATAGGAAAGCAGCTTTTGAGAGAAGACAAGGTAGTTTGGTTGTCTTCCAGCAACAAAGTTCTGAAAAGGCTAGAGAAGAGAGGACTAAGTCTGCGAGATAAGTAACTGGCAGGAGCTACCTTCACAGGAATTTACTTCGCTGGTTAAGCTCGAACCAATTACTGTTCCACACTCAGAAATATGAAAAGTATCTAAGCGAATATATGAATGAGTAGTACCCAGGATACTTGCAAATACACGAGACTAGAATGGCATTAGCCTGCATAACAGTAATAGATACTGATTCGCAATGATAAACCTTATACTTAAACCTTATAAAAGAGACACTGGACAAATCAGTGACTCAGCAGGATTCCCTCGGCAAGGACCTACCTCAAGATCCCGGTCATAGACTCTGTTTCTGGAGTTTTCACATCTATTCCAGGAGTCAGGATACCTATTCCGATATTCAACACTCCTGCTCCGATTACTGGCACACGCATGGCACCTGCCACAGCCACAGCCACAGCAGGTCCGGCCCCCCATCGAGGTTCTGGATGGGACTGGTCTTCAGATGCTCCCAGGAGAGGGTGGTCAGTATTGCCGAAGAAGTGGAGGGGGGGAGTGGAGTCCAGAGCTAGATACGCAGCCGCATATGGTCCCAACGGACAGAGTCCCAACGTCAGAGTGCAGCCAGAGGCCTCTGTTCTTAGCAAAAGAAGGGATCCCCACTGAGGGATTTCTGACCCGCTATGATTAGGGAAAATTCTTCATCAATTCAAAAGAACACAAATCCCCAGTTTTTCATCTCTCCAGCCAAAATGGTGATCTGCTCCCCTCAATGTCCTCATGAAAACAAATGAGCATCACTGGCCAGCAATTCGTCTTTATTACGGGGATGATGTCACAAGAGCTTTAATTTTCCCCTCTACTGCATGAGCTGGTAGGAGTTCAGCTTAGAATTTGAGGATGTCAGAGAGCAGTAACAGTAATTACTACTTATACAGAGCTTTGTATGTGCCCCAGGCTTGACAATCATCAGCAATACCTTATGACCAGCTGGTCATGCTGACCAGGATGATCATCAGCCAGTATTCCTGAAGGAAATGGATCTGTCTTGACTGGAGCTGAAAACAGAATCCCAAAGACTTTAATTTAAATGTTTCCAGTCCTTGATGCTTGGAGTCTAAGACTGCTGTAGATATTTTTAATAGCAAGTGCAAGAAATTTATTTGAACAAAGGGATTGAAAGATATGCAGAAGCAGAATTGGAACAAAGGAGAGGAAAGAGTATTTCAGTTCCTCTTCTGAGACCTTCATTTAACTCCATTGCATGCATGACCAGGAAATATTCAGGAGTCCCCCTCCTGATACTCCCCTCTCCAGTAAGGCCAGAGAAACATTTTAGTTTTTCACTAGTTAATAGCTCCTCCCACACACCCCCACCCAACACAAAAAATGTAAACCCTCATTGGATAACAGAACACTGTATCATTTAAAAAGAAGAAGGATATACAAAGATTAAAATGTCCCCTACAAGAAGACAATTTTTACCAATTCTGAATACCAATGATCATTACTTTAGCACAGTATCTTCAGCAAGAGAAACAATCCAATACAAAAATGAGCAAAGAACATGAAAAGATAATTCACCGAAGGAATATAAAGGGCCAATTAGCAAAAAAAGAGTTCAATATCTTTTTAATTTGAAGAACTTCAAATTTAAACAATGAGATACCAACATATTGGCAAAAGAAAAAGACCGATTATATACAACATTTATAAAGTGATAGAAAAATAGGCACTTTCATTTACTTTGGTTGGGAGCTTCGGTTGATAAAAACTTTTTTTTTTTTTTAAAGATTTTATCTATTTGACAGTGAGAAACACAGCGAGAGAGGGAACACAAGCAGAGGGAATGGTAGTGGGAGAAGCAGGCTTCCCGCTGAGCAGGGAGCCCGACGCGGGGCTCGATCCCAGGACTCTGGGACCATGACCTGAGCCGAAGGCAGAGGCTTTAACCCACTGAGCCACCCAGGCGCCCCTGATAAAAACTTTTTATAGGTAATTTGGTAGTATCTGTAACACTTAAAAATAAGTGTGCTTTCCATGAAATAATTCTGTTTCTAGGGGATTTATCCCACAAAAATACTGACCAAAAAATCCCATAGAGACAATACTGCTGATAGAAGGAAAAAAGTGGATGTTGGGGCCCCTGGCTGGCTCACTCAGTAGAATAGGCGACTCTTGATCTCAGGGTTGTGAGTTTGGGCCCCACACTGGGGGTAGAGTTTACTTAAAAAAAGGGGCAATAACTTAAATATCCATAAATAAAGATGGGTAAACTACACAACAGTACCCCTGTTATATTATATATTTGAAATACTCCATAGTAATTTGAAAGAGGCATACTTATAGATACTAATTTGGAAAGATGATCCTAAAGACTGATAAGTAAAAAGACAAGTTAGAGAATTGTAGACAGCTTATGATCCCTTTCGGTAGGAAAAGCACAAATGGACTCATATCTGTTGACATAAATGCATAAGAAAAAATTCTGGAAGGGTACACACCCGACTAGTTAACTTCAAAGGTGATGAGATAATTTAAGTCTTTATTTTGTATGTTTCAGAATATTGGAAAGTCTTTGCAACAAGCATATATAATATTCAGAAGAAAAATAATAAATATATTATCACACTTAAGAAAAAAAAAAACCCTGAAAACCCTAGCACAGTCAAAGCCTTTAGTTTGGATTAATACAGGAAATGGACTGGCTAATATATATTTATAGGTTTATTTTTATATATGTAAATAAACAGCACCCATAGTCATTACATCAAAGGAAGACAACACATGTGTTTGGGGTGAAAGAAAAACAAATTGATTTCCTGATACGTCCTGGTAACCATGATACCTTCACATGCATGTATCCTGGTCATGCACCCATAGTCATTACATCAAAGGAAGACAACACATGTGTTTGGGGTGAAAGAAAAACAAATTGATTTCCTGATGCGTCCTGGTAATCATGATACCTTCACATGCATGTATCACAGACAGGTAGAGATGCCTGATTTTTCCAGCTATACATAGGCAATCCATCTTTTTCTTATAAGGCCAGACAATTAGCTTTGATAAGAAAAACAGCTGATACACCACATCCTGCTCTTTGTAATGACACACTTAGGAGATTAAAGCAACATTCTCCAGCCTACAGAATGCCCAAGCTACGGAACCTAGGTTGGAAAGGCAGCTCAGGCTGCACCCAATAATACCAGGCTTTATCAGGGACAAAGGAGAACTTCCTATGCCACCAAGCCCTCCCTTGATCTCTGCAACTCCACACCACTAGTGCTAGACGAGAAGGTGGAGACATGCTCTAGAAATGGCCACGTTCTCTTTCTGCTGCCCACGCACGGCTTATTTATGTACATATGCGTACATGTATTTGGTGAGCTTTCCTATTCTACTTTTGGAAGCCTGAATAAAAATGAAATTTGTGCTAGAACCGAAATGCTGCACTTTGGCAATAGCATTGTTTTCTATTGCATTTTTTTTATGGTGAATATACAGCATTTCATTCATGCAAAACGTATAGCTAATGTTCTAGCCACATGTATGCAGTCTGACCTTTGGGGCCTCCTAGTCCAGTACGGAAGGAGACTTGAAAATTAGTACGGTACAGGAAGTTGTTGAGTTTGGGGTACATCCAAGGTAAATGGCAGCACAAAGAGGAAAATAAACAACTTTTCTGTGGTAGACATCATGAAGGAAGAGCTGTTTGAGCAAGACCCTAAAGGATGAGTAAACAAAACGTGGAAAGACTTTGTAGGCATGGGAAGAAATATTTGCAAAGGCAGTAGAATGGCCCACTGAGGACATTTGGGAACAGTAGCCCCTGAGACAATGTAATCAGGACTGGTATGGATTACAACAAATCAGAGAATCATAAAAATTACACATGCATACCTAAATCATTTTAACTTAACTTTAATCACAATATAACTTAAATCGTACCTTTACATAGCTCAAAATTCAAAAGATGATAAAGTATACAGCAAAAAAGTCTCTCTCACCTGTGTCCCCTATTTGCCATTCCCCCATCCCTATCATAGGCAATTAGTTTTGCATATATCCTTCTACATATTTTTAAAGACTTTAAATTTATTTATTTGAGCGAGATATTGAGAGAGAGCACAATTTGGGGGGAGGGCAAAGCAGAGAGAGAGGGAGAAGTAGGCTTTCCGCTGAGCAGAAAGCCCAACGTGGGGCTCTATCCCAGAACCCTTGGATCGTGACCTGAGCTGAAGGCAGCCGCTCAACTAACGGAGCCACCCAGGTGTCCCATATACTTGTATATTTTCTAAATTAACATATAAACAAAAACATTTATGCTAATCCCCTAACTTTTGCACAAACTGTAACATGCCATATGCATTGTTCTCTATCCTTACTTTTGTTTTCTAACAGTATTACGTCTATACTTTTAGATCAGTCCCGATAGAACACAGAGAGACTCTTGCCATGAAATTGGTCTGATAAGGCCGAGAGATTGAAGTTGGGCAGTAGACTTAACTGCATGGATAGGACAGGTCCCAGAGTGAGGTGGGGTGGAATAAGAGTGAGATCTGGCCGGTGATGAAAGCAGACATTTGGGACAAGGAAGGCCCAAGGGCCAGGCAGTCTCTATTCACAACAGCAGATGGCACAGGTGATTTGAGGTAAAGTGCCAATAGTAACGTGAAACATAACATTGATACGATTGGGATGGTCTAACCTTAGTGAGTGCCTCAGTCTTGGAGTAAGGGTTGGAGGTTAGACTTCAGGATCTGGAAGGTCCTACTTTTTGCATTATGATTTTAGAACTGTCCTTGTGAGATTAGCAGCCTGGGTGCCTTGAGATGAAATGTGGGAACCCAGTGATCAATGTTCACATAGTGTTCTAGGCCAAGCCGATAGTGGACAAGACAGCATACGATGTTTTGTGGGATGAAGCAGGATGGGGGTGGAGAGAACAAGTCTGAGGCCTCTTAAGTCCTTCATATTTTGAAGTCGATCTGGCCTGAGAAATGAAGTAAGGCAGGGGATTGAACATCCAGAGCAAAATCAGTGGGCCCATGTGGAACAGCTAGAGAGAGAGAGAGGAGAAACAATAGGGCGGGCAGGGAAAAGGGGTATCCCCTCTCAAAGTGGTCCACCACCAAGGAAAATGAAAGTGTTAGAAAATAGTTTTTTCTTCTTTTCTACTTCAACAAAAAAATGTTTGTTAAATTGGATTGTTATACTTCTTGACTAAACTAGAATAACCAGGCTGGAAACTGGAAATGCTCCACCTTAACAATTATAAGATGAATTAGGCAATAAGAAAGCTGTCAAAAGTGATCGTGGTAGAACCATCTCTGAGAGAGCTGAGACAAAAGCAGATACCAGTCTGTTTCAATGATTTGGGAGCATCCCAATCTCAAAGAGTAAGGTTAGCGATTTACGGGTGTTTCCTGAATGATGGGGCAGAGAAATACTGACAGGAGTCAAAGTCTGTACCTCTGAAGGAACACCACTGATTTGGCAAGACGTCTCCACCTCTATATATTACAGTTAACCCCCCCTTTTTAAAAGACTTTATTTATTTATTTGACAGAGAGAGATCACAAGTAGGCAGAGAGGCAGGCAGAGAGAGAGGGGGAAGCAGGCTCCCCGCTGAGCAGAGAGCCCGATGCGGGGCTCGATCCCAGGACCCTGAGATCATGACCTGAGCCGAAGGCAGAGGCTTTAACCCACTGAGCCACCCAGGCGCCCCGTTACCCTTTTTTTTTGAGAGGGGCAGGGGCTTATTTTATCTTTTAAAAAAGTACAAATGCACACATACTTGTGGATAATGGGAAATAGAGGCTTTATCCAGGTCATCGAGAATGGAAGAATCCAAATGGTAGAAACAAAATAGTTTTTTTGCTTGAATTAATCAAATAATTGCTGTTCCTGTTTATTCCATTTTACTTGTTTGAACTTGGCTCCAGAATGATTAAAATCACTATAGTTACATACTATTTTCTAGATCAAAATAAGTGATTACAATTGAAAAGGGATTACATGATTTTTGTGCTAGAAATCATAGAAATTCTCATTAAGGTAATTGCTTTCTTTGAAGAGGCTGATTTTAATTAACAATACATTGCTCAGCATCTTGTTCTGTTCCTTTTTAAAAGAAATGCTTTAATTAATGGAGAGTGTTCCTTCGTGTTACAGAAATACCTCCATGCAGTGGAATTAAGACATTTTCACTTACCAAATAAAGTAAGCAGAAAATATAACATAATAAATATAAGTATAGAAATATAACAAAACGCATATAATCTACAATGTTAATCTTCTCTTATAAGCAAGGAAAGAATCACTCAACATGATTGTCACTTATATACAGAATATATGTTTTCATTTAGTGATACCACTTCCTTATGCTTTTCTCTAACATGAAAAAGTGGTCTGTTAGAAATAAACTTTTTACATAAACATATCTTCTGCTGTAAAAGGGACTAAAGATTTTATATGGCCATTTAAAGGAAAGATTGTTCTGTACAAATAAATATAAAATCCCTGATGATGTTTCCCATCTAAGATTTGAATTCTAGTAATATTCTATTTTGATTTTTGTTATGCTCTTTCCCCTATGTATGTATGTATATATGCATTTGAGAGGCAATACTATCTTTGTAATTATAAATCCATATTTCCGTTTACACAAGCAGGTATAGTAAGTGTCTTCTTATTTTAATTGAAGGATTCAATACAGTATTGTCATCTTTAAGGAATGGCTAAGGAATTTTAACAGCATGTTAAATAAACAAATGCAATAACAAAATGTACAGAACAAATATAGAGAATGATTAAATTCTGGTTGTTTGAGGGAAAGGCAAATTGCTTAACTTCAATGCAAATAAAATTTTCAACACTCATTTGAATAAATACACATAACCAAGAGGGCTAGATCAACTCAGGAATCTTAAGAAGAATTTATGGTCTTTTGCCAGGAAAGGATGCCAAGGTGCCTCCTGCACCAGCCTAATAAATATGCTGATTCTCCAAGGAAGTGAGCAGGCTCATTGCCGAGCAGACGAAGAGAAAGGTGCCTGGAAAGTATGGGAAGCGCCCTGACACACAGGCTCTCACGGTCGGTAGGAACCACCCAGATCTAAGAGGAGTTAACTTTTGTTTCCTAATGATACCAGCCAGGCCAGTGTTGGGGGGATGTTTTGCACTTTTGAGAATGATCCCCTGACTCCTCTCAGCCATGATCTCGAGAGACAAAGTTGAGAACACATCAGCAGGGAAGAGAAAGCCCGTTCGGCTGCTTCTCCCTTTCTTCCAGGCCTGCTAGACTCTGCAGGTGAGAAAGATCAAGAGCCGGAGCCCAGAGAGAGCAGGAGTAAGAAAGAGGGATGGTGGAGGGGGACAGAGGGAAGGGAGAGGGAGGGACAGAGAGAGAGAGAGAGAGAGACAGCAGCCCCAGAAGTGGACTGTGGAGCCAGTCCCTCCTGCTGTGGGTATTTGGCCATCTCAGGGGGAACGCGGGATACAAGCAGAGAGTTCCAGGCGGTGCCTGGCAGACCCCATCTCAGGTGACACTCGGAGACGTTGTAGCCAGAATGACAGACAGCTTCTGCTTCCTTCTTCACCTTCTTGCCCTTCGCTATCTGCTCTGGCTCCCTGCTACCCCGGGTTCCCAGGTCACCTGTCTCTGGCTGCCAGCCTCCTTGTCCGGCCCACGCTCACAGTACTGAATGCTCTGGGTGGGGCCTTGGCCGCCCCCCCACCCCCCCACCCCACCCCCGGCAGGGCTGCCCGCTGCCCAGGGCTCCCCTCGCCCGCAGTCTGGGAGAGCAAGCGAGGGTCGGGAGACCATGTCCAGAGGGCATGTCAGCACAGCGAAGAAGACAGGGCTGCCTTTGGGCGGGGAGCCGAGGGAGAAGGGCCCTTCCCACACAGGCTTCTGGCCACCCTCTCAGCGGCTTTGTTTTGTGCCCCAGCTCTGAATGCTGCCACCTAGTGTCTCCTGGACTTGAGGAAACATCACAGCATAGTGAAGGGCATGATCCTTACGCAGTTATTTATATTTTGAGTTATTAAAGGACACAGGTAGGAAACAACCTGAAACTCTAGCTAGGGCCAGTGACTAGATTTATTAGGTTTTCTTTACAGTTATAAACTATTTCTTCTGAAGAAAGAAGGACAGAATGTGAAACGAGTTTGAATATAAGTATAATATACAGTAAGCCAGGTTATTTAATTTTTAAAATTTAAATTTGATTTTTAACTTTAATGTTTTATAAAAGTTAAATTTTATATTTCAGATACTCTGAGTGATATTACACTGTTTTGAGTTACAAAGCTTCTCTGTTGAATTTCCCTACCTACTTTTTTTTTCTTAAAGATTTTATTTATTTGGGGCGCCTGGGTGGCTCAGTGGGTTAAAGCCTCTGCCTTCGGCTCGGGTCATGATCTCAGTGTCCTGGGATCAAGCCCCGCATCGGGCTCTCTGCTCAGCAGGGAGCCTGCTTCCTCCTCTCTCTCTGCCTGTCTCTCTGCCTGCTTGTGATCTCTCTATCAAATAAATAAATAAAATCTTAAAAAAAAAAAAA
>CM053608.1:46721280-46738890 GCA_028646535.1 Procyon lotor
GTCTGGAAAGTTATTCAACTACTTAATGTACTCAGTAGCCTCCAACTTTAACTGTAAAACAGTTTCATTATCTGGATACTTTTATATTCCGAGAAGAATGTGTCCCACACTAATAACAGCTAAAAATAAAACTATATTTGGTGTTAAATAAGTGACTCAAAGTATTTTGCATGCAGTATCCCTTTGCATTACAACGATGGGATTTGGTCAGACTCATGCTATATAATTCTGGAAGGATGTAGGAAAATGTCTCATATGCATTTTGGACATCCGTCCTTTTGTTAGGTTATCTTGTATTTCCTACAAGATTGTTTGTATAAAAGGGAGAACTGAGGCACAGTTCTGACACAGATGATTTACCTTGGCCAGGCCTCCTGTTAATTCTGCATTTTATTTTCTCTCTAGTTTATCTGGCCCTGCCCATCCCCACAGGCTTTACCCTTCTTTCAAACACACTCACTCTCTCCTCTAAGAATACAGGCCACCCTTTTATTATTCAGAGAGGGCACATACTGAACACCCTCAATCAGCAAGGCTGGAGATGGTGATATATTGCACACAGAGCCAGAAAACGGAAGAAAAGGAAGGGAACGTAATTTTGTCCGGGTGTTAATTTTCCAGATTATCAACTCTGCCAGCTCTATAAAATGGTTTTCTACTTCAAAGTCCAAAACGCTCTAAAAGTCCCCCAACAGAGTTGTCCTAAAACCAAGTGATTGGCTAGGTTGGGTTGCCTCTAGAGCCTCAATAAGCAACTTTCTTTTGCAAAAGATCAAGGAAAAGGTTACTCTTGTTTATCTGATAAAGAGTTGGAGAAGCCACAATACCTCAAAACACCTGATCTGTTACTTCCACAAAGAATTTTCACAGCCTCTCAGCTTTGCCAAATTGCACAAGAATTTAGGATGATGCTTTGACGTGTGGGAAAGATAATGAACCGAAGAACTGATAGGCTTGCTTTATGCCA
The DNA here is from genome assembly GCA_028646535.1 of Procyon lotor. NCBI lineage: Eukaryota > Metazoa > Chordata > Mammalia > Carnivora > Procyonidae > Procyon > Procyon lotor. The sequence goes on from CM053608.1 coordinate 46,722,248, forward strand.
AACATTTGTGTGTCCTTGCATCTTTAGAGTAAAAGGAAACTCTAATTTGGTATCAGAGGACCTTAATTAAAATGCCATCGCTGCCACATCTAACTGTATCACCTTGGGCAAGACACGTAATCTCTTGAATATTGAAATTATTGACCTATAAAATAAGGATAATGATATGACATGCTACAGAGTTGTTACAAGATTTAAATGAGATGGTATTTGTGAAAGCACTTTGTAAACTGCAAAGCTTATTACAAATTTTAATTATTATAAGTTATCCATCTTACAAGAACATTGTGCTATATACTACATGAGTGTTCTACTTTGGGCTTTCCAAAGAAAATATACTGTAATATTATTGTATGTCATGTTGGCTATTTAAAAGACACATCAAAAACCAGACTAGTGTAGACATTTCATTTTCAGACCTGATCAATTTATAATATACATTTGCCATTCAATAGGTACACTCATTAATTCATTCTACAAAAATAATTTTGAGTGACTTACCACAGTGAATCAAATGCCCCCAGGAAGCTTAAATTTTGAATTAGAGAGGCATAGGAGAGGCACAAAAACCAGCTGATATCAATTATGACCCCAAGTATTGAGTTCCACGAAAAAAATGGAGTAATAAGATAAAGTGATGACATCAGAGTAACTAATTATATTAAGCAAATACTAATAGATCTGAAGGGAGAAATACATAACAATACAGTAATAGTTAGGGACTTCAGTATCCTACTTTCAACAACGGATAGATCATCCAAAAAGAAAACCAATAAGGAAACACTGGACTTGAACTATATCCTAGACCAAATGGACCTAACAGACAAAGATGTAGAACGTTCCACCCAACAGTAGCAGAATACACATTCTTTTTAAAGAAATTTTTTTCTTTAAATTCAATTTAGCTAACATATACTGTATTAGTTTCAGAGGTAGAATTTATTGATTCATCAGTTGCATATAACACCCAGTGCTCATTACGTCAAGTGCCCTCCTTAATGCCCATCACCCAGTTACCCCATCCCCCCATCTACCTCCCCTCCAGCAACACTTAGTTTGTTTCCTAGAGTCTCATGGTTTGCCTCCCTCTCTGCTTTCATTTTATTTTATTTTTCCTCCTCTTCCCCTATGTTCATCTGTTTTGTTTCTTAGATTCCACATATAAGTAAAATTATAATGATATTCATTCTTTTTAAATGTTCACAGAACATCCTCTAAGATAGAACATTTTAGGTCACAAAAAAGGCCTTAGCAAATGTGAGAAGGTTGAAATAATACCAAGTATCTTCTCTGTCCACAATGGTATGAAATTAGAAGTCAAACCACAGGAGGAAAAAAAGAAAAATAGGAACAGGAACAACTCACTCTAGAGTATACTAGTCACCATCCACTTCTGAAGGCCTTTCAAAAGCACCTGCTCTTCACCTCCCTTTACCACTGCTGACATCTTTTTCTGAAATGAAGCTCCTCAAAAGGGGAATATTGGGAGTTGCTTTAGTTCTCGGCACCTAATTCCTGTGCTTGTTGATAGCATTATCACTTCCTTATCTAGCTGTCGATTCGGTCCAATTACTTAAAAAGAACTACATGAGGCCATCTTTTATCATCTTTAGAGGTTTATGTAATCAACATTATGGACTAGACAAATAAATGAAGACATGCATGAATTTTCCCAAGTTATAGGGGTAGAAGGAGGACTGAAACAAAACAAAACAAAAAGAATTTTGTTTGCCCATGTTTTCCAGATAATAGTTAACATATCGTTTTAGTAAGGAATTGGTGCTTTTAAGGGAATTCCAAACTTCCGCATTATTTAGAAAAGGATAAAAGGGTAAGAAAGAAATGGATAGGTCAGAATAGCAAGAAGGAAGGAGTATGATTATCTTTTTTTTTTTAGAGAGAGAGAGCATGCTCTCTCTGGGAGGTGGTGACAGAGGGAGGAGGAGAGAGAGAATTTTAAGTGGGCTCAGATGCGGGGCTTCATCTCACCACCCTGAGATCATGACCTGAGCCAAAATCAAGAGTTGGATACTTAACCAACTGAGCCACCCAGGCGCTCCAAGGAGCATGATTATCTGGAAACAGGAGAGTTAGTTTTAAAAGGCTACTACAATTTTGAACCCAGGAAAATACATTTTGAAACACTAATAAAAACATGTTGCTAGGACACCTAATTAAGGTCCAGACCATGAAGATATCTATACAAAATCTACCTAACTTCTTAAATATATGAAATATGAGATATCAATTTTCTCAAGTCATATCACAGCTGGCAATAAGAGAAATGGTATCAGAGTGAAATAAGAAAAGTCCTATGATTTTTTTAAAATTTAGATTTGATTAAGCTATTATATTTCATAGTATAGAAGTAGACATAATCTACTCATTCAGTCAGGGAAAATATTCAAATTATTTAACAATCAGTTAGACAGCCACTAATTAAGACAGAGAGCCAATCAATTCAAACAGAAGTCGACCAGTATATTTCATCGCCGAGGAAATGCCATATGTCAGTTCTACACAAAATGAAATAATTTGCAGCTGTTAACTTTTTTTTCGAGAAATAATCATGTGGAAAATTTTCATAAGATATTTTAAGTGAAAAATGAAGAGCATTGTAATTTTACATATATGCAAAAACATATATGCACACATTACATACAGAATCGTCCCAATATTTTTAAAAAAATATAAGACACAATGTGCAGAGGGGACACAGCTGGAAAATAAAACCTATGCTGAGGATGATTCAGTGATTATCCCTGAAGGATTTTTTTTTCTTTTCACCTTCCTGCATTTATATGATTTGACAAATAAGAACATGTTTTAATTAATTAATTAATAGAGAAGGAATGGGTGGTGCAGAGGGAGAGGGAGGGAGAGAATCTTGAATAGGCTCCATGCCCAGTGTAGAGTCCAATGTGAGGCTTGATCTCACAACCCTGTTGTCATGACCTGAGCTGAAATCAAGACTCGGATACCTAACTGACTGAGCCACCCAGGTGCCCCAAAAACATCTTTTTAATTTAATTTAATTTTATTTGTTTATTTGACAGAGAGAGACAGGGAGAGAGGGAACACAAGCGCAAGCAGGGGGAGCGGGAGAGTAGAAGCAGACTCCCTGCTGTGCAGGGAGCCTGACGCGGGGCTTGATCCCAGGACTCTGGGATCATAACCTGAGCTGAAGGCAGTTGCCCAACGACTGAGCCACCCAGGTGCCCCCACATCCTATTTTTAAGAGGAAGAAACTTAATTAAAAAGAATGGGATTAAAGATGTGTCAGTCGCCAGGCTTCCTGGGTTGGTTTTTCCCTCCCTACCAAAAACAGAAGAACCTATTACACTTCAGAGTCCTCCTTGTCTTCCTTTTATCACCAAACTTGTAAGACACATCATTTACACTTACTGCCTCATTTCCTCAGACTATTCACACTCTACCCTCTTCCTAGCCCTATCACTCCACAGAAATCCAACTCTCAAGTGTTTCCAATGATCTCTTAATCATTAAATTCAATGGCTTTGCTCAGTCTTTATTCTTCCTGAATTCACTGCACTTTTTGACTTCAGTCTCAAAATTCTTTCTTGCGGGTCCAGCTCCCAGACCTCTTCTGCTGATAAGCTCTGATTTTCAGGCTCTCGCAGGGCTTTTACTTTCCACCTCCAAAATGAGTTCCTCAAGGCTCTCTGGCTTCCTCCCCTTGGTTCTCCACCCACTGAGAGGCTTTCCCACTCTGTGCCCTGTGGCCCTGCAGGATCGTCTCTGAGAAGTGGGTAAGGACAGATGAATAGTGAACAGTGAACACGGGGACAGGCCATTCAGCCATTCTGTCATGCGGCAAACATTTGCTGAAACAGACTGGACACTAGAGATTCAACACCATGCCATCGAAAGGCTAAAGGAGACGGACAGGGACTAAGTGCGGATAGGGCTGTGGGGCCACAGCCGAAGTCTGTATGTGTAGGCTCTGGTGGGGCACCGGAGGGAGTCACTAGCTCCACTGAGGAGATGGGGGGCGGGGAGGGCAAGGACATGACATAAACTGACATCGAGGCCCAGAATACTGAAAGAAAGCTACATCTGGGGTCAGGGTGAAAGCAGGACCAAGAGAATTTTGAGATCCGAGTCCATAGGCAAATAGGACAAGACACTGAGTCACATCTGAAGTAGAGGCCAAATGACATCCTGTGGGTAGCCCTCTCCAGTGGAGGGCCGCCCCCACCCCCCCACCCCCCGCTGGCGGCCCTACCCGCTCCGCCTTACCCCCAGGGTCCTAACTGCAGTCACGGACCAGCCTCCTGCAGAATGGTGTGACCACAGGCGTGGGCGTCTGCCCGCTCCAACTCCTCACGGATCACCAAGTCCGGCTTCCCCCATGACCAAAAATGATTATACATCAGGTTCCATTAAGGACATGGCAAAGGGAATTTCATTGCTCATGTTCCCATTACCCGGATCCAGTCCACAGCTAGCTTGTAACGATTCTCCCTCCATTAGAATGCTGATATGTGAGTCTTTGTTTCCACACCATTGTTGCCTCCCAAATCGGAGATCTTATACCCCGAGGCCTGAAAACTGACAATCTTCCCTTCTGCTCGCCTTCCCTGGCCTCCAGCCCACTTTACTCCTGCTCTCCTGGGCCTGTGGGCCTTCTGCTTTTCCAGGTGCGATGGCTTCCTGCCTCCCTTCCAGCAGAGGTCAACCTGCCGGGAAGCCTTCCCACAACTCAGAGATCTCCCCTTTCTGCACACATCTGCGGCTCTCAGCCTCCTCGCTGCTCTGTCAGCACATCCTACTCTCACTCTAACCCCTCTGGTACTTGGCATTATCAGCTAAGGAGGTTTTCCCCATAAGTAAAAGTACTAGAAAATGGATGCTTATCCAAAACATAACCGCTTTTGACAGCAGTTTTTGCCAGATGAAGTAGGTGGTTCTTTGCCCTCAGAGTATGCAGAATGTAATTCACCTTTCCCTTTAGAATTTGGAATCATATTGAAAGGTAAGAAATCATTACACTATACAGTCTGAGCTGGCTGGAAAGATTTCTGCATGGTCCCATCTCTTGTTAGGAGCTGATATTAAAGGTTTCTGACCTGTTAGACTTAGAAAGAACTGCAGGGCAAATCAGAGAGCAAAGTTTTTTAGATCAGCACCTTTGGAGACACAATGCTAAATTGATACGATCTGTCCTCAAGGACAGCTTCAGCATCCTGTACACAAAGAAGGACTAGAAACTTCAAAACAGTTATATTTGCTGCTTGGAGGATTTTTTTTCCTGCCTTGAGATTGTCAATAACGAATCAGAGTTGAGCTTGCTAAAAGCCATCTTTTGAGCTAGTTGGGTAACATTTCTGAGCTGAAATTTCCAGTGTGACCATCTTGTCACTTTAAGCCGTGAAAGAGCTAATGCTGGTTTCCCTGAGAGGGAGTGGAGTGTCTATACCCAGATGAGCTTCTCCTGATTCGCCGCAGTCCTTGCTCTGCTGCCGCATTCTCTTCCTCACACCTCACGGTCTCAGCAGCCAGCTTGTCGCCCTTTTCTTAAAATACTCTTTTATATTAAAAATTTTTTAATCCGGTTTTTTGTAAATTTCATTATTGCTTTTTTCCCTCTGTGAAAGTAAAACATGCCTAATGTAAAACAATTCAAGAAACACAGTATATATGTAATCTAAAAACAGAGGGAAAAAAGCCAAACTCACAGAAAAAGAGATCAGATTTGTGGTTACTAGAGGCAAGGGGGTGAGGGAGGGGAGAAAGGAACTTGGAGGCAGGTGGTCAAAAGGCACAAGCTTGCAGTTAGGAGATAAATAAGTATTGGAGATGTAACCTGTAACACAATGGCGGTAGGTAACCCTGCTCTAAGGCATAGTTGACAGTTGCTAAGAGAGAGGATCCTAAAAGCTCTCCTCACAAGGAAAAAACACTTTTTCCTTTTGTATCTATATGAGGTGATGAATGTTAACTAAATTTATTGGGGAAATGATTTTACAATGTTGTTAGTCATTATGCTGTAGACCTTAAACTTACACAGTGCTGTATGTCAGTTACACCAATGAATCTGAAAAAAAAAAAAAAAAAAAAACCACAGAAAGAAGTTGGAAATGATAGTTCTCACAATGCCACACTGAGAGACAACCATTAGATTTTTCAGTGCATGTGCATACACACATACAGTCAAACATGTTTTTCAACCAAATTGAGATTAGACTATACATATAGTTTTTAATTTACTTAAGTGTATCGTGAGTATCTTCTATGTCCCCAAACACGTGTTTAATGAGTACCATAATTTCTTTCACAAATCTTTAATTGAAGGGCTTACTTGATGGTTCAAGCTTTTTGCTTTTCTAAATCACTCTGAGATAAACATTCATATTCAAGTATTTATAATTTTCCTCCTCTTCTCAAAATTCGAGCTGAAGTCCCACATTTGAGAACAATGGGCAACACATTCTGAAGAAAGGTGTCAGAAAAACCTGAGCCAGACTTACTAAAACACCGCAGAACCAGACGAGCAACTATCAACCCCCGTCTTTTACCTCAGGCGTATATAAAACAAGGCTGGAAATCTGAGTGGAGGCTGAAGAATACCATCAAAGTAAAGCTTATGCCTGGGTGTCCTTCCAGTCCCTCGTGGGGGGAGGGGCTTAAGGGGGGGCAGTGGAGAGAGGGCTTCTTCCCCTCCTGGAGCAAACCAGGTGAGCGAAGCCCGAAGAAAACAAAAATCAGAAATTAGGCGTGCCTTGCAAGAAGGAAAAACAGTACTTCCTCCTCTGATAAATGTTCATTGTGCTCTGGAATGTGGGCCCTGGAGCTACCACGGGTCTAAGGGAGAAGCATTCTTGGGAGGGGCTGGCCAGTATGCCCTGCAATTTGGGGATGTACACAGACCCAGAGGGCACTGCTGGATTCTTACGGGGAGAACTCCGAAAACTGAGAAACTGGAGTCCCTCTAACACTGAGGACAGGGAAGGAAGCATGGGCTGTCTGCCTGTTCTGGGAAGGGGAACTCGGCAGTAAAAGGCATGGGGTAAACTCTGGGCAGATTTTGGAGAAGGGATCCTAAGAGAGGAACCACATCATTGTCTTTATCAGGGAATGATGCGGAGTCAAAACACCTGTTGGGGTCCCCAAGGAATCCACAAAATACCTCAAGAGAGAAATAGCCAGGATCTGAATGCCGGCCATATACAGAAGCTCAGAGAGGACAGTCAAATAGAAAGATTTTTGCCCATCTTCCTTCAACCCTCCCTCCACCCCCCCACCTCAACCTTGGGGGTAGAGCTGGAGAAAGAGCCCTGGAGATGGTTCACGTATAAACAGGCTTTGAAAGACATTTTATGCAGAATTATGTCACCTGCTCTTTATACAGAAAAGTAATGGCTATTTCCTGAAGGCAATTAAATACATCTAAGCTATATAAACATCTTAATGAGAAGTCTGATGTTATTTAACTTGAAATCATGAGAGGGTCTTTGATATTCTATCCATTTTGGCTTTGCATATTAAAGGTAACCAGCGCAGAAAACCTGGACTCACACAGGTTGGATGAAGAGGTAGAACCACAGCTCTCATCTTCTACTTTGCCAGATTAAAGGCAAATGTATGTGGGAAAAGGTTAGGATTTCTTCCAAATTCAGCCAGCTGAATGGGTTTGCATTCATTCTTTCATCCTCAAGTTGATGAGGTCACCGTTGGCCAGGTCTGTGTCACTGATGTTCCTTCTTTTACAAAGGAAAAGGTTATAAACCCACTTTCAATGTTTAAATCATGTGGGTTGACAAGTACCCTTCAAGAATTCAGTAGTGTTTCTAGGTGATCTTTGCCTGCAGAGAAAGGGAAAGCCGGCCTCAAATCCATGTCCAGCCCTGGAAAGAACACATAGTTGATGTTCCAATTTCTTCTTCCAGAGGTGGCTTGGAACTAGTAGCTAATCTCACCATATTTCTCTCTGCTCTACTATCAGCATCCTTAACATTTCCTGTGGGTTTTGAATAACAAGGTTCGCGTGGCTGATACACATCAGTTAAGCCAAGCCAAACATTTACTGCTCCCAGTCAACTTGCTCTGAGAGTGGACTTTGTGTACTTATCTTTTCTCAAAAGAGAGTGAAACTTTGAAGAAAGTCGATTAAGCACTTCAAACTTGGCATCAGAGCCATTGGGTAGTAAAGGCTTGATATTCTGCTCTCAGTTCTTGGAAAAACTTGTCAAAGAGGAGGCCCTTCTGGGTCTGGCTCTGGAAGAGCCAATGATGGTAGCAACAAGTCTGTGTTTGGCCAGGCCCGTGGTGGCAATCCATGCCAGTGTAGATATCAGGGAGCCGGCATGGTTTGCAGAGTTACTTCCTCAACAAGGGAGCAAAAACTAGCTATGTTGCTAAGCCTTGAAGGAGTTCCACTGGAGCACAGGAGGTCAAGAATTCTTGTATAGAGCAAGAATTCTATACAACACTTCAAAGGTTGAAGTGTTGTATGGAATTGCCAAGTTTCGGGTGCCTGGGTGGCTCGGTTGGTTGAGCATCTGCCTTGGGCTCAGGTTATGATCCCAGGATCCTGGGATCGAGCCCTGCATCCAGCTACCTGCTCAGTGAAGAGCTTGCCTCTCCCTCTCCCACTCCCCCTGCTTGTGTTCCCTCTCTTGCTGTGTCTCTCTCTGTCAAATAAATAAATAAAATCTTTACGAAAAGAAAAGTCACGTTTCCCTATTTCAAAGACAAGGTAAGTCTTTGAAGTATCCAAAAGGGGTGCACAAAACAGATTTTTATCAGGTGAAAGAATACACACAGGATGGAGGAAAACCAGGAGCTGGTTGTACTAAGAGATATCAACAATTTCATTCAGTTGGATGCTAAAGGAAATGAGATAATTGCCAATTTCTCCCAAATCTGCTTTTAAAAACTAGAAGAAATACCAGCAATTCTGAAGTTAATATAATATGACAGAGACTCTGGTATAGTTCTCTTCCTCTGCAACAAACCCCAAAGCAGCCTGTAAATTTTATGACCACACAGCGTCACCATGGTCTTTCTGATTGAATGTAGCTTCTCTCTTCTGCTACATGAACTTTCACAATGCTTAAAGACGGGGCTCTTGTGATGGAGTGAAGCCAAGTTTTAATCAAGTTGAATTCTTTAACAATTCACGTTCTTTCATGCTCTGTCTATAGTGGGCATCTTTTTATTTTTGCTAGCCCAGCATTTCATTCCTTCCTTCATAACCTACCTTCCTTCCTTCTTCCCTTCCTCCCTTCCTTCCTTTCTTTCTTTTTTTTTTCCAGTTACAGCATATTGATTACTCTTGGAGGAATCACCCCACCCCACTCTGACTGTGTGGCTCTGCTGGGGCGGACCCAATGTCCAGCCCTCAGCATGGGCATAACCACTTGTGGCCAGGAGGATGGAACATACTGACTTCACAAGCATGGATGCATAACCCAAACCAGGTCAAGGAGACATAAGCCCAGATCTTTTCTTGGAACAAGTGGACAAGCGGGTTTCTTTTTTTGCTGGGAATGTAAGCCCAAGGCCAAGGGGTGGGGGCACTTCATGGCAGGGAGTGGAAGCACTGTTACCTGTGAATGTTGCCTTCTCAGGGGAAAACAGAGCCAGGTGAGGGTGGTAAGTCTGCAGCCTCTGGATCCAACCGTTCCTATGGCCAGAGAAACCGTGGGCTTTTCAAGTATATGACTCAACAGTTATTTTGTTTGTTTGTTTCTTTGTTTTTCTGCTTTTTTTTTTTTTTTAAGAATTTGAGCTTAATTGCCGTACTTGCAACTGACAAAGTCATGAGCGACACAAAAGGCCCAATATATTCTTAGATGGACTGATATAAGGCACTTCTTCAGCTTTGCAGTTTTCATGCGCCCACTGCTAAGAACTCCGCCACACACAAGAAGTACTGAAACTTGGAACCTCATCAGGTTAAGAGTTGAAGGTGAAAATAGGGGATAATAATGTTTGTCTTACTGTCTTTGCTCTAACATTCCTCAACTTATGTTAGGCCAATGTAAACAAAGACAGATATCCCTAATCATAAGAACATCCTAAGATCTTAATCATAAACATATGAATCATAAGGAACTTACAACCTGAGTAGCAAGCTATTCTAGACACTATAGTCTAGCAAAAAGGACCACCACACCCTTGGGTGACAATCCACAGCAATCCATAAACATTTGGGATAAGACAATAATCCAGTAACATCTTTTTTTCTAACAAAATCAAATTTTAAAGTAATAGGAATTTAGTGGAGATGATTAAGAAGCTACTCTGCTCCTGTTCCAAATACAGAGAGAGTCTGGATAAATTATAATAAATTACTTAAAATACATAATTATGCTCAAAAGATAGAGAACTTTAAGGTATCAAAAAGGAAGAGGAAACTCAAACCATCAGCCTAAGCAGTGTAAAGCTATCTGGTGTAGGGGAAGAGGGGAGTAATAGGGGCAAAATACTCCCCTTACGACTGAATCTTTAATGCCAGCTCCAGGATGGGTATGAGGGCTCCAGTGCTCACAGTGAGGGAGGTTAACTGAGCCCACACAGGTCCCAGTGCTGAAAACTGGTTATCTGTGAACAAGGACTAGAAGAACTTTACCTGGAGACAAGATGTGAAGAAAACTTAGGGCGAAAAAATCCTTCAAAACCAATTTATACCTGAAGACCCTACACCTGTGTAGATATAGATATGTGGTGACAGAACTACACTAACATCAAGATTACTGTGTCGTAATGAAACCTGTAGGCAAATGCTACACTGCCTCTTGGGTTCACCTTCCACAGGCTGCGCACACTTGGACTCCCATGGAAATCAACCCCTGCTCCAGGCAAGCTCATTTCAGAAATAATTCCCCAAAGTAAGTCAATAGTAGGGGAACATTTTGTTATGGCCCAAAGTGCCCTGTGACCGTTCCAGAAGCCAGTTTGCTCTAGAAACACAGCAGCTTTGGTAGGAAATGTATTTCAAGCTGATTTTATTATTTCACATCCACATCCACAAATGCTTTCTAATTTACATGTATTACTTATTAACCACATTTTATTTTTCATCTTCCTGGTTCTTAAGATTAAAATCAATCTCCCATGGGTTTTCTACAACAAGCATTTTTATGATGACTACGTTTCCTGATTTGCTCTCCCACCCTTTGAGCCAAGATACCAATAGAGATACGCAACCGAGAATTGCATGTTCAGACGTAATCACGCTTTTTCTGAAGTAGGTGAACTATGATGTTCCTCCATTTCTGAGGAAGGTGTTCTTACACCTCAATTTAAAATTTTAATCTAGACTGATTAGATAGTATTAGCAGCGGAACTCCTCCAATCCAGCACGGAGATGTATGCCTGTCCAAGGGCGGCCTGTCACTTTGCAAGCCAGCTTCCTCCTTCCTTAGTACGAGTGGAGCCTTGGTGTGCCGGGAAGATCACCAGGCCAGACCTAAGGAGGCCTGCAGTCCACCCTGCACTGTCCTCACTACAGGAATCTCACCTCGCCACAAGTCACAGAACCTCCCCAGGCTTCGGCTTCCAGACTTATCACCTGGTGATGACATCACAGTACCTCACACTTGTTGTGAAAAGTCCTGATGGGGAGGATGCAGGGAATCACGGGAAGATCACAGACATGGAAGAAATCTCGGCACTAGTCCTTCAATAGCACCTCATGGGCCCTGAAGCAAGTTCACTGGACTTGGATGCTTTTCATCTGGGATTCTGTAACTCCTGAACTCCTTCCCACATTTGACACTCCTGTTATGACTTCCCTGGAACTAGCCTCTCTCCGGATTTCTGTTTTGCATGTTGTTTTTAAGCTAGCGTGTTTTGACCTTTCTTAGATCACCTGAAGTTGTTTCCTGTGTCTTTAATTTTTTGCCCGTAGCCTTCATCATCAGAGTATCCACTCCCCATAGGAGAGTTTTTCAAACTGTACTTATGACCCATGAGTTATACTGATTTTTGACCACTACTTTTTAAAAGCAGAACCAAATGTAACACCTTACACTTGATAAGGTTAAGCACTATTCACAAAAAAATGTTTGTGTGTGTGTGTTATTAGGCTACAATGCTAAATGTGTCTCTCACTCTCGGTTATAAAGAGTGGGAAAGCACAGCTCCACATAGAGCAAAGCCTGTCATGTCACCCCCTTGCTAAAAATCCTTTTTTTGGGGGGGCGCCTGGGTGGCTCAGTCAGTTGGGCATCTGCCTTTGGTTTGGGTCATGATCTCAGGGTCCTGGGATGGAGCCCTGCATCCTGCAGGGATGGATCCTGCAGGGACCCTGCTTCTCCATTGCCCTCTGCCACTCCCTCTGCTTGTTCTCTCTCGCTCTCTCAAATAAATAAATAAAATCTCTAAAATGAACAAAATAAAATCTTTTTGTTAGCTGTTTGCTTTTAAGTTTTATTATTGAAGTATAGTTGGCATACAATGTTAGATAAGGTGTACATCATAGTGATTCAACAAGCTTAAAATCCTTTCATGGTGTTCCCCTACCAGGGAAAAGGCCACTATCTTCAACGTGAGCTACAGGTCCTACTCTCTCTCACAATCACTTTGTTCCATGCAAGCTCTTTCTCCCCATGCCCCAGCAACTATGGGATCTTTTCAAGTCCTCTTTCAACATTTTTCAGTTCAGAACCTGTCACATGTCCGAGAATGTTCCAGCCCCATGCGATCGCACAGAGCACTTTCCCACTCTCACCGAGCTTACGTGCCAGCACTCGAATGCAGCCTGCTCACCCCCATCCCACATACTGTTGAGCTAATGATCCCTTCCTCCTTAGGCCCCAGATCAGGGGCATCAGAATCACCTTCCCTACCATATCCCCACCATTCACTGAAAGATCCTGACTGAGTTTTCAAAGACTTATTCAAAAGGCAAGAGAATAATGATATCATTAGTGATAGAAAATAGGACTGAAAAATTCTCAGGATCTAATTTCCTATTAAAGGAAAGTAAACTGAAGGCTAAACTCTCTTCATAGTTAATAACACATATAAAATAGCAGTCAAGTCCAAGCCCCTCACCAGTTCTTACTTCAGAGTTGCTTGTCACAAATGAATCCAACTATTATTTGCTTTGCAGGTGGAAAAGAGTTTAGAGGATCCATACAATTTTACAAATAATGTACCATAATATATGGTACAATTTTACATATAATATATGGTGCATGAACAATAAATCTTGTAACACTGAAAAAAAAAAAACTCAAAAAACAATTTTACATATAATATAAAGAAAAAGGATCTTTCACACCCTTTTTTTACCTGAAACCTAATTACAACCAGAGAGTCATGAGATGATCTAGGAGCTTGGAGGAGGAAAGGCAGTGCCTGGTAGTCAGAGCAGAGCAGAAGGCCAACTAGCTAGCAAGGAAGGTAGCTCCCAGAACACCATGCATTTGCTGGTGTTCACATTGGTCATATTGTGTCACACTGGCTCACATCTGGTCACATTGTTTTCTCTGTTTCAAATGCTCTTCCCCTCGCCCTTCTCTATCCGGTAAAATCTGCTTTCCTTTGACATTTGGCTTACAGATCTCTTTTTTGTGAAACCTTTGACTTTCCCTCGAAAAACTGATCATGTGCCCTGTGTCCTCATAGACACTACAGGTATTGTAATTTTCACACGGCAAGCCGGGTAGTTGCTCAGGGTCTGTCTAGCCCACTAGATCATGAGCTCCACGAAGGCAGGAACTGTAGCATATTCATTTTTCCGTTTCCACATCTCTTTCTTCGCACAGTGCCTGGCACTTACCAGGGTTTATTCTGTGTTCTATATTTATTGCATATTTATAGAGACTACTTTTAAAGGGCTTTGCTAAGTCATTCAGTTTCTTCCAACATGAAGGCAGATCTTTCCATGACTACCTAAAAATAGTCTGTCCTCACTTGGGATCAAGCTTCTCCTGCTGCACCTGTTTCAATTCCTACTCTGGAATATTTTTCCCACCCATTGCTAGGACCCAATAAAGAAAATAAGAGATGGAGAAAACACAAGCACAATTACACTAAAATAAAAAATGAAAGAAAAAGGGCATTTCCTCAAGTAAGATCTGGTAACATCTGCTGTTATAATGTGCAGGTACATATTTAATTAATAGTGCATCTTAAAGGACAGATCTGGAAAACTCAAGCTGAATTTATCACACAGAAAACTCCTTCTAAACCATAAGTGAATACTTAAAGCTTACTTCCTTCGGCCCAGATGGTCTTGAAAATTTTTACCAAGTCTATATTTTACATCCAAAAAGTTATTCGAATGGGTGCTCTCAGCAAGTTCCAAACTTTCTAACAAAGACATGAACTTACTTTTTTAAGTTCTTGATATTAATGATTGATATACAACAAGGGCACCAAATAGGTTGTAAGATAGTGATGAGTTATTTTTTGGTCTAGAAAATTAGAAGGACAAACTAAAGCATGTGACAAATTGCAACTTAGACAAAAGGCGAAAAACTGAAATTCCTTTTAAGCAGATTGTGAAAACTGACTACGATGTTTGATTTATTGACTCATGTCAGGATTTTCTACACACAGCATTGTCAAAGTGCTGACCAAAAGGCTTTTCTGAGGTGAAGAGATTTTCACAGGAAGTGGTAAGGTGACTCATTAGGCTTCTTTGGTTATTTTTTTAAATGCAGAGACTCCCCACTTGGAATGAAATTGGGCATTTTATGTACATATATATATTTGTTGGGTGATTCTACTATGCAAAATAAACTGTTTCTCTGGGCAAACTTCCTCACTGAGAAGGTTTAGTGAAAGAGGAACCATAGTTCATGATAGAACTCAGGTAAAAAACACTAAGATGTACTCCTACTCTTCATTTATTCATAAATCTTCATGGGATATGTCCGACGCGCCACATATCATTCTAGGCACAATAGAAAATGGGTGGCACTGGTCTTTAAGGGCCTTATACTCTTACAGAGAGAACCAGCATATAAACAGACAAACGCAAAAAAGCATGATAGGATTTGTGACAGAGGATTAAGAAAATATGAAACAAGAAGGAAGGGGTCACTTTTGCCTGGAGGAAGCCAGGAAGATTTCTTAGAAGGGGTAGCACTCTGAACTAACATTCCAGCAATTGAGAAGCAGGATAGGAAAATGAATGATTAAGAGTTCAGGACGTCCTCAAGGCCAAAAAAAAGCCACCCAACAGAGTTTTTGAATATTTAGAGACATTTCAGTATTCAAAAGAATGTACTTCCTGTATAGGAGATAGGTTTTTGCCATCAGCTGCTGAAATGGCTTCTGAATCCACTGGTTGTTGGTTTGTTGGAATGTTGTTGCTGTTATACTGTTCTCTAGTTTCACATATCTGACAACCTTCAAAAGTAGGGAAGATGGGTAAAGGTTCGATCTACGTATTGTATTTCAAAACTTCCTGGAGAAGAAAATTGAAGAACAATTGTGTATGGTAGTTCAATGAGACTTAGAATCTTGGCACTTAGTGATAAACTGCCAGATAAGTACCTCTCATGATGATGCTAAATGCTAGGGGATGTGGGACCATATACATCAGATATAGAGATGGTCAATACCTATAGCCTTCAGAGATTGACCCAGAGATACAGTGGCTCAAATTCCCATGTTCATGTCAGAAAAGGGTTAAAAACATAGGATTTCCCGGAATTATACAGAGAGTAGGTGACTATTACAATTTATCTCTAGTTAATTCTCTGCTAGAAGTGTGCTGGTTATAGAGATTAGTTGTGGTCAAGGAGTTACTGGTGATACATCCCACTGATTTCATAGAGGCAGGTATGGCTGTAGCCTTCCACTGACCCCAAACCATTTGGGTTTGGGCATAATGCCCTAACTCCTGCACTCTGTGTTCCTTGGTCACACCCTCTCCTTTATCAGAGATGAGGGACTCAAAGCTGAACATTATAAAAGGATTATGTTGCGTAACTGAATTGAACTCATTTAAAGTACCCAAAAACTTAGAGCGCCTAAACTCTAATTTGATGTTTGTCTTATTTGAGGCAATTTCTAAACCACTGATTCCAAGCCTTCTTTGAAGACTTCTTTGATTCTATAGTCATGTGCAAATTTAAATGAATCAAGAGAAAAGTCATTTGGAAAAACAAAGCTTTTAAATGCTTTGACTTCATGTAATACCACAGCAACTTTACTGGGGATATCTTTGCATACCATGATGCAATCAGTCAAAAATGTCAGTGTTCAAATAGTGGGTGTTTGTCTCAGGTCTTGTTTTTCTGGCAGAACAGGGTATTAGTAAGGCCACAATCTGCACATTTGGTCAAGAGGCAATACCATTAAACCTGGCCTTTCTACTCACCCATGCTAAGAGTAGTATGTCAGAGATTTTAGGTGCTGGTTTTTCTGACTCTGGTGCTAAAGTTGTCAAAGAAGATAAATGTTCTGGTAGATATGCTAGAAATGAAATTGTATATTCCCACAGAAGTTGTAGAATCCTTATCTGCTAGAAGTGGTGAAGTCATACACATAGACGATAATACTGTAACTAACTTGATGTTTAAATACAGAAGAATTGTGATGTGCTCTTTGCTTTCCACTAAATTTAGGAGTTCATTCAATGCTTGCACTGAAAGAGGGGTCAAAATTCTGTTTGGATAGGATGCTGGGGGACTAATCAAAGATTGACACCTTTT
>CM053608.1:46744753-46779232 GCA_028646535.1 Procyon lotor
ATAATAATAAGTAATAATTTTTCTAATATCTGTAACAAGAATAACTCAAGGAAAGAAACTTTTCAGGTTTACCCTTTCAAAAGTTAATATAGGTAATTCCTTTTTCTTTAAATTGCTCTTTATAAATCATCAGATATACACTGAGCTATACTGAAGGTTTTAGTCAGATCTCAAGTGCTTGCGCACTTTTTCTTTGAAGTGTAAATATTTTCAGAAAGAACAATTCAAAATGTGATTGGTGTCAATTCTTACTGTGTGTATGTAACACACTATTGCTATCAACTCCCTAAGGCATTGCACTTCCAATTAAGAGATACCCTTTGTGTTTTTCTCTTCTTTGAAAGATAAAGCCTGTTGAGTTTTTTGAAGCACTGTTTGCTTTTAAACTTAACATCCATAAGCAGGAATTACATGGTTCATTTAACTTGGATGCACTATTATGAAACAAACAACTTATTTTAAAACTGCTTTGCTTTCAAAAACAAGCTCATATTTTGGAAACAACTTACAATCACTTTATTTCTTTTTGCTAGATAGGGTGCTTAACAATGCTAGAAATGAAAATCAAGGGGCTCTGATGTCCAGTTTTCCTAGAATTTACCCTCTAAAAAAAAAATCTCTTGATGATAACTTTCAGATAATCTTATGAGAACATAATGGAAGTTTGGAGTTTGAAAGAAAAAATGTTTTTAATTATCTGTGATAAATGAAAATGGACATGACACAAAAAATATAAATATTTAATAAATGCTTAGTGGGTAACAAAACCCCATGAGGGTAAGATGCTGCTTTGTATATATCAGAAAGGTAGAAAGAAATGGGAACTATTTCTTTTTTTTCTGCAGAATGTGCAAAAAATATGACAGTAAAGAGGACAAAGAGAAGATTAAACAATGTTAGAGACACTTATTAACAAGCTATGTTCAGAGATGCCAACAAAATACGGCATCAGGGAAACTGAATCAAGTGCACTCAGGCTTTGTGGCCTGGAGGAACTTTATTTGTATGGATTAGAGATGATTCCAGGCAGTTCTAACACCCAATATTGACAGCTACCCTTCTATTCAATTTCTGATAAAAGCACTGTACATCGGCAATCAAATAACCTGCAGGAAAGAAAAGACAAAAAGAAAGAGGAAAAGGAGGAGCGATGTAAAGAGATATGGCTTTATTATATACAGATGGAGTAAGTAGGTAGTCAACAGAGAATGATAAAGGTCTGAGAGCAATGGCAATAGTTCAAAACATTTAGTCCAGGCAAGGCCCGAGTCCCATGCAATCCCTGCCGGTCCTCTCAGAGGTCCTCTCAGAGCTCGGGCGCTGGAGGTCCCACTGCTGTGCCAGTTCAGGGAAGGTCAAAGGAGTGGAGTGCAGAAGTAACACCCAAAGGACTCTGGACAGCATCTATTTACTCCTCGGTGTGTTAGTGTTACACAGATAACACTGCACAGATGCCCACATGTGTGTGCTACCCTAGGCACCATCGTTTCGCGTCACCAGGCCTTGCTTTCCAGACAAAGGACTATAGCTCTGCTGGGCTCCCTCTCAGAACTCCGAGGAGCTGTCCCAACATGTACAGTTTAGAAACTAGCAGCGTATTCTAGAAGTAAAACAATAACTGTAAACAAACAAGATTCTACTATAGAGACTTTGCTGCTCGGAAACCTAAACATTATAGATGTGGTTTAAACCAAAAATTCAATCACTTAATTATTTTATAGCATGACAGATGCCCTAGCAGTAAACATAAACAAACTAGTCAATGATTAAAAACAAAATGGAGGGGTAGGGTACCTACTGCCCACTCGTGCTCAGCATATAAAAGAATGACGATTATAATACTCAGTTTCCATAAATAGTATAGAAACCTCAGCTAGTCAGAGTTTTCAGGGCTAGAATTATTCTGCATAGCTGTTTTCAAAAAAATTTTTTAAAAACAGGTTATTAACCTGTCAGAATGGCTAAAATCAATAACACCAGAAACAATAGATGTTGGTGAGGAAACAGAGAAAGGGGAACTCCCTTGCACTGCTGGTGGGAATGCAGACTGGTGCAGCCACTCTGGAAAACAGCATGGAGCTTCCTCGAGAAGTTAAAAATAGAACCACCCTAGGATCCAGTAATTGCACTACTAGGTATTTACCCAAAGGATACAAAAATTCTAATTCAAGGAGATACAGGCAACCCTCTGTTTATGTCAGCATTATCTACAGTAGCCAAATTATGGAACAGCTTAAATGTCCATCAGTTGAGGAATGGATAGGAAGATACGGTGTGTATATATAGAGTATTAGTCAGTCATAAAAAGAATGAAATCTTGCCCTTTCCAACAACCTGGATGGACCTAGGAAGTATTATACT
Source organism: Procyon lotor (assembly GCA_028646535.1). Lineage (NCBI taxonomy): Eukaryota > Metazoa > Chordata > Mammalia > Carnivora > Procyonidae > Procyon > Procyon lotor. The sequence continues at coordinate 46,747,115 of CM053608.1, forward strand.
AAGTAAAATAAGTAAAATAAGTCTGTCAGAGAAAGAGAAATACCATATGATTTAATTCATATGTGGACTTTAAGAAACAAAACAAACAAGCAAAAGAAAAAAGAGAGAGAGAGAGATAACCAAAAAACAGACTCTTAATTATTTCCCTCCCCCTAATCCTCCACCCCTGCTTTACTGGAGGGAAGCTGGAGGTCTGAGCCAGACTCTTAATTATTGAGAGCAAACTGATGGTTACCAGAGGGAGGTGGGCAGGGGAATGGGTGAAATAGGTGACGGGGATCCCGGAAGGCACTTGTGATGAGCACTGGGTGTTGGACAAAAATGCTGAATCTCTGTATTGTACACATGAGGCTAATATTACACTGTATGTTAACCAACTGGAATTTGAATAAGAACTTAAAAAACAAACAGGTTTTTAGTTCTGTATTAAAATATTTATACTGTTAATATTTCATTTTATACTGTAAATATTTTTTTAAGGATTTATTTTGAGAGAGAGAGAGTGCATTCAATTGGTGAGAGGGAAAAAGGGAGAGGGCAAGAATGTCAAGCAGATTCCCTGCAGAGCGTGAGGTCCAGCAAGGGGCTCCATCTCATGACTCATGAGACCGTGTCCTGAGCCAAAACCGAGATCTGGGCGCCTAACCAACTGAGCCACCCAAGTGCCCCCATAGGGTAAATATTTTAAAAGAAAATCTTTCTGTAAAGTTTTCTTGCCTTCTCAAAAAGGATAAGTTAGCCTTTTCTCAATAATTCAGGATAATCAGGAGCACCTGGCTGGCTCAGCCAGAAGAACATGCTGTTCTTGTTCTTGGGGTCATGAGTTTGAGCCCCATGTTGGGTATAGAGAAATAAATGAATAAAAACTTAAAAATTAATTCAGGATAATCATTATGAATGTGAGGAACAATAATTCCCTTCAGTTACTATAATGAACACAGATGAGACCATCAGAAACAAAAAGTTTATGAAATTCTTCCTCTGAAATACCAGAAAAATCTTTTTCTTTCTTTTGTATATGAAATACCACCTGTGAGGTAGCTAAGAACTGATAGACTAGGAATCCCAAGAGTGATGAAGCAGATTGTTACACGATTATTTCAATCACTAAATGCACAACATAAATATGTGTGTGTGTCAGGGCACCTGGGTGGCTCAGTGGGTTAAAGCCTCTGCTTTAGGTCATGGTGTCAGGGTCCTGGGATCGAGCCCCGCATCAGGCTTTCTGCTTAGCAGGGAGCCTGCTTCCCCCTCTCTCTGCCTGCCTGTGATCTCTCTCTGTCAAATACATAAATAAATAATCTTTTAAAATAAACAAACAAATAAGTGTGTGTGTGTGGCTCATTTGGCATAGCTCGAGAGATGTTAGGATATCATTCAAATAATGCCCGTATGCTAAAAGACAAGGACACCTTCCGGTGTGCAACACCAAAACAACACAAAAACAAACTGCACTTAACTGATTTCTCTTTCAAATCACTAACAGTCCTGACAGGCCTTAGCAGAGCTGCCCTTTCGCACAACAGTGACTTACCTGTGGAAGCTCTCCCTACCAAGCTCCCACTGCTATTATCCTGTTACCCTCATCTTCCTCCTTTATCTGATGGGGGGAAAAGTAATCTTACCTCAGTGCATTGTGTGTGATCTAATTTTCAAAATTCCAGGATAGAATTCTTTCCATCTGGTCCCTACCTAGGCCCTTTCTTCCCTGTGTCCCGCGCCTTTCCCCCCGGATTTCCAGTTCCTTGCCTTGTGTTATCCTGAGATGAGAGAGGTTTGACAGTGAAAAATATTGTATCAAGGAACAATAAGATCCTCATTTCCACGGCATTGGCAGGTGAGGACCCAGGTGTGTCCCAGCTCCCGAGGCATTCCCATTTCCCCTCATAGCTCCCCAGGCTGCAGAGATGTGCCTGGACGAAATCCCACGCCATCAGGACTCCTCCCTGTGCTTTCTAGGCTGGTGATCAGCTAGTAAGACGAACCAGTCTGAACACTCTTGGCTGCTCAGGCTTTCCTGAAAGCTTAGCTCCTTTGCTTTCATTCTCTTCTTGGGAAACACAGACGTACACATTTTAACAGTGAGCGTCCGGAAACCCCCATCATGGTCTCATCAGTGGGACTGCATCTAATGCTGGGAATCTGGCATGAAAGAAGGAAGCCGGGCAGTACCCTGGCAGAACCCAGGGGGGTTCTCTCTGTTGGCATCAGCATAGTTCATATCAGGCCAAAGCCTTTGTGTATTTCTTTCTCTTCACTCTCCCCTCACTACATGTCATGATTTTAAAATGAGCCAGGCCTCCCTCCCTTTCTAGTACTGTAGGAGGGAAAACTGTCCTTCACTTCCTCCTTGAATTTTCCAAAGCAGGAGTGAAGAGAACCCATGAACATATGTGCCAAGAGAAATCACTTGATGTATGGTTCTGAGCATAGCAAGGCTGTGTGAAGCCTAAGACACTGTTTTTAAACAGGTGTTCAAGCTGCTGACCCGGAGACTATACTTCGAGTAGCAAGGAGTTATGGACAACTCTGTCTTCAATTTTCATTTGAGAAATACATTCTAGATCTGTCTTAACTGAGTTGCATCACTTTGTTATTTTTTTTCTTTTTCTTTTTAAAGATTTTATTTATTTACTTGAGAGAGAGAGTGTGAGAGATAGAAGAGTGAGCAGCAGTAGGGGATGGGGAGGGCAGAGGGAGAGGAAGAAGCAGGTTCCCCACTGAGCAGGGAGCCAGATGTGGGGCTCAATCCCAGGACCCTGGGAACATGACCTGAGCCGAAGGCAGACACTTGACCGACCGACCGAGCCACCCAGGCGCCCCTCATTTTGTTATTTTCATACCAGTTATAGCCTAAAAGAGATTTTTGCCATGCTGATTTTTCACCAATTCTCCCAGGCTCTGATGGTACATAAATATAAATGATTATCTTCCAGAATAATTGGGAACAAAGGTACAAAATTCATATTCTAAAAATTTTTCTTTTGGGGGGCCTGGGCTTTCTGGGCAAGTATCCCCCCCACCCCATAAAAACTCTGTTGCCTGCTCATTGCATGAACTATAAGGGTGTTTGTTGTGTTTTGTTTCTGAGGACAGTGATGTAAAAAGATTGTTGGAGAAGCTAGAGACAGAGGTGAAAATAACAGGCTCTTTAATTGGGGAGATGTCTTTATAATTCTTAAAACTGGGGGCAAAACCTCTAATTTCTTCCCCATTCTCCAGAGTTTATCTTCAACTAGAAACAGAGGGCAATGGGAGAGAAAATAGAGCCTCCAGAAAAGAATATTTTGGGGGTGCCTGGGTGGCTTACTGGGTTAAAGCCTCTGCCTTCGGCTCAGGTCATGATCTCAGGGTCCTGGGATCCAGCCCGGCATCGGGCTCTCTGCTCAGCGGGGAGCCTGCTTCCTCCTCTGCCTCTCTGCCTGCCTCTCTGCCTACTTGTGATCTCTCTCTTTCTGTCAAATAAATAGATAAAATCTTAAAAAAAAGAAAAGAAAAGAATACTTTGTATCTGAAGATAGAGAAAAGAGAGTGAGTGGTGGCTGGACAGAGGGGAAAGCGATGAGGAAAGCTAAGTGCTGTGTGGCACTATCCCCTTCTGGAAAGGCGCTGCACTGGAGACACACACACTGGCTTGTGCGGTCTTCCCTTCCATCCTTGTTTCACATATGCTCGGTCATTTGCCCAAAGTCGCAGCATCTGAATAGAGAGCCAGTATCTGAATCCAAGTCAGCCTCGGGCAGTCACCCACGCAAAACTATTTTTTAAAATGTTTGCTTCCTTTCTAATATTTTGAAGCATATCATACATGCAACAGGCCACATTATGTCCACATGCACTTTATAATATCATAGTAAAACCAACACTTGTCTTCTCACCACCTCAGCTTAATAGAATTTCACCCAAGCATTGGAAGCTCCCTTGTGTTCCATCCCCGACGGTGTCCCCCCACTCTCTCCCTCCATCTGCAGAGGTACTGAATTTTGTTTTTATGATCCACTTGCTTTCCTTTATACTATCACAAACGACTGGAAGATTTCTTTTTAGATTCCTTAATTATCTATCAGGCCAAGGGGGAGATGGAGGTGAAATTGGAATGATGAAAACAATTGATAGAGGTCTGTATTTTTTTTAAGTGGAAAAAGAAGCAAGATCAAGACGTGAAGCTATTTTATCTCAAAGAAATGTTGGGGAGACTAGTGAGAAAGTGAAGAGGAGCAGATGTGAGCAGAGAAATTCAGAGGCAAACATGGAGTTTTAAACAAATGGGAGGCTGACTTTGGGCAAATGACCTCAGCTCATCTGTATTCTCTTCTTCCCTTCCACCTCTTGGAACTCCTCACTCCTCCTCTGACAGACTGGGTAGGGGTCGGGTGACCGCACACCCGCCTTGGCCTGTGAGGACCATTGATGCCTGTTGTGCTGGCAAAACTGTACAAACGGTTCCTCCCTCTCAAAGCTGGGCTGGCTGAGGTGATCTTGTCACCCTCAGCACTGGGGATCGAGCAATGAAGAAAACAGGACCCCTTTTCGTTTGCAGCTTACAACCAGTTCCCCCACATCTCATTATTTTCATCTGGTTGGTTCTCCCAGACCGCAGAGCTCCTCCGACCGTGGAGTCCGATATTATCTTGATTTCTCAACAATAATGTGTGGGCAACCTCCATTAGCCCCAACATTTCAGCCAAGACTGAACAGACGTTCCTAGTAAAGGTGTTTCTGGAAAGACTGGATTAAAAAAAGAGAAGAAAGATGATGTGTTCAGAAGACCCCTGAGGATCGAGCTCCTACATGTGGAGGGCACTGGCTGCTCAGTCAGGGGCCAGGTGGATGCCGGAGACTCATCAATACTGCAGAAGGAAACACTGGCTCTCTTTCAGCTGCACGTTAGCACACAGCACTTTCCCCAGACTTGTCAGTTTTCCAACTTTCTGGCACAGGGAAGAGACATTCCCACACAGCAGGGGCAAGGAGTTGGAGAGAAACACAATCAGTACATTATGGAACTTAGTTTCCTTCCACGAAAAAGACTAAAGATAAAACATACATAATAGAGCTGCAACACTACAGACTGAACTACATGGCGCCGTGACATACTACTTGTAAAGTATGGACAACTCATTCCCATAGCTCATTCATCTATTAAATATTTATTAAATGTCTGGGGCGCCTGGGTGGCTCAGTTGGTTAAGCGTCTGACTCTTGATTTGGGCTCAGGTCATGATCTCAGAGTTGTGGGATCCAGCCCCACGTCAGGCTCCACGCTGGGCATGAAGCTTTCTTAAGATTATCTCTCCCTCACCTTCTGCCCCTCCACTCCCCACTCACGCCCTCTCTCTCTCTCTTTCTCTCTAAAAAGTATATATGTTTATTTATTAAATGTCTATTACATTGCTGGCAAAGATTTCCAAAAGAGGAACATAAAAGGACTATAGAAGAAAAGGTTGATAAATTATTAGACCTTATTAAAATTGAGAAATTCTGTAATTTAAAAGACACTATCAAGGAGCACCTGAGTGGCTCCATTGGTTAAGAGGTTAAGCATCTGACCCATGATTTCGGCTAAGGTTATGATCTCATAGTTCGTGAGATTGAGCCTTGCTGAGGGATCCATGCTCAGCAGGGAGTTTGGTTGAGATTCTCTCTCTCTGCCCCTCTCCCCACCTCACCCCTCCCCGATACTCTTTCTCTCAAATAAATAAAGCTTTTAAGAAATTAAAAAAAATAAAAGACATCAAGAGAAGCTACAAACTGAGAAATCACATATACATTTATGTCATATTTGTATATATGCATTCTTTATATTATAAAAGACTATAGTTATATATATAAGAATATGTACAAATCAATAATTTAGGAGCACCTTCAGCTCAGGTCATGATCCCAGGATCCTGGGATCGAGCCCCGCATCAGGCTCTTTGCTCAGCAGGGAGCTTACTTCCCCCTCTCTCTCTGCCTGTCTCTGCCTACTTGTGATCTCTCTGTCAAATAAATAAATAAAATCTTTTTTAAAAAATCAGTAATTTGTAAAGAAGAAAGTCCATTTTCTAAAATGGTTAAAATATTTAAATAGTCACTTGACAAAAAAAGGATATTAAAGAGCCAGTAAGTTTATGAAAAGTTGCTCAACATCATTAGTTATTAGGAAGAGATAAATTCAAACCGCAATGAGATACACTGTTAACCACCAGGATACACAAGAATGGCTACAACTAGAAGGGCTAATGAGCAACTGGAACTCTAACTGATGGGAGTGCAAATGGTATGGTCACTTTGGAGAATAATGTGGAAGTATCCACTAAACAAAGCATATGTTTGCCATATGTCCCAGCAAATCAAATTCTGTGTATACCCAATAGAAATGAGAACATATTTATGTTCACCAAGAGACACATATCAGAATATTCAGAGGGGTGCCTGGGCGGCTCAGTGGTTAAAGCCTCTGCCTTCGGCTCAGGTCATGATCTCAGGGTCCTGGGATCGAGCCCCGCATCGGGCTCTCTGCTGAGCGGGGAGCCTGCTTCCCCCTCTCTCTCTCTGCCTGCCTCTCTGCCTACTTGTGATGGTGCTCTCTCTCTCTGTCGAATAAATAAATAAAATTTAAAAAATTAAAAAAGAATAATATTCAGAGAAATTTTTTTCATAATAGTGAAAAACTGGAAACAATCCAAAGGTCCACTGACAATACAATGTATAGAATAAACTGTGACACAGTTGCATAATAGAATATTACACAATAAACTACTGCTTCATAAAATATGGATGACTCTCATGGATTGTGTGCACTATTGTGTGCAAGAAGCCAGATATATACCATATGATTCCAGTGATATGAAGATATAAATATTAAAATTAGCCCTTAATGAAATATAGCTCAGAACGGTAGTTATTTTTATGATGGGGAGGTGGTAAGGACAGTGCACAAGGAAGCTTTTTGAGGTGATGGTATTCTGTATTATCTGGATTATGGTCACATGTGTGTATACATACATAAAAATTAACTGCGCTGTGCACTTAATATTTTTGTACTTTGCTCTGTGGAAGCTATACCACAATTAGAAATGAAAAGAGGGAAGAAGAGAAGAAAGTGAAGGAAGAGAGACAAGGGGAGGAGAGGGTGGGGGCAAAGAGAAGATCAGACTGATTTAATAAAGAGGCACCACAGAACCTATGGTAATTTCTATGATAATGATATAATATTTTCTGCTTTGTTACCAAGTTCCCAAAACCCAGCATTTGCAAACAGTAGAACATTTGTTCTTTGGTAGGTGTGAGCAGAACATAGTTTTCTTTACAGGTCCATTCTACAGGTGATTCATCTTAATGCTATTTTCCCTGAACAATAACCAGCTTCATGAATAAAATTAAACTATTTACCTAGACCCAGGGATTAATTTCAATTGAAATCAATTGCAACATAAAATAACAATTTGCTTAAAGGTTTACTCAAAAATGTATCTTCTGCCAAAAGAATGAGCACCTAAATTATTTACATAGCTATTATAAAAGAGTTTATAAAATTATAAATTATAAATTTATAAAATTATAAATAGAGTTTATAAAATTAACATCAATGGCAAGTAATAGCAGGTGAAAAAAGTCAAAATATCACAATACAACAGAAACTTACCTCTCACTATAGGAGTCAAGTAGACTAGAAAATTATGTAAAAATATAAAAGAGATAAAAGATGCTTTTATTTTATTTTTTTTTAAGATTTTATTTATTTGACATGAGAGACAGAGAGAGAGATCACAGGTAGACAGAGAGGCAGGCAGAGGGAGAGAGAAGCAGGCTTCCTGCTGAGCAGAGAGCCCAATGCAGGGCTCCATCCCAGGACCCTGAGATCATGACCTGAGCGGAAGGCAGAGGCTTTAACCCACTGAGCCACCCAGGTGTCCCAAAAGATGCTTTTATGTTCTATATATTCAAAAAATAAATATCAGAAAAGTCTTAATGTCTTTTGCACACAAAAATATGCAGCTAACACATGTTGCATAAACTTACTTCAAGTTTCTGCTCAAGAAACAAAATTCACTTCTGGGGCATCTGGGTGGCTCAGTCAGTTAAGTGCCTGCCTGACTCTTGATTTTGGCTCAGGTCAGGACCTCAGATTTCTGAGATCTAACCTCATATCTGGCTCCACGTTCAGTGGGAAGCCTGCTTCTCTCCCTCTCCCTCTGCCCCTCCCCACGTGCTAGCTCTCTCAAATAAATAAATTAATTTTAAAAAAAGAAGAAAGAAAACTCATACTTCTGAAACAGAGGTAAATAATTACTATTTTCTAATATATGACTTCAGAAGATAAACTAAAATTTTAAAATAAAGATAAAATAAAACAGAGATTTCTGTTCTATCAGAATGCTTTGAATTTTGAACAATTTACCTTCTTAAGAAAAAGCATATTGCCAATTAATACCCTCTGCCCACTTGAACTTTATTCCAGGGCTCTAACAATTCCATAAGAAAACACAAACACACCAGTATTAAAATGGGTAAAGGATATTCCACAAAAGAAGAAACACAAATACATAGCCAATAAGCCTATGAGGCAATTTCTCCTTCAATAGTAATCAAACATATGTGAATCATACAGAAAAATGCAAATTTTACCTAAAAAATGGAAAAGATTTTTTTAATTATAAAAGTTACAGATGAAACTATGAAGGAAGACCCGGGGAAAGGAATTTCACTTCCAAGTGCAGCTTCAGTACTGAGCCGGGATAAATAGGTGAGCAGAAACACAATCTAAACTCTGTCAATTTAGAAAGTGATGAAATTGGTACCGGTTTCATGCTAGTGTTTACTTTTATGTTTAGAGATTTTCTTTCTTTCCTTCTTTCTTTTTTTTAAGGATTTTATTTATTTATTTGACAGAGAAAGACTCATCAAGAGAGGGAACACAAGCAGAGGGAGTGGGAGAGGGAGAAGCAGGCCCCCTCGGGAGCTGGGAGCCTGATGCAGGACTCGATCCCAGGACCCTGGGATCATGACCCGAGCAGAAGCCAGCCCCTCAACGACTGAGCCACCCGGCGCCCCAGGGATTTTGTTCTTAAAAGTTTGGTAGTACTAAATATTCCTAGCTATTAAAATAAAGAATTCTATGTTTTTAAAAATGGATAAAACTGTCATGTCAAGACTACTGATTTTTCTCTTAACTAGCCACCTCTATGGTATAAAGCTAGTATTTTTATGAGATGCTTATAACTCAAATACTGTTTCTTATATGGTAGCATCTTATTCTGATTGCTAGGGGAATACATAAAAAGAAATTACTTGAGAAATAAACTTGCCAGTCTGAACTATAAAGTGAAAAGCATAATTCACAAGGCCATATATCGGATGGTACTTTTCTCTACACACTGATGGTTGACACCAGAAATGACTATTCTGCTCTGGAATTGAAGTATATTCCCCCTTTTTAAGAGGCTCCTACTTAAAATGAAACTTTAAAAAAAATTTTTTTTAAGATTCTAGTTATTTATTTGACAGAGAGAGATCACAAGTAGGCTGAGAGGCAGGCAGAGACAGAGGAGGAAGCAGACTCCCTGCTGAGCAGAAAGCCCAATTCGGGGCTCTATCCCAGGACCCTGAGATTGTGACCTGAGACAAGGCAGAGGGTTTAATCCACTGAGCCACTGAGGTGTCTCTAAAATGAAACTTTTTAACACTTATAAAATTATATATTCAACATAATTTTAAATCATAAGAGACTTTGCCCCTGAATTATTAATAATAGACCTAGAGGGAAGCAATTCAATTAAACAGTTGCCAAAGATTCATGAAGAATACTTAGGTCCTGGGCTGGGCTGGAGGGAAAGGTCAGGTGAGAAAAGGGCTCAATCTTCCCTTCCTTCTTCAAAATTTAAGTGTGGGGCAAGAACACACAATGCTCTTGCCTTAGCCCCAAGATAGTTCAGGACCCAGAAATATTTGGAGGTGCAGAAACAGAGATAGCGAGAATATCCACAAAGTGACTTGCAGACTTCTAGGGAAGTTTTTCAGTATACACAGGAAAGAAGTACATGTAATTAACCACTCTACCAACATGGCAGCAAGAGCTTGAGTTTAAACTTAGGAAAAGCATTCATAGTGAACAGCCAGGTTCATGGTGGGGTGACCTTAGACCTTATCATCCAAACAAGGATCTTTTCAGAGTAAAAGAGGATGCTAGTAATGAGGGCCAGGCAAGAGAGGAGGGAGGGCACCTGTAGGAGTCAGCTGTTACAATAGGGATGGTACAGTCAGCTTATGCTCCAGGCCCCATGAAGGAAGGGGAACCTCTTCCATATCTCTTGCTCATGAGAAGCAGGTTATGAGTTTGTCTTCCTCAGCCTTTTTCCTTCCTCACTTCTCCCTGGTACTTACATCAAAACATTTTGTTTTTCATTTACAGTTCAAAGCTTTTCGCAATTCCAGTGATAATTAATCTCACTGTAGAAATTTTGACAGTTCGACAAGTTCTTTAAAGCCGTACAACTTCATATTGCCATTTTATTAACTTGCATTCAATTTCTAGATTGCATTGTATTGGCCCCCTGCAGAACAGCCATAACTAAATTATATCCCAGGTCAATATTAGAAGAGCTATAAAAAACACCCTCGGGCGCCTGGGTGGCTCAGTCGTTAAGCGTCTGCCTTCAGCCCAGGTCAGATCCCAGGGACCTGGGATCGAGCCCCGCATCGGGCTCTCTGCTCTGCAGGAAGCCTGCTTCTCCCGCTACCACTCCTTCTGCTTGTGTTCCCTCTCTCGCCGTGTTTCTCTCTGCCAAATAAATAAAATCTTTAAAAAAAAAAAAACAAAAAAAACACCCTCAAGAAATGTGTTATTTAGTCTCTTTTAAGAAATTGTCAAACATTGTTCCTTAGACCATAGGGTTCTCTTTATGAAGGTGCCCCAGAGAAAATTCTGATCTGAGTACAAAGAAACGTTATTACCCTCCGGATGGGTCTCTGATTATGTTAAAGGCCGAACTGAGTAAATTAGACCATTTCTTATTTTACTGAGATCATTAGAATAGTTAGTGCCAGATTTGAGATGCAATCCTACTAGTGGATGGATCATTATGATCAGCAGGTTTAGCCTTAACTCTCATTTTTGGGTTCCAACTTTGTTTTCTCTTGGTTGTTTTACTATATCTGCAAATTGTACTACTTCAGCATATTTTACACCCCTTAGAAAGCCCCCTGAAGGGGCACCTGAGTGGCTCAGGAGTTAAGCGTCTGCCTCCGGCTCGGGTCATGATCCCAGCGTCCTGGGATTGAGCCCCGCATCGGGCTCCCTGCTCGGCGGGAAGCCTGCTTCTCCCGCTACCATTCCCTCTGCTTGTGTTCCCTCTCTCACTATGTTTCTCTCTGTCAAATAAATAAAATCTTTAAAAAAAAAAAAAGAAAAGAAAGAAAGCCCCCTGAAATCTTTGCCGGATTAAGATACAGTTACAAGAGTAAGAAGGAAAGGAAGTTAGGAGACAAAAATAGAACTACTGTTTCCAAATTCTATTCTTACTTTAATCAAGGTCAAAGTCAACCCTGTCCTCACTGTCTTCTCTAAGTAGGGCCCCGCTGCCGAAGGGCAATGGGTCATAGAGGCGTCTCTGCAGACTTGTTTCGGTCAGAGTCTAAACTGCTCTCTCCCTTCTAGACAAAGGTGACACGGACCACCCACCATCAGCGGGAAGTGCCGTGCAGGTTGCCGGCTCCTAGAGGTGGTCCTCCCGAGCTGAGCTGCCCACTGGTTCTCCTGTGGTTCCTGCACGGCCAGCACCCGCGTGTCTTCAGGAAGACCTGCCTTGTTAGAAGTGCTTGTGATGAACAAGGAAATACCTTTTTTGCTTTGTGCAAAGTTCACCGACCACAAGCAGAAATAAGAACCACAATTATGGCTTTACTAAGTCCCAAGTACTAATCACGCCAACTCACCAGCTCAGACAGTCATCAACTACCTGGCTCTAAGCCGTGGCTTCACTGGCTGGAACACGTAGGAATCTGAACATGAAGAAGTTCAGGAGGAAGTTACCTGTGCCAAACTGGCCAGATGTGAGCAACAGATGTGGAAATGAAGACTTGATCAGAGGAAAAATATGTGTGACAAATTGTAAGATACATTTATAGCAGGGACTTGTTAGAAGTCCATTCATACCAGAACTTTTCATTTGCTGTGTTACATGTGTTTTTTTAGGACATGATGCTCAGCCTTCCAAAACTGTTCTTATTATTCTAGTCTGCACAAATTTCATTTACATATTTACATAAACAAAAGGTTCAAGATTTTACACATGGGCTATATTTGGTTCTGTAGTAAATGATTACTTATTACTTATGCAAAGGATGTATTTGGGAAAAGGGTTCAAATATTTACAAAAATTATAATGTAAGGAAATGAACTTTAAACTCATGAGACCTGGGTTTCACCCCAGCTCGGCTGCAGGCAGCTGGATGCCTTTGGGAAGACCCTCTTGAGATTATTGAATCCTAATCCCCATTAGGCTACACTTGTGGTTCTCAATTAATGACTTTAATAAGAGGTTGGTTAAACTGTAGACTCCTGGGCCCTACTCAAAATCTACCAAATTTCTATTTCTGGAGGTGGGGACAGGAATTTGTTTTTTTCTCCAGGCAACTTTGATTTGGATATCTAAGCAACACATTTTGAGAAACACTAGACCTCTTCTTTAAAAAGGCCCACGAAATTTTTGTTCCGAGATTAGATCAAGTGAATTTTCAACATCCTTCCCCCAAAAAGAGTCCATCTGCCTTTCATGGACATGGAGACAAAAGAAAATGATTGCAGGATTTCCCATTAGCCTTCCTGGATATCAATAATTTTTTTTTAAGTGGATTACTTAATAGCAATACAGTCATGGTGCCTTAACCATAATTGTTTTTGGCAATATGGCCAACTCAAAAACAATGATTCACTAGGTCATATTATTATTAATAATACCTTTTTAAATAATAATCACAAGTGTACAGATTATCAAAAGCCTCCTGCTAACTTCTGCATACCAGTAGTACAACAACCATTTCTAAACACTAAGATTTTAATTGTAGCATTAATATTAAAAACAAAAGTCTAAAGTATTATAAAATATTAAACATAAAGCTATATTTCTAATATATATGTTATTCCATATAAGTAGCAATACATAGAAAGATTGCTTCTTAGAAGCCAAGTTGACCTCGAAACAGTAGAGTTTGCACCAAGCTTTGAGTGATCCTGAAGGAACTTCAGTGCTCACACCAAACATCCTATTTCAAATCCCAGACATTTCAAAATCCGGATGTTGCTGACAGCTGGTCTGCTTCTACAGAGACACTGATAGAAAATTCTGCATCTGCTAACATGTTTTTATAACACATCAGAGAATTTGTTTTCTCTATAAAAAGAGGAGTTTCTATAAAATACAGTCACTCCTAGACTGTCACCTTTTGCATCACAAACACAAAGTCCTCATGGATGCTACTCCCTTTAAAGTGCTATGCCCTAGATGTGGCTGGCAATTAAGCCTGCAATTTGGACTACACTCACTGCACGTGGACCATCAACATGCCTTTTTGCAATGTCCGTGGCCTGCTTCCCAGAGCTCAGGCTGAGAGGCACTCTGGAACCTGCCCCTCCCTGGCTGCTATATGCCACTGTGTTTAGAGATAGACAGCAAGATGCTGCAGCTGAGGATGGCTCCTGGCTTCCCGCGGGCACTGCTTCAGGATCCCTTAGTGGTGTCGCTTCTAAAAGTGAACGCATATGTACCTCCATTCGGTGCCACCACGGTGCCGTAGTTTGGATATACTGCTCCGGCTGTTCCGCTGTAGCCAGATTATACAAGTGCTGCGAGCCCTCCCAACCCCCAGAACTGCTGAACTTCCAACCACGTGGGGCCTTCTGGCCAGCAGGAACCCACATTGTCAAGGCAGGAAATGCCTCGTGACTGACAAAACTAAGAGTTTTAATACTACCCTTATTCCTCCCCTCAAGGGATGGCATGGCTCTGACTCCTACAGTGACGTTCAGAATTTCCCATGGGGACTAACTTCCAACCATAGTGGAAACTGACGTGATAATTAGCCCCTTTACTGGCTGGCTTCCCTTCTCTGCTCCCTTCCTCATTCCCTACAAGTATTTCCTAAATTCCATCTGTACTTGAATCCCTGTCATAGTCTGCTTCTGGGAGAACCCACCTAAGACACCATCTCATGGGGTGTCATCTCCCTCAAAACAATCTTTCACTGGATGTGTTTTGTTTGTTTGTTTGGTTGGTTGGTTTTTTAGGTAAATTCTACCCCCAACATGGGACTTGAACTCACAACCCTGAGATCAAGAGTTGCGTGTTCTATTGACTGAACCAGCCCAGTGGCCCACACTGGATGTGGTTTTTAACATTTAGGATTGGCTGATGTGTAACCATTGGGTAGAACATTTGTTAGTGTCCTTCAACCTCCCCAGTACCAAGTTAGAATCTCTAGTCAAATAGAACATAAAATCTGGAAAGAGATTGATAAATATCATTTCACCCTTCCGCTGATTCATTTTTCATATTTGAGGAGAGCTGAGCTCCAGAGAGGTGCAATGATTCACCTCAGGTAACACAATCAGAAAATGGCTGAAACAGGAGCAGAATTTAGATATCTTGGCCATAAGCTCAGGGCTGAAGACACTATGCTCAAATCTGTAAAGAAACCAGTATGCTATTTCATTAAATCAAAGCTACATTATGACTCCATAGAAGGCAGACAACTTTTTCTATATCTTTTTTCCCCCTACATTTTCTCATTAGTAAGGTCTTCTAGCCTGCAAAATAGGAGTGTCTGCACATATCTTAGATTAAATTTTATGATCCTATGCTGAAGACACAGATGTATATATCTTAAGAGATTCCTCAAAACAGCATTTATACATCTATGTCTTCATGTTACATGTCTAAACTAAATAACTCTTACAGTTTTCTTCTTTTCTCTTTTGCAATTATCCAAGTGGTACAAGGTTTCTACTCAGAGGGGATTTAAAAACTCTAACTTTGCCAACCTACCTCGTGACTTTGATGGCTTTCTACTTTTCACCAACATACACTCCCACTGAAAAGGGTGGAAAGAACTACTTAGCATTAGAACTAGTTCAGTTTCTATATGCATTAGACATTACTGTTTACTGTACTTGCACCTTGACCAACCTTGGTAGAAAATTTATAAACCCAAATTTGTGATTCAGAGGACTTCAACAAAAATAGATCTTATTTTTTTTTTAAACAGTGTCTTTTTTTTTTTTTTTTTAAAGATTTTCTTTGTTTATTTGACAGAGAGAGAGAGATCACAAGTAGGCAGAGAGGCAGGCAGAGAGAGAGGGGGAGGTAGGCTCCCAGCTGAACAGAGAGCCTGATGTGGGGCTTGATCCCAGGACCCTGAGATCATGACCTGAGCCGAAGGCAGAGGCTTTAACTCACTGAGCCACCCAGGCACCCCCAAAAACAGATCTTATAATGGAAGTCCAAATTCACCCCTCCTACTATGAATGAGGAATCTAAGCCCCAAGGAGGTCAAGTGATTTTACCGAGTTAACATAGTTAATAAGTAGTGATCCAGGTCTTCGGATTTCTGGTTTAGTTCTTTCCCCAAATGGTTATTATGAATATTCTTTTCTGAAGTCACCTACATTATTGGTACAAAAATCCCAAAGGTTATGAGGCTATGATAGAAACAGCTACATCACCTGCTCACACTCTCCTCTCTGTGCTAATAAACTACTGAGATAGTTAGGTGGCTAGTCCCTCAGCCCTCTGATCCATCATCAAGTCCTGTCCCATGCCCAAGGCTTGGCTTTGGGGCACCAGATTCTCTTGGGAATTTAATCAAAGACTTTTTCAAATCACAAGTTCCAAGAGGAAATTACTCTAGAGATATTTTTAAATTATTCAATATTTAGATTTCCTAAATGCATTGTGTTCAATGCTACTCAAATTTCCACCTCAGAAATAAAACTGAAAGGTGTGTACATGTTAGGACCTGAACATGAGTAGCTCTGATGGGAAAAGTGTCTAGGAGGGTAACAAACGCTGGGATTTTGCTCCACCAAAGTCGTACAAGTCAGGACAGTGTCTTTGGTTATCAAACTGCAAACATTGAAATGCCCTAGAGATAACTGTCTTAAAAGCATAGAGTAGGTAAGAGTCAAACTTGAAAATTTAATAGCTAGTCATTTGTCACTAGGAAAAATCCACTATTTTCTACATACAGAATTTTCTTAGAAATGTTACATTCAAATTGTAATATTCATAGTAGTGTGATCTTTAATTAGAATGTATCAGTTTCTTACTCTACAACCAAATAAATATTTCTCAATTTCCTCTTCTACTTCAATGTCATTTTACCTCATAAACATTACCTGTGTTAAATTAAAAAAGGGAAGAAGAAGAAAGGACAACGCAATAAACCAGGAAAACAACAAAACATTTTTTTTTCCTATTTCTATCTATTCTGCTATTCTGTATTGTGGCATTATAATGGAAAGAGCATTGGCTAAAATTTGAGAGTCCTGGGCTATTGTCCTCTCATTAAACAATGTAATGCTTCGATTGCTTAATCTGCAAAATGAAAACAATCAAAATTAACTATCTCCCTGGATTCTTTGGGAAGCCCACATGAGCTTCTTCTGTGAAATAAGTTGCATCTGTAAGTGGAAGGCAACCTGGTGGCAGTGGCTGGGAGGAAATACGGGCATGTCTATCCAGCTAAACAATTCCTACAGGCAATTAACGTAGCAGAGAACTCAGGCAAGTGGAGGAGAAAGCCAAGAAAGAGGGGGCAATGCAGAGCAGCAGCAACAAGACCCACAGAGTCTCCCCCCGCTTTCAACCCATTGCTTTATGCAGGGACATGGATGAGGAGGCCCCAGACCAGCTTCAGACCAGAACTCCAGAGATAAGGAGGAATGCACAGAGTGGAGATTAATGTGGAGAAAAGTTGGGGAAAAGCAAATGTTGCTAAGTATCTACTCACTTCTGAAAAGACCACCAGAAGAGAGAAAAGTATGTACGGGGCTTTCAGAAAAGAAGCAGTGAGAGCCAGAGATAAGTCAAAGAGTGATGGAGCTCACACTACCTATGTCCTCACAGTTCTCAAAGCTCTTTCACATTGTTTCAAAGGAACCTCTTGATAGCTTGGTCAGGGACCAGGCAGGTTGGTATCATCCCCATTTTGTTGAACAGTACCCTGAGACACAGAGAGCTTGATGATTTGCCTAAAGTCACCTATTTTGTAACTAAGAAATCCATGATTGAAACCCAAACTCTCTCATTTCTATTACCAGTCGGTTCTTTTTTTTTTTTTCTTTTCTGCTTTCATTGGTCATTGGTAAATGGTGAGAATTTTATATGTCGAATTTTAAATGAATTATTCTTATTTTACACCTGCAGTAGAATATACTCATAGTAATTCACATTTTTAAGAGGATGAAATATAATCTGAATATCGGATCAACAAAAACATTTCCTGGGGTGCCTGGGTGGCTCAGTCGTTAAGCGTCTGCCTTCAGCTCAGGTCGTGATCCCAGGGTCCTGGGATCGAGCCCTGAATCGGGCTCCCTGCTTGTCGGGAAGCCTGCTTCTCCCGCTACCATTCCCTCTGCTTGTGTTCCCTCTCTCACTGTGTTTCTCGCTGTCAAATAATAAAAAAAAAAAATCTTTAAAAAAAAAACAAACCACATTTCCTAAGATAGATAAAATTTATTTAAAAACAAAACAAGGGCTAGGCCTTTTGAGCAATCCAATGAATCCTTGGATAAGCCTCAATACTCTAGCAGTCAGAGATCCAGTCAATGATGACCCAGTAAACATAGAAAACATTACCATTGGACTTAAATGACCTGCAAAGTGTTAACAATCCCTAGTTGCTTTGATTCTGGAAAATTATCGACTTTGATATCTAGAACTGAAGTAGAAATAAAGGAAGTTAACTGCTTGCTATGAGTTTTTTATTTTTCATTTAGAGACTAAGAAAAAGTTATCACTCACTGATGGAGGCATGCCCAAAACATGGTAGTATCCATTCAGCTCACAAAATCCTGATTGTGCTTTCTATAAGGAAGAGGTTCCAGCAAACATGTAAATGGAAGAATATATATAAGTGGATATAGAGGACTATACATATGAATATATAAACTGCCAGGAACAGGACAAGGGTTTAGCCACAATGAAAAGAGAAATGAAAGAACTGAATTAATAATATCCAAATGAAGCCAAACTGGAAACTTTTGGCAGCTAAGGTATCCTCCTTATCTATCTCTGAAGTACAGGAGTTTAGCACAGCTGCACGGAAAGAGCTTATTGCTCCCTTCTCTCTGTTCCCAAGAGCTATTTGTGTATATCTCTATGAGAGTACTCTAATTCAATCTATGGCCATTATTCACTAACACCATCTCAGCCCTGACCTAACTTAACTCCCCTACCCAATTCTGAATAGTCTTTTACCTTAAACTCTTGCAGTATAAAGACCCAAACACAAAAGAAAATACAAAGCATACCGGTTAGTTTTAGATGATGTCAATCAGGCAGAATCCCAGCAGGGAAGAGATGACACACATCAAAGAGATGATCCAGAAGTGTTTAAAGAACTGACAGTTTACAAGATGTGGGCAGGCGAGGGAACATCAGTAGCAATAGTGGAGTACAGCGGAAAGCCTACCACCCCTGAATGCAGAAGCGAGGGAAGGACAGAGGGCTGGAACTAGCAAGATCTGAGCTGTAGAAGAGGTCCACCCATCAGAGGCTGTAGCCTTCAATGGCAGAAGGAAACCTCCACCACGTAAACTCCTGCTCCTGTCCTCTCCTCTAAAACTTCCCCACTGCTTAAACCAGAGGGCAAGAGCGTGGTCCATACAGTTTCTAAATACAGTTCAAAGGAGCATAGAGGAGGGTGAAAAGTGGATCTGGAAGGGCAAACAGAGAATATCCAGAGGCTGAGGTTGCCCACAGGGCTGTTCACTGAAGTAGAATTTATAATAGTGAAAACTCAAAAATAACCTAAATGTCCATCAAGAGTGGCATCAGTAAAAAAATCATTTTACATATTTCAATGAGGTGAGAAAAAGGCTAATGATAATGCTAAGTGAAAAACAGAGCAGGAGACAAAAGGCTCTAAATTGCTGCCTCTGTGATATCATCTTTAGCGCTAATTCATATGAAAATATGTATGGGAAAAGAACAGAATGTTAATAATGTTATTCACAGATAGTGAGATTATGGATTATTTTAACTACATGGTAAAGCTACCGAGATAGCTAAGGCAACTGTAGACTACTACATCAATGAATAAAATGAGAATCTCGGTGTACCTGGGTGGCTCAGTGGGTTAAAGCCTCTGCTTTTGGCTCAGGTCATGATCTCAGGGTCCTGGGATCGAGCCCCACATCAGGCTCCCAGCTTCATGGGGAGTCTGCTTCTCCTTCTGACTTTCTCCCCTCTCATGTTCTCTCTCTCTCTCAAATAAATAAATATTTTTTTAAAAAAAAATGAGAATCTTGATGATAAAAGAGCAGCCTCTCAGAATGTTCACTGGTCTGAGCACGTCTATAGAACTGGACAGGATATTTTAAAAGTGGCATCAGGGGTGCCTGGGCATCTCTGCCAATTAAGCATCTGACTCTTGATTTTGGCTCAGGTCATGATCTCAGGGTTTTGAGATCCAGCCCAACATTGGGCTCCTCACTCAGTGGGGAGTCTGCTGGAGATTCTTTCTCTCCCTCTCCCTCTGCCTCTTCCCCCCCCCCCCATGTCCCCCCCCCCCCCCAGTTCAGGCTCGCACTCTCTCTCTCTCTAAAATAAATAAACAAATCTTAAAAAAAATTTTAAAAATAAAATAAAAATAAAAGTGGCATCAACCAATTAAACCTCCTCAGGGAAAATAAAGTGATACTTTGGGGCCTGAAATCTAACTCATGTGAGGAACAGAAGAATAAATTGAGCATGTTTCTCGTGAAATCTTGCCATTTGCAACGACATGGATGGAACTGGAGGGTATTATGCTAAGCAAAATAAGTGAGTCAGAGAAAGACAATTATCACATGATCTCTCTGATATGAAGAATTTGAGAGGCAAGGTGGGGGTTTGTGGGGGGGTCAGGGAGAGAAATGAAACGGGAAGGGATGGGGAAGGAGACAAACCATAGGAGACTCCTAAACTCACGAAAGGAACTAAGGATGGCTGGGGGGTGGGGGGGTAGAGATAGGATGTCTGGGTTATGGGCATTGGGGAGGGTGTGTGCTATGGTAAATGCTGTGAAATGCGTAAGCCTGACGATTCACAGACATGTACCCTGGGATAAATAATACATTATATGTTAATAAAATCTTTAAAAAAAAATTGAGCATGTTTCTCTATTACCATATTTCATATCATACTTTCTCATTTCCCCTAGCAGCTGTTTAAACGAGGTATATAGAGATATATAGAGAGGTCTGTATTATAATCACTCTAACTACTAAAAAGATTATGCCTTCCCAACCCCAATATATCATTTAAAATAAGAACAATTCTAAATCTTAAAACAAAATTTAAATATCTTGAAATAGCATTAATCTCCAGGCTTATTCTGGATTTTTTTTTTTCTCTATTTCATCTCTGCTTTGCTGATGTTGTAAGTACATGCTTAATTTAACAAGTAGGTAACTTAGCACAGAACACAGATTCAGATCTTCCTCAATTTATGATGGGGCCACATCCTAATAAACCCATCATAAGTTGAAAATATCGTGTCAGAAATGCATTTAATAAACCTAACCTACCCAACATCATAACTTAGCCTAGCCTACCTTAAATGGGCTCAGCACACTTTCGTCTAACAGAAAGCCTATTTTATAATCAAGTGTTGAATGTGTCGTGTAACTTATGGAACACTGTACTAAAAGTGAAAAACAGAATGGAAGAGCTGTATGGGTCTGGAATGGTTGTAAGTGTAGGGGCCGTGAGCATGTGGCTGAGTGGGGGACTACAGCTGTCCCACATCATGAGAGATGCTGAGATCACGCCGCATACTGCAAGCCCAGAAAAGATCCAAATTCAAAATCTGAAATACAGTTCCTACTGAATGTGTATCACTTTCAAACCATAGTAAAATTGAAAAATCATAAGTCAGAAAATCATAGGTGAATCATTGTGAATTGGGGGCCATCTGTATAAAGTATTTTAGTGTTAAAAAGTGTGTGTGTATACAAATATAAATATAACCATCAATTTAGGGATTTTATATACCTTAGCCAGTGTATCAGTGATGGTGTTGAGAGCTGTGAAGGATTATAAATCTTCTAACCCCTGTGAAGTTGAGCTTCCTGTATTTCTCAGCCTCTTTCTTGTACCTCTTTGAATATTTTCTCTTTTTTCTTATTATAACAGTAAGTACGGAAACTTTTTATTATTTTAATTGTGAATATTGCACCTTTTCTAAAAGACAGGAAAGTGAGACTCAGTTCCCAACGAGAGAGCCTGAATTGGTTTGCCAGGCCACACTGTAGGGCCTCCCACACAGCAGGTGCCCAGAGTGTTTGTTTAATAAATGAGTTACACTGGTGTGGCTTCACACTCATATCTACTTACCTTCCTGAGTGTGAAAAACACAGTTGCTAAAGACATACATCAAGACTGCTTTTGAGAGAGGGAACATATCTGCTAAATTACTTGAGTCACAAATGAAAGAAGCAAACCTGAAGCTTCAGTTGCCATTATCACTGAATAATTGTTTTTAAAATTAGAGAAAGCCAAAAAAATAAAAATAAAAAATACAATAAAATAAAATTAGAGAAAGCTTACAAGAAGCAGAACTGTGGTTTAAAATAGTCAATTTTCAGTTGTACTCCAGATATTGAGCAGTATTCTTGAGTCTCGTAATTTATGCCACAGCATGTTTTTAGTCTAGCATAATGGAAAAAGAAACTTAGTCTCTTTTATGACCTACTGTTAGTTCTGTGCATTTAATAATACTCATAGAAATTAATGAGCTTTCTTGAATATAATTTTTTAGATCCCTCAAATATGTAAAAGTTAAAATAATATTCAATTTTCAGAGGAATGGGCACTAATGACAAACTTACTATTTCCTATAGAGACAAAGGGTATTTAAAGGATTTTCATAATCTTTTTACTTCAAACTTTCTAGATCTATGTCTTTCAAGCCAACAGTATCTCCCGTAAATTTGGAGGTTGGGTCACAAGCAATTTCTTCCCTCTTTTAGAGCTGTGATTAACTTCTATGAAGAGTGCAAAAATCAACATTTTCACCTCAGATTTCTTTACATATTCTGTGAACCATGCCAGCAACAGGTAAAACTCTGGCTTGTGGATTGGAAATCAGGAGCAACAGGTTTAGTTAACACTTCAGGGATTGAGTCACTGATTCTTGGCAGAATTATCTCAAGCCAAGGGTGCCCGACTGACTTCCCAACACATATGAATTCTTCATTCTGAGATACTCCCCTTTTCTGCAGCGGAACAAGCATTTCCAGGAGAATGCGTCTTTCCTGTTTTGTTTTTTGTTTGCTTTTGTTTGAGAGTGTGTATGTGTACGTGCAAGAGAGAGAGAGAGTGGGGGTATGGGCAGAAGGAGAGGAAGAGAGAGAATCCCAAGTAGGCCCCATGCTCAGTGGCGCGGAGCCTGACACAGGGCTCCATCTCACAACCCTCAGATCATGACCTGAGCTGAAATCAAGAGTCAGACCTTTAACTGGCTGAGCCACTGGGACACCCTCCTTTCCTAGTTTTTGAAAGGATGATA
This sequence comes from Procyon lotor, assembly GCA_028646535.1. Taxonomy (NCBI): domain Eukaryota; kingdom Metazoa; phylum Chordata; class Mammalia; order Carnivora; family Procyonidae; genus Procyon; species Procyon lotor. The sequence continues at coordinate 46,769,867 of CM053608.1, forward strand.
TACCTCTGAGAGCAAGTGGATAACTACATCTGTATTGGATGCTTCCATTCTTAAGCTATCTACCTCCCATACACACACACACACACACACACACACACACACACACACACACACTCTATTAACTACTTATTCGGTAAGCTTTAGTTTTCTCATGGTTTGGTGAAAATATTACCAGCTTCGGAGTTACAAAGCCCTGGGTTCAAATACTGCCCTGTGATTTACTAACACTATCAGACTCAGTTTTCTCAGTTGTAAACATGGAAGGAAAATTACCTACCTAGCAGAGCTATTAGGAAGATTAAATGAGATGCACTGAATATGAAAACAACTGTCACATAATAGGTACTCAGTTCATCAGTACCCTTTGTCCTATTTATTCTTTTTTTTTTAAAGATTTTATTTATTTGACAGTGAGAAACACAGCGAGAGAGGGAACACAAGCAGAGGGAATGGTAGCGGGAGAAGCAGGCCTCCTGCTGAGCAGGGAGCCTGATGCGGGGCTCGATCCCAGGACCCTGGGATCATGACCTGGGCCGAAGGCAGACGCTTACCGACTGAGCCACCCAGGCGCCCCTGTCCTATTTATTCTTGACAAAAGTTTTCTTGTGTTTACTCAACTGGCAGGAGAGGTGGGGAATTAGGAGGCTGAAAAGAATACTCCTTGCCCATTCTCTCTTGCCACACCCACTTTCCTCAGAAAACATGACCCCTCTCTTTGCCCCTGAAAAAAACCAAAACATGCCCAAACCCAGCTGGCTGTCACTTTTGCTGTTTGTTGATTATTTACTGAGTGACATTAAGGTAAAAATTGGTACTCCTCTTTGTTTGACATCAAGCTTTGTAAATTTGTGGGCTTGTAAGCAGGGTCTGATTTCACACAGAGAAAAGCAACCTGTCCTGAGCAAGGACGTTGACGCATAAATTCCTGAGGGGCTTCTCTGGAGGGAGAAACCACATGATGATGAAGAACCCAAAGCCTCAATGTATCTTCAGCAGTTATCACCTAGATCTGGAGCTGGTTGTCCCCTTATGGGTATTAAAAAAAAGTTTTTAATAAAAGTGGAATAATAAGGAAGGGTACAATTAATTGCCAGCAATGTACCAGCCATGAAAATTTCCTGGTCAAAGTACTTGAAACTTCTCACATGGTGAAATTAGGACAATCACAAAATGCAAATTGGTAAATGTCAAAAATTGAGCAGATGCCAGACATTCAGTTGTACTTGACTTTTATCTTGGAAAAAAAAAAATCCAAAATCTCATTTTAGACTAGCTTGTTTAAACATGTTTACTGACACATACAAGAATACAAATGCTCTTGTTTCAATCCGAGGTATGCTCCAATGAAGGACTCCTGATCAATAATCGAATCTCTTCCCGACAAAATTATTTTGGGTAGCTAATACTAAAAGAGAATAGTTTTGTAATCCTACCTTTGAAGCAACTACATTGTCTTGTTTTGCAGACAATAACAACTTCTTAGTTTGTGGGAGCTGCACAGTGGGGGAGCAAGCCAATAATTGCAAGGCAGTAGAGCCAAGAATGGCTGGCAATGCCTACGGGAGCCTCCACTGCACAGGCTTGAAAAGGGCCAGGCCAGTTCTTAGGTTTGTGCATGGCACTCATGATGAGGGAGGCGCTGTATTTCCACATGAATGTCAATAGTTTGCTTCGACTGTCATATCTTTCTCAGGCAAGATCAGGCATATTCAGGGTAGTATGGTCGTAGATTGCCGTATCTTTTCCAAATAGCAGATGCAAAAATAATCAAGCTGTGCTTTCACAGGATATTTATAAATCCATCAGTATTATCAAAACATTTAAGTGACAAGTTATAAATAAAGTATATCACATATCATAGCAGCAGCATTACTTCAAGCCATGTGAAGGGAGTTCTTGCATGAATACAATATGGATAGACCCTATAATTCAAATTGATATTTTGTCATTATAAAATATGGCCATGCAAGTTTAACAATTTTTTGACCTCTGAAACTAATAATAGATGATATGCTAATTAATTGAATTTAAATAAAATTTAAAAATTTTGAAAACATGAATTTGGTTATTTTTAGTGGGGTGTTTTGTTTTGTTTTTTGGTAGTAGGTAAAATACTAATTATAGTAGAAACTCTGAAAGTATTCAATATGTCAGTAACCAGACTCTAGAGTATACAGGGGCTAAATAGCTAGTAACTCAGTCTTGCGATCAGACAATCTCATAGTTGTTGGCTTATGAAACCGGGAGGGAGTTTTCCAGAATAGTCACCAGGAAGTTAAGTGAATCAGTTGGGCTCCTGTCAAAGATGGGTATAGGCCAGGAGCAGGGAGGCACAGTATACAATCCAAGAGAACCAAAAAGAACAGCTGCCCTGAAATCAGAAAATCTGTTTTAGTCCCACTTCCTTCAACCGCATTGCATTCTTCAAACTTCAGTCTCCTCACCTATAAAATGAGGGCGTTGACTTACTGCACAGAGCCATTACGAGCCTTAAGTGGGATAAAATATCAGCAATAGTTTATAATTCTTTTTTTAAAAGATTTTATTTATTTATTTGACAGAGAGAGAGAGATCACAAGTAGGCAGAGGCAGGCGGGGGTGGGGGAGCAGACTCCCCACCGAGCAGAGAGCCTGATGTGGGGCTTGATCCCAGGACCCCGAGACTATGACCTGGGCCAAAGGCAGAGGCTTTAACCCACTGAGCCACCCAGGCGCACCAGTGGTTTATAATTCCTGAAGTGTAAAGCCAACATAAGATAAAATCTGTATTCACTGTCAGGGACACCTCAATGATAAATTAGGAAGTAAAACCAAATGATTCAAGCAGCAGGACTTCTAGAGACCTCAAGTTAGAACTGACCTTAGCAGCTCTGCTTGAGGAATTCTGATATCCCCATTGAACCTGGGTAGCAACTGCAAAGTCTGAAGGCCACCTGTCTTCCATTCTACTGCCTGTGCCAAGACTTTGGGAGAGGAAGGAGGGCATATAAACTAGGCCCACATCTTGGTTATGTTGTTTCCTGACAAAGGCTGAGCAGAAGCCCCAAACACAGGACCTAGACACATTACTTTTGCATTGCATACACTTTAGAATTTCTCTTTAAAATAGTTTTTTCTTCTAAAATTTTAATGTACTTATATTTCTATGAATTTACATATTTTTCTCCACTACTTAAAACAAAAATTGTCTAGTACCAAAAATTAACTTGATTTCCTATATATGTTATAATTTCTCATTGTGAAACTGAAGACCTAAATATACTCATTTTGGGAATATAAAGAAGGCAGCATTAACCACAGTGATTTCAATTTGTAGTGATTAACCGCAGGACTCAAGACCACAAGGTAGAGAATCCCAGCCCCGGACCTTAGGAGCTCTGTGATATTGGCTAAATTATCATACCTCGGTGTGCCTCATTTTTCTTCAAAATGGGGATAATAAGAGTACCTACTCCAAGGGATGTTATGAATTAATTGCAGTGATTTAATATTTGTAAAGCACTTAGAACAGTGTCTGATATATACTGTGTATATTAAACTACATCTTGCCATCGAATCAACGAGATAATGTTTTCACAGACATGGTCTGAAGTTGTTATTATAAACCAAATGCTTCCTCTCATTCCTTACCTTATTTAGCATATGTTATTTTGTCTCTTGACCCCAATCACAAGATAAAGAACTATCCAACTAGAGAACTCAAAGAACTACTAGGAACTTATGCCAATCTTTATTAACTAATTTGAAAAAAATTAGAAAGTGTATTACATGTGGTATCTTTATGTACCTATTGGTCAAATCTCCTATACAAGCTGTTGGTATTAACTTCAGGATGTCATAACCCTAATTTCTAATAAATGAGACTCAGTTAAGATTGCTGGTTTGAAATGGCACATAATAATAAATACGGTCAACAGCCAACTTTCTTCACCACAAGATATTTTGCCAAGCTTAACAACTTACTTTTACTTGTTTAACTGCCATCATGGGAAGGTAAAGAACAAAAGGCACTTTATTAATTCTGTGTTTCATTTTTCTGAGTTAGCTACAGGCTCAGCCTGTACTCATATTGTCTATAACTTGTTGATGAGAGAAGCAGGGGACACCACAATGGACTTTAGATTCTCTGAGTCACTTGTATGTCCTTGGGGTCTCCTGGAACTTTGTCAGAATGCTCTCTTGTGATGAAGGGTCTCTGTCATTGCTTAGTTTCCATTGAACAGGCCCATCCAGGGGATGGTCAGTGCTGTAAAGACAGCACTAAGCAAGTGTTCATTCTCTAGAATGAAGACTTCTCATAAATCTGAATCCTTAGAGGGATTTTGATGAGGCATTTGAGTCAGCCCAATGCAGCTGTATTTTAAGGGAGCTACAAATGAGCTAATGACACTCAACTGACAAGCTTTACGTACCAAACCACACAGGTATCAGACATTCACACGTACTTTATCTTGAAAACTTGCTTTGGGTTTTGAATTCACATTTCAATTCTATCTTGGGTAAAAGCTGAGAATTCATTTTTCTGAAGTGAATGTACAATAAAAGACCTGTGGGATGTGCCCCGCAATTTGGTCTGAAAATAAAGATAGGTTGTTTTTAAGGAAGAACACCTTACTGTGAGAAGATAGGTAATGCTGGACTCTCTTTGAAAGAATCTCCAGAATATTTTGACAAAAATTGAACAGACACCAAGTTAGCTCTCTGGATTTGTAAATCTGTTTAAAGAATGTTAGAACCACTTATTTTCAGCCTATAATTTTAGAATGTCAACATCATGTTTACTTATAATTTCAGCCAAGGTTTTCAAATGAGTACGTCACATTCCAAGCCCAATATTTCTTCCCAAGTGTCAAAATATGACAGAAGGGCTGAAATAATATGGTCTCAGGCTCTAGATATTTTAAGGAACTGGAGAAAATTATTTAGGCATAGTCTCAAATACATGATTCTCTTTGACTTAAATGCTACTACGAAAATAAATGTTCCCATGAGTATTGGATATAATTGAAGATGATTATACCCTCAAGAAGGTTTGGAGCCTTCAACGACCTTCATATCAGAGAACAAAATTTCTCAGTAATTATTCAATATGAGTAAAACTTCTTCATCAGAGAAAAAAACTGCTTCTTCAAGACAGTCCATCTTCTAACCTCAGTGCATTTGATTAAATCTTCTATTTCTGCATATCATGCGTCATATGCAACTTTCTTCATTTTCAGCTGTATGCTCCATGACACACTAGTGTGCAAATTCCTTAGGAGCAGTGATCATATCTAATTTCATTGTTCTGTTTCCTTGATACAGAATAAGTGCTCTGTGTTTGTTCATCATAAGAAATTTCTCTAAAATTGGACTGATAAACATTTCAATAAGAAGATCCAGAAAGGAATTTGTGCCATAGAATAAACTATAATTAATCCTAGAAAAATAATTCTATAGGTCAGATTGCATTGCTTTTCATGAAGAAGATCTCTAAAATCTTCTGTACAATAAGAAGAACATGAAATGGAGATTTAAGCAATTATTTGATAAAATTTTCAAGGTAAACAGAAATACAATTCAAGATTCAAATGGTCTTACCAGAAACAGTTTTTTAAAAATAAATAAATCACTTTTTTTTTTTTTGCATGGACATTCCTGAAACACAACTGATCCATAAGCTGAACTCAAAATTTAAGACAAGTAAGTCTTTTTAATATTCATAGTAAGATTGGCATTTTCAATGAATATTGGGAGTTAGAAACTGAATTTCAATATCTAATATCTTTGCTGCATTGCTTTAATCATGGGCAAAGAGTAAAGCAGTGATTTACTGTCTCATCCCTATGAATAAGATTTATAATTAAAAGCTAAAATAGAAAAATGAAGGGGCACCTGGATGGTGCCGTGAGTTGAGGATCGACTCTTGGTTTGGGCTTGAGTTGTGAACTTGCAGTCATGATCTCAGGGTTGTGAGATCGAGCCCCATGTTGGGCTCTGTGCTCAGAGCGGAGTCTGCTAAGGACTCTCTCCCTCTCCCTCTGCCCCACGCCCCTGCAGTCTTGTGCTGGCTCTCTTTCTCAAATGAATAAATGAATCCTTTTAAAAAAGAAGAAAAAAGATGCAAAATCAAGCCTGCAGTTCTAAACATCTCCAAGAGCATGTACATCACTTGTATATGGACCAAAAGGATCATGACCAAGAGCGTAGAAAGAAAGGGTGAATAGTGACACAATGACAGAGAGAAGAAGCAAAGAATTAGCCTACACTGAACTCAGACTCCAAAGTCACTTCAGAAGAAACTCCTCTAACTTCAAGTATAGAGCTGACCTTCCACTTCCTCAGTCCTATGTATTAAGACTCTTAAGTCACCGAATGCATAAAGGGCCACCCTTGTATAGACGAACGGGCACATCCAGACACTCAAAGGTATTTCAGGGCTTGACAGACCTGGTTACAACTTCTGGGCTCCTGAAGTTGCTGACTCCACGTACAATGGAAAAGCTTATCTGTGCATAGCCACTGCTATGAAGACAAGAACCACAGCTATCACAGGCCCTGTCACTCCTGCTTCCCTCGCCTTTCATCTATCCAGCACCTGCTCTGGGCGAGGCTCTGCACCAGGTGTTTGTGGCTTTGATATCTAATCCTCCTGGAGCCCCATGAGGGAAGTGCCCGCATCTCCATTCTACAGGGGAGGAAGCCGAGGCTTCAGGAGACTTGGATCCAAATGGCAGAGGTAGATTTGAAACTGTGTCCAACATCACCGTCTGTGGCTTTTTCACTGCAGCCTGAAGTCAGAGCTCCTATTTATTGGGCACCTGTTCTCTTTTGGGCACAATGCTAGTCGTTTTAAATATCTAAGTCTCAAGAACAATGCTTAGAAGTGGGTCTCAGACCATTTAACTGATGTGCCTTCCCAAGAAGCTCACAGCTAGTAAATGACAGAGCTCAAGTTTAAATTCTCGGTTTATCAGTGGTGAAATAAAACCTAAAATTTCAAACTCTTGCCTTTGGCATGAGATAAATAAGAAAAATAACCCAGTGTTAACCGGCTTAGATGTAACATTAGATAAAACCAAATGACTTCTCTAGCTATGTCTTTGACGTTAGAAAATAATTCAACCTGTTTAGAGTCCTAAACACTAAAACAGCCACAAAAGACTGAAAACTAGAATCAATTTTAAGTCATAAAGACTTACATTCTATAGATCCAGAATGCTTTCGAATAACATTTTAAATAACTCTTCTTTTTCTGAAGGAATAAAATGGCAGTTTATCCTCACAACATTCTAGTGACATAAACAGCGAGCAAGCTGTTTTCCTTTCTGAGGAGGGAAAGGTCCATTGCAGTAGAGAAAATTGGGACCGCGTACAGGGCAGAAACTTGTGCCTGCAAACCCTGACTTGAAGGTGGGTCTCTGCCCATCCAGGGAGGTGGCTCTGGCCTCCGGCACTGGCTGCATTTTTCCTCCAAAGGAAATGAGGTCTGCAGATTTTTCGAGGATCACGAGGCTCCCCACCACTTGAGTCGGGCTCTCTGGCAGAGAGTACGAATGCTTGCTTTCTAGGTCTAGAGTTCAGTGTAGCTGGAGGGTAATCATCTTCATGTCACTGCATTGACCTTTAGCTAAGAGCTACATATGAGAATATATAAAAGAAAGCACCGTTTCCATCAGATAGCAGAAAATAAACACATAAAATTACTACTAAAAAGGAGGTATAGGCAAGATACTAGTGAGAAAAAAGGGAAACAACCTCCCACTTAGTAGCGCTGACAATGTGCCAGTCACTGTTCTGAGCACTTGACGTGCATGAACTTGTTTATTTTTATAACAATTCTTATTATGCCCCTTTTATGGATGAGAAAATGGAGGCACAAAAAGGTTAATAACTTGCCCAGAATGACATGGCTGTCCCACTAAGTAGATGAACAGGGATTTAAACCCAGACAGAGAACCCCCCCTCTGAATAAACTGTTTAAAAAATGGAGTAGAATTCATAAATGAGTGCCATTAATAGCTACTAAGGAAAGTCAGGCCACAGCTCCCAATGCCCAAACCATGTCCTCTCCCCTGATGGCAAGAGATTAATGGACTAGACAGGATACCGGCTGCCAAGGAGGGCAATAGCTCTCTTTCTACGAAAAATAACATATTAACACGTTTACCAAGACCAAGGTGAAAAAAATCATAAGGGTGAATTTTAGGAAGTTAGGCAGCCGGTGTTCAAATTATTTTACATAAAGAAAGAAAATGACCCTCATTGATTTTTAGAATGTCTAAACTGAGAGCTGCAAATATTTGCAGAATACAGAAATCTGACCTTAATAAACTTTAAACCATCACTGGAGTGGTAAGCTCTTCCAGAAAGAGAAGCATTTTTTCCCCCACCCAACCCTATGTCTTTCTCTTTCTTCCATTAGATCTTTGTATTTACGATGATGATGATAGCACGATATTACATTTACTGAGTTTTAACGTTGTGTCCAGAAGTCTGATAAAAGTTTTACATTTAAAGCATAAACTATCATTTGATACTCACAACAGCTCTATAGAGTCAATATTATTGTTTTTGCCCTTTTTGAAATGAAGAAATGGAGACTCAGAAAGGTGCGGTAACTTGCCCAAGGTCACACAGCCAGGATATAAATTCATTTTTGTTTGCTCTGAAAGCCCATAATTTTAATGGAACATGCCCAGCAAAAACATGTGGCCGTCTGACTATCTGCTCCTCACACAGACACAAAGGCCACAGCAAGTTCTGCACATTTTGCCTCCTTCCACCACCTCAAGTCCTGGATAGAAGTGAATGGACATGATCAGGTGGCCCAAGAGAGCCACATTTGTCAAGATGGACCAGAAACCTAAGTGTGCTTTTGCCATTCTCTTTACACTAGAAACAGGTACACTCTCTCAGAAGTAAACACAATATTTAGGAAGATGATCTAACTAGGAAAACATCCCAAAGACAGACCAGTATGTTTAGTTTTCAGAACATTCGTTAGTACAAAGTTCATCACAGTTCTGAAGGAAAGTTCTATTGTTCAAGACTGAACAATAAGACAAGATACTTGAGGAGAGAAGCAAAAACCCATTTTAAGTTTTAGTCTAAAATGCACTTGGATTTGAATATATTGTCCATAACTGTGTATGATCACATTTTGATAGGAAATGATGGGGATATGTCGGATAAAAAAACATCAAGAAAGTGTTTTAAATATTTATGGAGGTAATAGGAAAAATACTTTAATGATGGGTACGTCATTATTAAGTAACATTTTTAAGAAGAAATTTCAATTAGGGACAAATGGGTGGCTCAGTCAGTTAAGGGTCAGATTAGATTTTGGCTCAGGTCATGATCTCAGGGTGGTGGGAATGGAGCCTC
>CM053608.1:46779332-46799825 GCA_028646535.1 Procyon lotor
GGATCTTCCCAGTGTTGGTAATGCTCACAGTGCAATCTCAACCTGAAGTCATTGCCCCTCCCCTTTTCTGACCAACCTACTTCAGTCTTCCACCTCCAGGAAGCCTTCCTGGATCCCCTCCTCTGTGCTAACATCTACTGTAGGATTCATCCCACTCTTTACTTATTGGTTTCCACAGGAAACTAAGAATTCTTTGATTACAGGGACCATGCTCATTGTTTTTTATACCCCAGCGCTAGTGAAGATGCCCAATAAAATTTTACTAAGTGAATGAAAATATATTGCAGAATCAAGACTCTTTAGAAATAAAAGGAAAATATATCCAAAATGCAAATTTTTCACTATTTTATTCTGACCCTGATCGTTACAAGGGTGTATTTAAAAAAAAAAACACACAGAGCAGGAATTACTGGATATTGCCAACTGCCCTTCATTAAAAATATTTTATACCTCCAAACCACATATATTGGTACTTCAGATTGATTACTGTTCAATGAATGTATCTATTCAGATAGTGTAATTGAATAATATGACGTTTTTATAAAAATTTAAAAAGCACAATGGCAGTTACATTTTGAATAACTAGGGGCTGCCTGGTGCTGTCTAGTTCTGACAGATTCCAATGGGGACAGGCCATTCTCCTTTTGGTTTCAGGTTCTCCACCCATAAAATGGGGGTAACCATCCCTGCCACTTCCTCCTCCTTTCGGATCCTGTGAGGTCAATGGAGATCTGGAAGAGTGGAGATCTTCACAATAAAGGCACCATTGTCAAAAGTATTGTGTAATTCCAAGGTAGAGTTCCTATCATTCATTATGGCAATAATCTTTCACTACCCTCTTGCTCCTCTTAGCAGGTTAGTAGATAAAACTCTTGCACAAAGTTTTTGCCAAAGTAAAAACCGCATGGGTGGGCACGAGTTCCTCTCGCTGCTGCTTGGCCTGAGCCAGAAGCCACAAGGAACCCGAGTCCACGAGGAACCCGCAGAAGCTACGTTTGTGCCCCTCTGGACCCTGTTAACACTCCTGCCCAGAGAGACGGACCCTGGGCCCTTCCCTTCCTCTGAGTGAGGTCGAGCGCTGCGGACGGTGGAGAGGACTCAGGGTCCCGCAGAACTGGGAGGAGATGAGGGGAGAGGAGGTGAGACTCGAGGGCTCGGGCGAGGAGCTTACCTGGCCTCGCAGAGGGACGCCGGGGGAGGGTGCGGAACGAACACCCCACAGTCCGACGGCAGAGGCTGCTGCTTCTTCTTGGAGCGCCAGATATGGAAAGGGGTGTGCTTCTTGGGGGTCCTGGACGGGCTGGCCTCCGCGTGGTCGCCCTGAAGTGGCGGCGACAGTGGCATCTTCTTGTCCGCCTCCTCCTCCGCTGCCCGGGCCTTGTGGAAGAACATACCTGGGCGCCGGCTCGCCCGCCTTTCCCAGCGCGCCGTCGGACCCCGCCCCCTCGCCGCCGGTGCGGGGGACGGCAGAGGGTTAGAGGACGCGGACAGAGCGGAGCGTGAACAGCACAGGAGCCCGAGCCCTCCGGGCGCCGGCGACCGCCTGGCCGCGGCGCAGCGCCTCCACGCGGCGAGGGCGGCACCAGGTGCGAGCCCAGGTGAGGCGCGCGTGCCTGGAACCACAGGTAGAACCGACACGCCCCCGGTCCCCGGCCTGAGGAAGTGCGGCGGCTGCGAGGCAGCGACACCTTCTGGACGCCCTCGGAACTGCGTCTCCTGACCCTGCACGGCCGCCTCTGGGCTGGGAGCCTGAGCTGGGTGGGATTTCGACAGCGCCTCAGGTGAAGGTGCCATCCGTCGCCTGCGGAGGTGTTGGCCACTTGTTGGCCTGTGTCAGGCTGAGAGAATGAGTGACTTACCCAGGAGCCTCGCCTGAAGAAGGATGGGAGAGGCGCATCCCGTGGCGGGGGCCACCCGGCAATTAGGATTATTCCACTCGGGCCTTTGGGTGGCTTGGGCAATGTCACACGCTGGGTGGCTTCCGTTCCTTTTTGTAAACACGCGTGCCAACTCCTCTCTCCCTTAAGAGTCTAAATAATTAATTTGTATTTGCATCTCATAAAGTGCATAAGGATTAAAAAACAGAAGGGAATTAGGCATATTCCCCAGTTCCCAAAGGGCTTAATGGATCCCTCACCATGAATTAAATCCCAGTCCCACGAGGTTCTCATTATCTGCTTTACTGTTAATGACTTTCTTTTCTTAACCTCACAGTTGTGATTAAATAGCAAAGGCAACTAATATTTAAGCAAAAGAAGTACATGAGCAATTATTTGGGAGCATTATTAGAGTATAAAGAGCTCAAGAGCCAAGCACTGCTGCTTAAAAATTAAATGTAGTGCAAGTCCCTCTTACACTATAATACCTTCTTCTCTCTTTAAAGACTCAACTCATTTATTCATTCACTCATTCATTCAAGGAACTTTTATTTTTATTTAATTTTTAAATATTTATATTGTTATCAAGTATAACCTACATACAGTAAATCAAATGCACAGATCATAAGTATATAACTCAAATGTTTACATATTTAAACATTTATGTGGTTGGGGGTATGAAATGGTTTTAATGAAGGACCGTTACATAGTCCCAGAAAATCCTTCTCTGTGTGGCTTTTAAATATACCATTATAAAAATATAGAGTATTTCCCAAACTTCAGAAATCTCTCTTCTGTCCCTTTTCTAGTGTCTTACCCTCCCTTTGGTAAAGGATAATCATTATTCTGACCTCTATCACCTGAGATTAAATTCGCCTCTTCTGGAAGTTCATATAAGTAGAATCACAATATGGACTTTTCTTGTATCCAGTTTCTTTTGCTCAATAGTCTGTAAGAATCATCCATCTTGTTGCATGTAGCAGTTTTTTGTTTTGAATAAAAATATTGCATGCTATTCTGTGATATAAATATACCACAATTAATTTATCCAATCTTTAATTGAGCATTTAGATTGTTTCCAGTTTGGGCTATATGAATCAAGCTGATATGAACCTTCTTAGACATAAGCATATTTCTTTTGGATATATACCCAAGACTTCATTCTCTGGGTCTTATGCATATGTTCAGCTTCAGTAAAGTTTGCCAAGTAATTTCCCAAAATGGTTGTGTCAGCTATGTCTGAAATCTCCAATTTTTCACCAACACTTGATATTATCAGTCTTTTTTATTTTGGCAATTCTGATGAGGATGTATGTAGCACTACCTCATTACAATTTTATTTTTTATTGCAATTTTAATTTATATTTTCCTCAATAAATATTTATTGAATTTATTGTATGCTGATTATGTGCCCAGCCCTGACTTGGCAGGGGTTGGGTGTGACTGACAGGTACGTTGGTGATATACATCAAAAGGGAAGAGAATTAATAGAGGAATTTACAAAGCACTGTGGGAGTTTGGAAACATTACTACCCCAGCTTGGGAGTTTGGAAGGGAGGAAGAGGAACAATTAGTAAAGATGTATTATAAAAATGGCCCTTGAATTGACCCTTAAAGGGCAAGTGAAATAGCAAGGGAACAGGGAAGAGAAGGGAAGAGGAAGAAAGGAAAAGAGAAACAAAGGTGGAAAAGGGAAGAAGGAAAAAAAGGAAGTTTTATGCACATTTACTCAAATATTTACAAGTTCAGAAAGTCATTCTTCATTTTGACTCCCCCAAGCAGAATTCCTCTTGCCATCCCCCCTTGGAGCCACCATTGGATCTGGAACATATTTTACTTTTCACACTGTTCACATTGCATGGCTGCTACTTATTTACTTACATATGTCTCATATCAGCCCAAGAGAAACTTAAGGACATTTCTCATTTATTTTTATATTTTCAGGACATGAATGTTCTTTAAATGAAATAATTAATCAAATAAATTGGTAAACTAACTTAATTGAATGCCTGGAATGTTTCAGGCATAAATCTTTTAGACTGCATGCTTTGTAACTGCAAAGATCACATGTGTCTTTTTCACTATTACATCCCCAAAGACTAGCACAGTGCATGGCACAGAGTGGGAACTCAGTATATATTTTTAGATGAATTACAGAAGAAAGCAGAGCTATGCATAGAAGTATAACATACAGCACTTGTGATGAATCGAATGAGGGAAACAGGCACCTAAATACAATACAACTTGATTAAATAATGTACAACCTGTCCAATAAATTTGGTAAGTATTCTAACCAAGGTGTTTCATTAGTTTTCAGTCATTGCAAAAACAGATCTACTTAGGCTTGTTTGGGCAATAAATTAATTTATCACAGCATATAGGGGGTTCACAGAATATCCCACAGAGCCAGAGAGCTAGCCTCTGAAACCCAAACATGCCCAACCACCTCAGAGAGCTGACCTGGCAATACCACTCTCACCTCTCAGTACTAGGAGCTGTACATAGGCTGTGCGGCAGCTGTCACCCCAAGAATCAAAGGCCTGTTCTAATTACTCTTGATAGAAGATCAGCCCCCCCACCCCCCGCCACCTCACTCCACTTACACACAGACTGCTCCCTTCTAATAGAAGAGCTTTATGAAGTCACATCCAATTGGGGGAGTCTGGGTCATTTAACAGCTTCCTAGCTCCAAGGGAAATCTAAGTGTTCTGGGGTTTACTTGAGAGAGATGGAATTCACGTGGCTAAAAACTTGCCAACATAGCACACCCCAAAGCACATAAAACAGTGGAGGCCCCCAAAAGCATGAAAGATGGTCACTGCCAAAGAGAAGAGCAAAAGGCTACAAGAACCCAGAAGTGACTAACTCTGAATGGCTCCGGGAAGTCATCAGCGAGGAGGTGACAGGGTTATGAGCTGTGCTGATGAATAAGAATTTGCCAGATGGAGAAGAGAGGGCTGGCAATCCAGGAAGGATAAACAACATGGGTCAAGTCCCAGGATTGTGAAAGGGCATGCATTGTTGGTGGGGAACAGTGAGAGGCTAGGTGAGGCTGGAGAGAAGGAAGATGGGGTGGGGCAGAGTGGCAGGAGATGATGATGGTAAAATCAGGCGGGGCCAGATTGCTAAGTGCTTGGTAAGCCATGCTTTTAAGGAATTAGCTCTGTAGGCAATAGGGACTGAGGTTACAGTTTTAAGTAGAGGAGTGAAATAAACAAATTTGGGTTTTATAAAGCCTATCCTGAATGGAGTGGATTAGAGGGAGAAACGAGTAGAGTGAAACTATTTGAGGAAGACCCATTAAGAGGTTGCTGCAAGAGGTGAGTGGAGAGCAATGGGAGCCCAAGCCAAAGCAGTAGGGTAGAAATAAGAGGAGTTTAGGGATACAAAATACACATAGGAGATGGAATCACTAGGAATTGTGGTGAATGAAGAAGGAGAAACCATCCAGGATGACTATGAAATTAGATTTCCAGGTTAAGTAAATAGATGGCGGTGGAACCAGTAACTAAAAACAGCAAAACAGGAGAAAGACTAGGTCATGAAAATAAATCTGGCTTTGAACATACTGAGGCTAATGTGCTTGGAGGCAATATAAGCAGAGATTTCTTCTTTTTTTTTTTACTTTTTACTTTTTATTTATTTTTATTAACATGTAATGTGTTATTTGCCCCAGGTTACATGTCTGTGAATTGTCAGGCTTACACATTTCACAGTACTTACCATGGCTCATAACCTCCCCAATGTCCACAGCCCAGCCACCCTATCACTACCCCCCCCTTCCCAGCCACCCTTAGTTCATTTCCTGAGTCTAGGAGTCTCTTATGGTTTGTCTCCCTCCCCATCCCCTCCTGTTTCATTTCTCTCCCCCACCCCCCAAACTCCCTCCTTGCCTATTAAATTCTTCATATCAGAGAGATCATGTGATAATTGTCTTTCTCTGACTGAAATCCCTTAGCATAATACCCTCCAGTTCCATCCATGTCGTTGCATATAAGCAGAGATTTCTAAGAATTCATTGAAAAATATGGTTCTGGAGGTTACAGGTCAGAGCCACATGTCAATGAGTAGGTGTGAGTTGATGTCATGAAATTAAATAAGATCACCCAAGGCAAATGTGTAGAATAAGGATAAAAGAGGAGCAAGGACAAAACTCTGAGTAATGCTAACATTTAAGTAACACTAGCATTAAGAGGTAGGAGGATGGGGCTCCAGGTGGCTCAGTGGGTTAAAGCCTCTGCCTTCGGCTCAGGTCATGGTCTCAGGGTCCTGGGATCAAGCCCCGCATCGGGCTCTCTGCTCAGCAGGGAGCCTGCTTCCCCTTCTCTGTCTGCCTCTCTGCCTACTTGTGATCTCTCTGTCTCTGTCAAATAAATAAATAAAATCTTAAAATAAAAAAAAAAGAGGTAGGAGGATATCTGGCACAGAGTGTATCCCCCTGGCAAGGTCATGTAATTTCTATCTTTAAGGTTTTGATAGAAAGAAGTGGAGTCCTCTATCTTACAACGCCCTTCGCATTCTTCTCCCTCCATCCAGCAATCTGAGGTCCATTTCCAGTGTCTCCTCGTCCTCCAAAAGGCTAACCCCCTCTAACCTACAGTGACTTTTTTTTTTCTTTCTCTAGCCATCTCTTACACTTTCTGTCTGAATTTAAGTTGACATTATGGTAGATTGTAAAAATAACCACAATACTCCACTCTTTCTGTAAAGAAGTGGAGTCTATTTTCTCACTGCCTAAATCTGGGTTGGCCATGACTTACTTTGGCAAATGAAACATTAGACGAGTAATGCGAGCAGTACTTGAAAAGAGCTTGCACACCGGGCTTTCCTCCTTGCTTCTCTTGGAAACTTCTTCCTACCATATGAACGTGTCTAGACTAGAGTGTTAGATGATGAGAGATACATGGGCAAGTGACCCCCATCAGCTCCAGTCAACAGATAGATAACCATTACAAATATGAGTGAGATCATCTGGGACTAGCCAGCCCCCAGTTAAATCCCCAACTGGTCCCTGACAGATGAGAGTCTATCAGAGATCAGTGAATGTTGTCCCAGACCAGAAGAATCAATAGCCAAATAAATGGTGTTGTTTTAAGCCCTTGGGTTGTTTTCTTGTTTTGTTTTGTTTTGTTTTTGTCTAAAAATATTTGTTAGAGAAAAAACAACAAAAACAAACAAAAAAACACAGTGACCTGGCATTAGGTCAATAAACAGCCAATTCAATTGCAAATACCATTCTATTTAACCTCAGAGATGTACAATGAATGGAAGCAATGGGAAAATCCTGAACTACCACATGAAAATTCAACTCTATTCAAACTACTTAATAAGAAAATGCCCCAAAGCAGCTGAATTACATGAATTAAAATCTACTTAAAAATCATTGTAATAATAATGATAATAATAATAATAAATCATTATAATAGTTGGAACAAGGAATCCTCAAACTGGCCTTAATAGTGCAACCATCTTTATAGTACAATTGTACTACATTAGAAAGATAGCGTTCAATTAAGCCGCTAAATTTTGGGGCAGTTTGTTATGCAGCAATAGATAATAGAAAGTGAGTCAGATACTAGAGGATTAAAATCTGTTCTCTTCAACTATTATTTAGATCAAGTCATATTCTTGAAGTCTCCAAGTAGAAATTAGCTATACTTTGTAAGTTAATTATTTGAAATTTGGAATATGTTGTCTCAGAAACAGATTTATTTAGAGGACCTCTTCATAGACTAGCCCACAGTAGTTAATTTGACATATGATGGCACCCAAATACCTTATTTGCAACACAAAACCATAGAACATAATTCTGTTATTGGGGCGCCTGAGTGGCTCAGTGGGTTAAAGCCTCTGCCTTCGGCTCAGGTCATGGTCTCAGGGTCCTGGGATCGAGGCCCGCATCAGGCTTTGTGCTCAGCAGTGAGCCTGCTTCCCCCTCTCTCTGCCTGCCTCTCTGCCTACTTGTGATCTCTCTCTGTCAAATAAATAAATAAAATCTTTAAAAAATATATATAATTCTGTTATTAATAGTGCTGACTTGGTGGGCTTACCTGAGAAGCTGCCATTACCATCTGTAAAATGAGAAGCTGCCATTACTGTTTGTAAAACTATTTCTATGAGATGATATATCACGTGGTAAAACAGGGACACAGTATGGCCAGGAACTAATTCTTCTTGCCTTCGCCCCATTACTCAGTTCCAGAAGGACTGAATGACTAGAGAAACTGAGATCCTGGAGGATCTGAGTTTACTTTCAATACCTTTTGAACCTAGGGTCTCTTCTAGTGGCCTTCAGACATGGAGGTCCACCAAGGTCTAGATACCAAAGCTACCCAACTGAGAATTTCAGCATTAGGATCCTCCATCCTTGGCTACATCCTCCCCTCCTCCCCAACAAAATGTTTCATTTTGAAAAATGTCAAACAGACAGAAAAGTCTCAAAATGGAACAATAAAGGAAATTCTGCTTCTGGCCACAATGGAGTAACTTGAACAGGACTGACCCTTCACCATGAACCACTAGCAACCAGAACAAAATAAATGAAAAAAAAAAATTGTTCACAGATACTTGGGCAGTAGCTAGCACATGATCTATGAGAAGAAGAAAACAAATGAAGTAAGCATTACAATTGCCCTTGCTTTCTGCATGGAGGCACTTTCTGGAAGGCATCAGAAGGCGAGTATTCCTGAGAGGTAGAAAGCAGTGTTACTTAATTGAGGGACAGAGGTTGAATTTTAAGAAGGCTAAAGTGCCTGGTTTTGGGGGGCAGAGAATTGTAGAAGAAGCTGCTACACAGAAAAAAAAATAAAGAAATATGCTTAAGGAATCTCTTGAATTTGTTGTTGAATACCAAACTATGCATGCCTAAGATGAAACTCCACAAAGAGGGCAAAAAGCAAATAACAACCAGTCGACTAGCTGAATAATTTCCAGAGCTCACACAAGACTGAGAGATCTCAAATTCTGACCAGCCAGAGGAATGAGTCCTCTTTGAATACCCAGGTATTGAACAGAGCTGGTAGAAGGGCTACACCTTAGAAGAAAAGCTAACCTCACTCAAATCAAAGTCTACTGAAAATCCACTCTAAAAAAATAGAAACTTAAAAACAAGCCTAAAAGCATCACACTGATCCATAAGTAATTTAATAAGACAAAGCCCAACACTCTTTGCAGGAAGACTGATCCACAAGTAACCTAAGCCACATCCCAGAAAAACAACCTGAAACTCTCTGGAGGGAAAACAAAATTTAGCAGTCAACAGAAAAGGGAAACTTCATGCACTATTAGCCAGAATATAAATTGGTATAACCACTATAGAAAACGATACAGAAATTGCTCAAAAAATCAAAAACAGAAATACCATACAATCCAGCAATTCCATTTTTGGGTATTTACCTGAAGAAAATGAAAACACTAATATAAAAAGATATATACATGTGTATGTTTATTGGAGCACTATTTACAATGGCCAAGATATGGAAGCAACCCAAGTTTCCATTGATAGATGAATGGATAAAGAATATGGGGTATATATATATACACAATGGAATATTCCTTACTCATAGAAAGGAATGAAATCTTGTTATTCATGACAACATGGCTGGACCTAGAAGGTATTATGCTAAGTGAAATAAGTCAGAGAAAGACAAATACCATATGATTTCACTTATATGTGGTATTTAAAAAACAAAAAAAAAAAACAATTTAAAAAACAAACAAGCAAAACAGAAACAGATTAATAAATACAGAAAACAAACTGAGGGTTGCCAGAGGAGAAGAGGAATGGGGGATGAACAAAGTAGGTGATGAGATTAAGTTATAGAATAAATAAATCATGGGGATGAAAAGTACAGCATAGGGAATGTAGTCAATAATATTGTAATAACTTTGTATGGTGATAGATGGTAACTACATTTATCATGGTGAGCATTTTATAATGTATATAATTGTTGAATCATTATGTCATACCTGAAACTAATATCATATTGTATGTCAACTATACTTAAAAAAATTAGCATTCAACAAAGTACAATTTACAATGCTCCAAATCCAATAAAAATTACTAGACAGTTAAAGAAATAGGTAAATAAACGGGGAAATTCAGTCAATAGAAGCTCATCTAGAAATGACAGAGATGATGAAAGCAATAGACAAGAACTTGAAACAATTATTATAAATATGCCCAAGGATTTAAAGGAAAACATGAACATAATGAAAGAAAAGGAATACAAAATGAAAGAAAAGATTAAAAAAGTCATATCTAAAATGGAAGAGTAAACAAAAACAAAAACAAAAAAACCCCCACTGCATGTGATTAACAGCAGATGATCTGCTGAAGAGGAAATATCAGTGAACTTGAAGAGATAGCAATAGACTCTCTACAGATAGTTTCTGTATAAAAGAAAGATAAAAGAAGGAAGGAAGGATGGAAGGGAGAAAAGGAGGGAGGAAGAGGGATGGAGGAGTGGAAGAAGGAGGAGGAAAAAAGCCTTGGTGAATTGTGGGATAATATCAATTGGTCTGTGAAGGCGTAATTGGAGTTCTAGAAGAGAGGGGTGAGGTGAGAGGAGACTGAGAAAAAAATTTGAAGAAATAATGACAACATTTTTCCAAATTGAATGAATTATAAATCCACAGATCCAGGAAGCTTAGAGAATCTCAAGTGGAATAAGTACCAAGAAACCACATCGTAATAAATTTTCTGAAAACCGGGATAAATAGGAAAATTTAAACACAGTCAGGAAAACAAATGTAAGAAACACACAATACGTTGTACATGGGGAATAGCGATAGAAGGGAATACAATTTGTTTGCAGACAACCAGGAAAGTCAGAAGACAACAGAATGTCTTTAAAGTGCAGAAAGAAAAACAAAGTCCCCCTAGGATTTTTTATTTTTATCCAGTGAAAATATTCTTTGAAATTGAAGATACACTTAGAGATACACATTTTGAGAGAGTGTGTCACCAGTAGACCCACAGTATAAAAAATAAAAATATTAAAAGAAATTCTTCAGTTGAAGGAAAATGATATCAGACAGATCTTGGATCTGTATGAAAGAATGAAAAAATACTAGAAATGATAAATATATAGGTACCTACAAAAGACTTTTTCTCATTAAAAATTTTTTTTAACTTTTTTTTTTTTAAAGATTTTATTTATTTATTTGTCAGAGAGAGAGAGAGAGCACACAAGCAGAGTGGCAGGCAAAGGCAGAGGGAGAAGCAGTCTCCCCGCTGAGCTAGGAGCCTGATGCGGGACTTGATCCTAGGACTCTGAGATCATGACCTGAGCCAAAGGCCGATGCTTAACTGACTGAGCCACCCAAGTGTCCCTTTTTAAAACATTTTTAAAAAGATTTTATTTATTTCATTTAAAAAATTTTAGAAGAGAGTTGACTGTTTAGAGTAAAAATAACAGCAATGTACTAAGAAGTTTATGACATATTTAAAAGTAAATGAGATGACAAAAATACCACAAAGGAGTGGAGGTGGGAAATGAAAGCATACAGAAAGAAAGAGAGAGAGAAAAATACAATGACCACCCCAAATTCCTTTCACTCTGGCTAACGAATTATTAAAAATTTGCCACTTCCCCTCTCTCTCTCTCTCCCTCTCTCATCTGTAATTCAACATTAGTTTTGTAGAATTATTTGAAAATAGTATGCTGATGTCAAGGTATTTCACACATAAATACTTCGACATATGTCTCCTAGGTATAGGGATAATCTTCTACATAACCACAATATAATTACCACATTCAGAAAATTTAACATTGATAAAATACCAGCATCTATTATAAGTACATATTAAATATCCCTACTTGTCCATAGACAACATGTTTTGGACCCCAAATTGAGAATCCCCCCAGAAGGAAGTTCCTCAGCCCTTGGATTATACCTTCCACATTCCTGTCACATCCCTTGCACCACAAAAAGAAAACTCTTGGTTTACTCTGATATCCGTGAATTTCAGTCAGCAATTCCTTTTGCAAATGTCTCCCTGTCAAGTGTCCTTTTACATTTCTTTCTGTGACTTGATATTTATTTATGTAATTCTTGAGTTAAAGTCTGCTTCTCCCATGAGACTGCTTCACAAGGGTAGAGATGTTTCCTTCTAACCACAAATGTATTCCCAGAATCTAGCTACATACATATTTCCCCACCCCCCAAAATATTTGGGGAATGAGTAAAGTGTTTAAGTCAGATAAACACCTGTATCTCTTTTATGTTTCTCTGCATGCCATTGAAGGCTCTTAGTGGGAGTGTAGGAGATCCTTGTTAATTGAAAGTTCTCAATTGTTCAATTTCACTGTTCCTTTTGTACTTTCCTTTGACATTTAGAGAGCAGAAGAGGAATACAGGGAACATTGAAGTTGATCTCCACTTCAGTACACCAAGATGTAAGAATCTAGTAACTATGGAGAGAACTTATTTCTGCAGCAGTGGAAGAATTAGTTTTTCACAATTTTGATATAGCCTCATAGAACAATCATTGACTATGCACTTCCTTATTGTCAAACGCTGCACTGAATACATGCATTTTAAATTTTTATTATTTCATTTTTTTATTATTACTATTATTTTATTTTTTAAAGTCAGATTTATGGAAGCATGCTTGACATTCAGAAAAAGTCATACTTCAGTAAAAGTCAACTTTTTGTATATAAAGTTGTATGAATTTTAACAACTGCACATAATTTTGTAACTACCATTACGATCATGATGTAGAATATTTCTGTTGCCCTAAAAATCCTCTTATGTCCCTTTTACACATGTTACTTAATCCTCCTAACTACTTTTTTAGGTATTCATATTTACCGTTCTTATTCTGGGGGGAAGAAAAAATGAGGCTAAGTGCAATTGAGTCATTTAGGCAGGGTTACATAGAGGGTGACAGAGTTTGGATACCACCCAAGGTCTCTCTGACTCTAAACTCATGATTCAAGTACTCAGGATGCCATTATTAATTTGTGGTACTCCATTTGTTCAGCATTGTATTTTCCATTTTGTTCCTCAATGAAATGACCATACAGCTGTGACAACAAGAGGAAATTAATGTGAACCTTTGAAAAATACTAAGAATATATTAAATGAATTGCAAGATAAATGTTATGTCAAATTGCACTTTCTTTTTACACAAGATTAAAGCAAGTACCCCTTTAGTTCATTGATACGGTCGTAAATACTTGTTTAGTCTGAGTTTTAACTTTACTTCACAATTGAGGACTCCATTAGTCACTTGTATCTAGAAATACCTTAGGATAAAATTTGGGAGTTGGTGGCTGCCTGACATGTCAGACCCAGATCATTCTTGTCCTCATGTAACTTAACATCAAGTTTCACAAAGAGAATGATTATCTGGATTATGGTTTTATATTTAGAGTTCTGACACGATGATAGCTCCAGCTAGACCCTGGTTCTGCTCTGATCTTCCTGATTTCCAAAACCCTCTCTACCAAGAATTGCAGAACTGAAAAAGCAGCAGAAGCCAGAGACTGGCCAGAGGGTCAGATCCCCGTTTATCACATTCTTTCATGAAATCAGCCTCAGGCTGTAGGAAACAATTAATTAATTAGTTAACACCTAAAACCTAGCCTGTTTTAGAAATATATAAAAACATATACTACCAAACCTTCAAACATGGAATATAAAATACATTGTCCTTCTTCAAAGTTGAAACTTTGAGGAAGTTTCTGTGCTTCAGAAGGCAGCACACTTGTCGAACAATAATGTAATTAGAGCATCAACAAAACTCTTTTGCGATTGCCTTTAAACTTTTTATATTTTATCAAGGAAGCTTTTAACACTAGGAGTGGACCAATATTTCCGTTCCATAATCTGAAGCCAAATACATTGCTTTGAGCTAATTATATATCTGTATTCAACACGTCTTTGTACTTAGGTGTTTGCTTGTAGTCACAAAATGTATTCTTCGGTCTACATCCAATCCAATCTCTATGGTGTCTGGCAATGCTATTATTGCAAACGTCACTGCCCTTGGCCAACTTTGAGTCCTAGGAGACACAGGCTGAAAAGTCTCCCCTTCGTTAGTATATTATTAATATTAATCCTTGAACAAAATAAAGAATTCCTAGAAAGTGCAGTTTGTTAGTTAATTATAGACAGTCCTCACTACATAAATAAAGCCTGAATAGAGTTAAGAATTTCTCAATATGGGGCGCCTGGGTGGCTCAGTGGGTTAAAGCCTCTGCCTTCGGCTCAGGTCATGATCTCAGGGTCCTGGGATGGAGCCCTGCATCAGGCTCTCTGCTCAGCAGGGAGCCTGCTTCCCCCTCTCTCTCTGCCTGCCTTTCTGCCTACTTGTGATCTCTCTCCTCTCTGTCAAATAAATAAATAAAATCTTTTAAAATAAAAAATAATTTCTCAATATGGAGTTTTAATGTATTAGAATGATCACGTTATGTTTACTTCAATGCATTTGATGACAGCAAATTTATTCTTAAAGGACAGTTTTTTTTTTTAAAAACACAGACAAACATTATCTAAAACCAAAAAATGGTGAATAAAGTAGATGACCCAAATAGTTTGGGTCTTTTTTTTGTAGGGGGGAGGTGTGTGTAAAAATTAGCTATATTTGTAAAATAATGTGAAGTGTTTTCCTTGTGTATTTCTTTAACTGGGTTTAAAGGCAATTGCAAAAGAGCTTTGCTGATGCTCTGAGTAATTTCATTATTGTTCAACAAGTATGTTGCTTTCCGGAGTTTCAACTTTGAGAAAGGACAACATATTTTATATTCCATTATGTTTGTTTAAAAAGTCACTCAACTTTATAGTTATACCTTTAAGCTAATGGCCTTAATTCAAGTATTCATTTTGACTATAAAGAGAATTATTGGAAATTGGGAGTTAACACTGGGATTTTTTAATATATGCATCCTCAGTCAATCCATAAGCGTGGTTCAGGGCACTGTTAAGTGCTATGTGAGAATCAAAATATCCTTTAAGAGTTTAACACCTGGTTTAACACAGAAGACTAATAAATATTCAATGACTTGAGGAAAAAATAAAGAAGTTGCTGCTCTGATCTAAGTTTTTAATTATTATTTTATCATTAACTTACTAATCTAATGAATAAAATGAATACATTTTATTTTGTCCTATTCCTTGGCTGCACCTCAGTCCACAATTACTCCTCCTTTCTTCCTAGCATGGCCTAAATAACTAGTCAGGACAACATCTCTACCTTATTTATTGAAACATTCCGATTGTTTGGATAAGGTCCTATCCTGCATATCCTATCAGATATGATAGATCTACATACCACAGAGGTTAAGCACTGCCCTTCCATAATGGACTGAGATCATTACATAACTCTTCTAGATGAGTGAAGACATTGCAAGAGAGGACATAATTATTATATGAAGAAATGAAAATAATAATTCTTCCCATTTGTAATGCTTACTGACTCGTATGAACTGTGTATTTCTGGATTTTTAATTCATATTTGCCATGTTCTGAAAAAGGTTTTGAAGTAGGTGAGTGAAGTATAGATAATACATAAGCAATGGGCTGCGTAGGCTTGTTTCCCTACTCATAATGGAGATTATAATTTTATACACTGTAGTAATAGTATAATAAAAGTAGCTTAAATGTTTAAGCAACCAGATTTAAACACTGCTTAACTTGATAATGTGGGTAATTTATACATGAGCCAAGCTATCCCAGGAGTTTTTATATTTAGTATCCAGAGCAATCCATAGCAATGTGAGCTAATTGTTCTGACTAAATGGATCAATCAATCAAATGCAAAGGTCAGTGTCACTGATTTTCGTCCTACTGAATTAACACTAACTATAACGTATCCATTACCGAAATTATTGAATTCTAGATTCAAGCCTATAATATCAGATGCGAAACAGATTGTCCTTTTTTTAAGATTTTATTTTTAAGTAATCTCTGCCCCCAACATGGGGCTTGAACTCATGATCCCAAGATGAAGAGTACATACTCCTCCGACTGAGCCAGCCATGCACCCGAGACTGTTATTTTAATAGAATTAAGTGACAGGGCACCTGGGTGTCTCAGTCAGTTGAACATCTGACTCAAATTCAGCTCAGGTCACAATCGTAGGCTCATGAGATTAAGCTCCGTGCCAGGCTCTGCATTCAGTGTGGAGTCCGCTTGAGATTCTCTCTCTCCTTCCCCTTTTACTTCTCCCCCCCCAAACAAACAAACAAACAAACAAATATTTTTTTAAAAAGTAGAATTAAGTGAGGTCATGTAGTAGACAACATGGCTAGTTGTCCATCCCAATAACCATTTCCCCTTCTTTAAAACATTAACTTGATTGTATCTCAGGCGAGAAATGTACCCAACTAAAAATACTTGATATTCCAGTCTCTCTTCCAGCTGAGAGTATCCATTTGACACCATTTGACCAGTGGGATCTAGGGGGATGCCCCTGGGTGGGTTGGCCTTCTTAAGTAAAATAGTAAACCTTTAAGAGGAAAAGGTCTCAAGATTCCATCTTGTTCATCTCCTGGGACGTGGTTGTTATGCCAAAGAAGCCACATCCATCTTATGGTCCAAAGGATGACAGGACAGAAAGATCCTGCACATCCTGCACGGACCACTGCTCCAGTTCTAGCTATTTACCTCTAGGTTTCTTTTTTTTGTTTTGTTTTGTTTTTTTAAGATTTTATTTATTTATTTGACAGAGAGGAGAGAGATCATAAGTAGACAGAGAGGCAGGCAGAGAGAGGAGGGGGGAAACAGGCTCCCCACTGAGCAGAGAGCCTGATGTGAGGCTTGATCCCAGGACCCCAAGATTATGACCTGAGCTGAAGGCAGAGGCTTTAACCCACTGAGCCACCCAGGTGCCCCTACCTCTAGGTTTCTAATGTGAAAAACAATACATCTCTGTCTTGGTTGAGTTTTCTGCCATCTGCAAATTACACAGACTACAAATGTACCATAAATGGTTGCTCAAAAAATGGTAGCTATTCTCTGTGAGATTTGGTGAATAGGAACTATTTTAGGAAAGCTTTGATTAATTAATAAATTGACATGAAAACAGGTGAGAGAGGGATACCCGTCTGGCTCACTGGGTGGAGCATGGGACTCTTGATCTCAGAGTTATGAGTTGGAGTCCCACATTAGGTGTAGAGATTACCTAAAAAATAAAAAAAAAAATAAAAAAAATTTTTTAAAAAAGCAGGTGAGAGGCTCTAGTAGCAGGGAGGTAAAAGCAATGATATTATTAATAATAATCATTATACTTAATCTTTATTGAGTGCTTACCGTATGCCTGGCACTGTGCTATGTGTTATATGTATGATATCTATAATCCACTTACTACTTACAGCAATTCCATAGGGTAGGATTATTTGTTATCTTTATTGTTATCCCTATTGTACAGTTAAGAGGAATGAAGTTTGGGAAAGTTAAATAATTTGACTTCGGTTACACAGCTCATTGATGGTAGGGCTGGGATTCCAGTTTTTGTTTTTTTTGTCTGTAGTTTTTTTTCCAAGATCAAGGCGTCAACAGGTCAGTTCCGTTGGAAGCCTCTCATGGCTGCCTTCTCACTGTGTCTTCACATGTCACCTGTGTGTCTGTGTCCTTATCTTCTCTACTAATAAGGATGTCAGTCATAGTGGATTAAGACTCACCCTAAAGAACTCGTTTTAACTTAATAATTCCTTACAAGACCTTATCTCCAAATAATGTTACATTCTTGGGTGCTGGGGGTCAGAGTTTCAAGTGGCCTGGGATTCTTAACATCATGCTGTGCCACTCCTTAATCTTCCCTTCTTCCCACCACGACTCCATACCCAGAGGAGAAGATTATGCCCAGATGCA
This sequence comes from Procyon lotor, assembly GCA_028646535.1. NCBI lineage: Eukaryota > Metazoa > Chordata > Mammalia > Carnivora > Procyonidae > Procyon > Procyon lotor. The sequence continues at coordinate 46,797,032 of CM053608.1, forward strand.
GAAGGACAGCATAGGAATTTGACTTAGTCTAGGACTACATGGGCAAGGAGTAGTAGCAGAAGAGAGTTGCCCAAAGATAAGTGTTGACAAGGTCAACAAAAAGCGAGGCAAGAGGAATTCATGATGAACCGGTTTAACAGTTAATTCCTAGAGATCCAGTGAATGAGTGCCAGGAATGAAAGAGAAGGGGTTTGAAATCATCATCAGGAGAGGCAAAGCTACAGACTGCCCTATGGAACTTTTCCCTTTCTTTTCTTTTCTTTTCCTAAGATTTATTTGTTGATTAGAGAGAGTGTGTGTGTTCAGGAGTAGGGGGAGGAGCAGAAGGAGAGGGAGAGAGTGGGAGACTCCCAAGCAGACTCCCCGCTGAATGCAGAGCCAACTCAGGGCTCAATCTTATGACCCATGAGATCATGACCTGAGCTGAAACAAAGAGTTGGATGCTTAACCAACTGAGCCACACAGGCACCCCCAGAACTTCTTGATTGAGAAGGGCGGTTTACAAAATTGGACTTAAATTACACTGATGTATATGTATTAAATGACAGTATTTGTTCACTAAAGTTTAGTGACTGGAAGAATACCCCTCAAAACCTTTTAGGTGTGAGCAAAAGTACTCGACCAAGGGCCCAGGGTGGACTCTGAAATCCACATTTTCCACATGCTGCTCATGGGCCAAGGTCAGTGAAGGAGCATGGCCCAGACTCTATGAACGTCCTAATCCTGGGAGACACCTGCTCCTTTGATCGACAACTTTGGCTTGAGGATTCTTCACCATTCCTTGCTGCACCTTCCTTAGGCTGCACTAGCTGACTGATGGCTCTCCCAACCCTTTCCATTGTGTCTCCCCATTTTATATCACAGGGATTTCTCCTAATATCATCTTTGTAAATTTAATACCATTTTGGTATCTGCTTCTGAGAGGATCCAGACTAACACAAGTGATTCCCTAAGAAAATCCCTTCAGTCTGGACTTCTCTCTCAAACTCTAGATTTCTTCAGATGTTACCAGAAATTTCCACAAGGATTCTTCACAGGCGAGCTCCATCTTGTATCCTGCCTTGGCGTGAACATTAACTAATACCCCAACCCCCCTCATACACACGACACTCTCCAGCTAATCAGTAACTATTTCTCCTTCCCATCCCACTGCTGCTACCTTTCTTATCATTTCTCAATAGGTTTTCATTTGCTCCCATTGCCTCCAGAGGCATCTCTGTCAAAATATCCTTCATGTTGTGGTCTGAGGAAGTTTCCAAAACCACAACTCTGATCAAATCACATCCTTAATTGGGACTCTTCAATGGCTCCCCTGAGGTGACAGTAGCAGCTTGAGAACCCTCCTGAGGTGACACACGAGAAGAAAGAAATTTGACAGCATAGCAGAATGCACACATACTTATATAGGAGAGGCATGTATATGCATAATATGCATACTTGTAGTAGAAGTTTTATGAGAAGAATTTACCCTTGTTACTTGTGATGCACTCTGATATCTTCTACACTATGCTATTGTGTTCTGTTCTAGAAAATGTATTCCACACAAAGCAAGTACTACAGACACTAAATTGACCTCATAATCGACTAACAGATCGTTAACTTACAACTTGAAAACTCCTGGTCCAGAGGATAAAATCCAAATTCCTTATCTTGGTTTCCAAGGCTTCTCCTGATAAACCTCCCACAGCAGTTTTGGTTTCATTCACGTATTCATCTCACCAGTAAATAGTCAGCCTCCAAAGGCCCACTCCCTGTCAGGCACTGTGTGGAGAATCAAACAGCAAGCAAAGGCTCAGTGCCAACCAAAGAAGAGAGTGAAATGTTTTATGAAACACAGACCAGTGAAAAGCCTATTAACATTTAATGATGAAATGGAGGTAAATACAGGATGTTGGGGCAGCACATAGGGTGTGTACTCTGGCCATTCCCGGGCGAGTAGAGAGGACTTCCCAGAAGAAGAGACACCTAACAAAAAAGTCAGAATTAACTAGGAAAAAGAAGCTGTGAAGAAATAGCTTGCTGGTAGCCCCAGAGACGAAAGAGGGCAGGATGTTTTTGAAGAGTAAAAAGTGTTTCCGTGAGGATGGAAGACAGAGCCCAGGAACTTATGGTAGGAGATGAAGATGGAGAGGTATTGAACCACCGTCGAGGATGCTGAAATCCTCCCGTGCTCTTTCAGGCCAGGTATTTTCAGATCTGTCTCAGGTGTCCAGCTGGTTACACAGAGGTGCCTTGGGGAGAAAGACACAAGATAAAAGTCAAGCAGCTTGGGCTCTCTTTATCCCCTTCAACCTGAATAGCAGAGGCAGAATATTAACATGGTCGGGGCCAAGGGCAGACCACCCAAAATGACCGTAACAGTGTATTGATTATTTTGAATTGAAGTTACTTGGGAGGCAACCAGTGCAAGGACACTCAGAATCTCCTCTGTCCACCCTGCCCCCGTGAAAGCAGGATATCTTCCACATAAAATATACACTCTCTGTACTAAGAAGTAAAAAGACATTTTTATCACCAGAGATAGGAGCTTTAAAGTGGAGAAATCTACAGAAACAAACCTTGTTACTTTTTTTTTTTTTAAACCTTGTTACTTTTTTGCTAATCTACAACTTCAGCGCAAACTCTAGTTAGAATTCCTACTAATTTAAGCTCCCAAACATCTATTTTCTTTATCCTGTCAGTTCCTCATGAGTTTGTTGTCTCTTTGATTAAAAGTGTAAAAACTGCCTGCTTGGTCATTTCTTTAGGTCTCAATTTTATTAATGAGCCTCAGTGCATATATAATAAGACTTCG
>CM053608.1:46800325-46883704 GCA_028646535.1 Procyon lotor
GGGGCTCAAGCCAGGGTAGTGTCAGTAAGTGAGTAAAAGCAGGGAAGTGGAAAGAATTTAGAGTCGAGAGGAAGAAAAGACATCACTGGTGATAGATTCTTGAACAAGTCTTCATCATTTACACTTGCTCCATGCTCATTAAGAACATGGGTTCTTAATCTTATTTATTTATTCTTATTTTTGCAGTAGGTCCCTTAGTTTGGTGAAGTCTATGGAATCTTTCTCAGACAAACTGTATTTAAATGCACAAACATATGTATTATTAAAAAGAGACTCAATTATATTCATGTAAAATTATCCAAATACCCAAAAAATGAGTTTACGTTATAGTACATTTCTTTATTAAGTCAATAAATAATAGTCTTACGGTGGGTCTAATACCTACGATAACTTCAAAGTAGTGATACATGTGAATAATGTTTCAAGAATGTGAGTCAACTGCAATGTCAGTTGACTACATCTATGTTTCCATCAGTGACAAGTTATAAGTATTGCTGATACTACTCTAGTTTGTGGCCTGTATTTATAAAGGAAGGCAATTTTAAATTTCAAGGGGAGGAGGTTAGCGAAAATTAAGATGTAATTATTTTCCCATACAAATTCTTCAAACCCCTGAATTTGAACTGTGGACCTTTGAGTTAAGAGCCCCTGGGTTCAAAGTCCTTTCCTTACCTGTCTCCCTGTTGTATCTTATCTATCCTCCAAGATTTCATTTATACATCGTTACTGGTTTGTTCTTGAAGCTAGGCCCCAGTGACAGTTACAAATAGTTCTATTACAGCCTGTTAGGGACTGTTGTGGCCATTTGTTTACTTTCAGTTCCCAGCCACACTGGAATGGGAGTTCTTTGAGGGAAGAAATTATTTCTGATCCATCTTAGTATCCTGAGTACCTTGCACAGCTGTGCACATAAAAACCTACTAAATGAATGAACACTTTGTTCTATGAGAACAGTAATCATTTTATAAATTGCTGGGATAGGGTTGGAGGGGGGACAGAAAATAATACTTCATTTGAGTCTGTCTTTCAGGAATATAGAAATTTCATGTTATGGTTAGTGGTTGAAAAGAATGTTAGAAAATCTGCCTAGGCTAAGGCAGTGAATAGAATAAGGATGCATCAAGGGTGCATGGAAATGTGTGGCAGTCAGAACACGAAAATTCCCGTTTACTTTGTCCTTTGCTCTAATGGCAATCCAACCAAGATGAACAGTTTTTCTAGGGAGAAGTTTAGATCATGGGCCAGAAATAGTCTTGGATACCTGAGACAGGTGAAGTGTCAAGCTCCCTGAAGGCTACTTCTGAACTTCAGTCTCTTGGTGGTTAGACACACAGACAATTTACTGAGAAGCTAAACTTCCAGAGCCTTACACTTGCATGAGCGTTTTCGGAAGTCATCTGATTTTGTACTTGTAAATTATTTGTCAGTATGTGTCCTTTCTAAAGAGTCCCTCCCAAATCGTACGAGACTTGAGACTCTGGTTAGAATATTAGAAAAATGTTTAAGAACTGTGCCCAGCTCATAGTATGCTCAATTTGTCTCTACTAACTAACCAAATAGTGGATATATGCTGATGTTTCTAACTTCCTGATGTATAGTATCTCACATTTGCAGAAGAAAACAAGCTCACAACACTCCAGCATGACATGGTTGGTTTGTCCCTGCTTTTGATCATTCTTTCCTTCTCTGAAATACATATGTTTTTCCCTTCTCTTTCTGGCTTTTAAACCATGCCAGTCTTTAAATCCCATGGTAATAAGTGGATCTTAGAAACTCTGATGGATAGAGAATGTTGCTATTGTAGTACTTAGAAAAACATGAAAAGTAAAAGCATGGCGCGTGTGTGGTAGTGACACACTACCACAGATAGTGGTAATGGAGAAAGATAAAGGAGGAAGATATGGGTTGCCTGTGCCATCAGATCTGGGAGGTGAATGCCAAAAGGTAATGATAATAAGGGGTGCCTAGGTGACCCAGTCCATTAAACGTCTGCCTTTGGCTGAGGGCATGATCTCAGGGTCCTGGAATCAAGCCCCACTTCGGGCTCCCTGCTCAACAGGGAGCCTGCTTCTTCCCTTTCATTCTGCCTGTTGCTCCCCCTGCTCGTGCTCTCTCTTTCTGCCAGATAGATAGATAGATAGATAAATAGAATCTTAAAAGAAAAAAGGTATTGACTATAAAATGGGCTTTTCAAAAAGAAATTCAGCACTTTACCCACAGCAAACTTTTTTTTTTTTTTGAGGTAAACCTGAATAACTTCATTAAGATAAAAAAAAAAAAACCAAAACAACTTAGATATTCTAAACCATACTGGTTGTCCCTAAAATTCAGAGAGTCTTTAGGAACATACCATTTCTAGGATGGCAATTCCGACAACTAATGTATGTGGGCAAGTGATCCCACAGTAGGGTCCCCAGAACAAAAGTTGTTGATATATATGTATCAAATTTTTTAAAAGATTTTATTTATTTGACAGAGAGAGAGAGAGAGAGAGAGAGAGAGAGATCACAAGTAGGCAGAGAGGCAGACAGAGAAAGAGGGCTGGATCCCAGGACCCTGAGATCATGACCTGAGCTGAAGGCAGAGGCTTTAAACACTGAGCCACCCAGGTGCCCTTGTATCAAATTTTAATTACATTTTAAAGTAAAAAGGAGAAATCATCTGAATATTCTGCTCTGTATAGTTAAATGGGGCTTACATTTAAAAAAATTTAATTTTATTTTAAAAAACACTGTACCTGAAAAGACTCAAAGGAAACTTAACTGTGTATTTTTAAGTGAAAGAAGCTAATCTCAAAAGGCTACATCCTCTGTGATGTCAACTGCATGACATTCTGGAAAAAGGAAAAATTATGGAGACCAAACAACCAGTGGGTGTCAGGGATTGGGAGGCAGGAGGGGTGATTAGGAAGAGCACAGAGGATTTTTAGAGCAGTGAAACCACTCTGTATGATACTGCAATGGTAGAAACATGTCATTATAAATTTGGCCCAAACCATAGGATAAATAGCACCAAAAGTGCGCCATACTGTGAATTATAGACTTTTGGTGATAAAGACATGTCAATGTAGGTTCATCAATTATAACAAATGTATCATTGGAGTGCAGGCTATCTTATCAATAAGGAGGAGATTCTGTGTGTGTGTGTGTGTGTGTGTGTGTGTGTGTGTGTGTGTGTCTATAAATACATATGTATATATGAATTCACTGGACTTCCTGTTCAATTTTGCTGTGAACCTAAAGCTCCTCTAAAAAGTAAAGTCAATTAATCAAAAAAGATATATTGCCTGCTCTTTAAAGTTGGGTGAGCAAAGGCACAGATAAGTCAGAGAGAGACCAAGGAGTCAGACAGGTGATGAAGCTGGAAAGTTGGATGAGGGTTAGATTGGAGAAAAATCTGTCAGCAGCAAGGATTTGTTTTTTGTAAACAACAACAACAACAAGAAGCAGAGGCATAATTAGAATGGTGCTAAAGAAGATGGTTCGGGCAACAGATTGTAAAGTGGGTTGGCCAAGGAGAAAGGGAGGTATGAAGTGCAACGAAGGACATAAAAACAACAGCTCCCATCTACTGAGAGCTCACTATGTGCCAAGCACTGTAGTAAATGTTTTATGCGCATCATCCTACTTAATTTTCACAATGAATCTCTGGGGCAGATGCTATTATTATCGTCATTTTACCACAAGGAAAATGGAGAAGTGGAAGCTTGGAGAAGTTACGTAAGAGCCAAGTTCTTGGGCGTGTGACCTCTGCAAGGGCACATCCCTTGGTTTAACCATCTGCCCTCGCTATCTTGTGATTCTTTTTTCTAAACAAGGGGCCCTCATTTTTGTTTTGCACCAGACATCGCAAATTATGCAGCCAGTGCTAGTTAAATAATTTTGTCTGTGGCCACACCGGCAATAAATGTAGGATATGGGATCCAAGAGCTTAAGTCTGTGACTGTGCTATTCTACACTAGCTTATGATCCAAGAACAAATAGAATATGAAGGAGAGGGAACAGATGTTAAAGAGATTTCGTTTGACAAGGTTTAGAAGGTGGGGTTTTTTTTTCGAATGAAAATAAGTTTGTTATGAGAATGTTTTTAGGAGTTCACAAGATCTCTTGAGCTAACAAGAGGTTTCCTATTGGGAAACACTGTAACATCACTGAGGACGCCCATGAGTGGCCCTGGAGACTAAGGAGCTCTGAGCTTTATATCAGGTTGATTGTGACACCTGGTGACGATAACATGTTATTGCAAGGATTTATTTTGCTGTTTCAAGAATCAAGCTGTGCCTTTTTTTTTTTTTTAACTTTCCCTTAAATTATACACTTCCCAGACTATTTTTCCTTCTGTAGTCATTGAAAAATCAGATTTAAAAAAACCGCTTGATTTATTTATCCCAGTTATTAATAAGAGCTTTTTATACAAAAAGTTTCATGGGGCATGCAGTGCCTAGGTGGCATGGTCAACTGGGCCATCCACTCTTGGTTTTGGCTTAGGTGGTGATCTCAGAGTCTTGAAATCAAACACTATATGGGGCTCTGCGCTCCACATGGAATCTGCTTGGAGTTTCTCTCTCCCTCTCCCTCTGCCCCTCCCTGTTTCTCTCTCTCTCTCTCTCAAATAAATAAATAAATCTTAAAAAAAAAAAGTTTCATACGAAACTTTGAAGAGCCAAGTAACTTAATTCAGAGATTATTTTAGGAATAATATTAGTTTATGGGATGAAAAAGTAGAACACAAATATATAAGAAAAATGAATATATATACATATATTATCCAAAGAATATTTGGCATATTGCTTTAATTCACTCTTACAGAATCCATCTGTGTGGAAAAGTAGAGTGTTCTGAGTAAACAGAATCATACCATCTTTTTTTTTTTTAGAATCATACCATCTTACAAAAGAGTATTTTCAATAGAAACCTACATTTTATCTATAGTGGTGAGAGAATTATATATGGTATTTATAATTGACATTGAAGTCATAAGAAAACTGTCCCGAATTATGATCTTAAAATACATATTCATGCATGTATTTAAATTTGGAGGTTCCTTTGATGTTGCTTTAGAGTTATTTTCATTTTGCCAAGCACTTAACAATGCAAGCTTAAGAAATAGTTGACTGAATGGAGACTAGACACAGTGCATGAAAAGCAGTTGTTAAATCTAAAAGCATCTATCTATCCAGCTCCTGGATAGATGTTAGAATGCCAGTTAAGTAGACACAAATGGAATTCCTGATTGTTGATGACTGGAAGTCTTGAAATAATATTTAGATCCTCCAAATGTTCTTTCACTGCAAGAGAGGAAAAAAATATATATATATATATACATATACATTCACATATATACATATATACGCATATATGTATATACATATATACACACATTTATACATGTGTGTATATATGTATATCCCAACTTTCAAGCATGTGTCCTTAGAATTACTTAAAAGTAAAATCTTAAAAATTATAAATATGATTGTAATCACAATTAAATGTGTGTTAAATTCTTCAGTATAACACATTTTGGACTGGTTGATCTTTTATTCAACAAAACTAATATCTATGTGCAAAAAACTGAGGGAGGCAGTGTCTCAGAAATATAGAGAGCTATACAGGCATGTTAAGCTCTGATGCCTCTTGTGTCCAGGTGGGTAACCTAATGTCCAAATCAGTGAGAATGTGGGGGCAATGACAAAGAGGGGAGGCCATACCTAGCCTAAAAGCGGGCAGCTGCTGCCCCACTTCAGATCATGGTTGCCATGTGGCAATGTGGGCCCACCATCATCAGATTCCAGAAATCCAAATTGCTTTGTGAAGACTGTTGGCCCAGAGACAGGACGCAGGAGTGTTGGAGACCCTTCCTGTTTACCTTGCTCACTTTCAACTTTCCTTGCTGTTCATTTTGAAATTGATAAAGTACTAACAGAAATCACAGCTCTCTGCTTAAACTCCAAGCATGAGGAGGAATTTAGTTCCTAAGGGGAGAGCGATAAGAATCATGGAAGAAAACTCATGTTCAGCTTAGTTTATTTCAACAAACCTGTATTGAATGCCCCGCATTGTGTTGGCACTGAGGATTCAAAAAAAGATTGAGGAAACCATGAGGAGCACCTGACCCAGATTGGGTGGATCAGGGAAAACTTTCTAACACCTGAACTAAGTCTTGGGTAATGAGTGGTGTAGGCCAAATGGGGAAGAAGAGATGTGGGGGATAACGTTTTAGAGAAGAAGGGTATGGTGCATTTCAGGCAGCAGGACAAAGGGATCAAGAACAAACACAGAAGCATGACATAGTCTCAGTGCACAGAACTGAAAAATTTGTTTGACACCATTAGAGTTTGAAGTGCAAAACAGTGAGTACCGGGAAAGGAGGGAAGGAACTAAATGATCACACAAAGAAACTAAGAATTTGCCCAGAAGGAATCGCTAAAAGGTTCTAAGTCTCAGGTGTGTAATATGGGATGGTAGTGCTCTCTTATCCGTGGTTTCACTTTTCACAGTTTCAGTTACCAGCATCATTGGAGGTCTGGAAGCAGATGGTTCTCCTTCTGATGTATTGTCAGAAGAAGGTCACATATCCTAATATTACATCATTACATCACATTGCCTGTGGCATTCACTTCCCTTCATCGCATCATTGTGGGCATTTTATCATTTCACATCCTTACCAGATGGGTGAGTGCACCACAGTATTTGGAGGAGACCGCATTTGTGAAACTTTTGTTATAGTATATTGTTATAATTGTTCTATTTTATTACTGTTGTTGTTAATCTCTTACTATGCCTAAGTTATATATGAAACTTTATCATAGGTATGTATGTGTAGGAAAAAACATAGTACATACAGGGTTTTGGTACTATCTGTGGTTTCAGGCAACCACAGTGGGGAGTCTTGGAATGTATCTGCTGTGGATAAGTGGGGATGACTATAATCTACTCTGGTTGAAATTAAAGTCACATAGAGATGAAGCAAGGCTGGAGCCAGGGAGACCAGTGAGGATGATATCCTAACAGTTTAAGTAAAGAATATGGAAGGATTTTAATATGATGAGAGCCCACTTGAGTATGTCCATAAATTGAAGACAGAAACCAGAATGAGGGAAATTGGGGAGACAGGTTAAATGGTTGGAGCACAGTCAGAGGAGCCAGAGCTGAAGTGGAAGAATTATATTTGGCCTAACTAATTCATCCTCTGAAACTAGCAGGTTGGAGACAAAAAAGAGTAGATGGGAACTTTGGGTCATGAAGTAATGGCATGTTAGAGTTCACAGGGATAGTAGAGCACCTTAGAGTTTAGGAAGGCAAATTTAAGTAAATTTAGAGCAAAGAGAGTAGTGATTCCACAGTTTTGAGTCTTACAAGTTGTGTGGCATGCAAAAATAAAAACCAGGCTTTACAAGTGCAGGCTACTATAGTGAGAAGGAAAGAAAGCATGTTATCATCAGATACTAGTCTGGAGTCTCTCCTTTGAATCCAGAATTTGGAGGACTTTATAAGCAAGTTCACACAATTCAAATGGCTGCCTGAGAATAATCCAGAATGAATTGAGGCTTAGGGGAAATGCTAAGGGCAGTCAAAAAGAGCTCTTTAAGAGTTATCTTCATAGAATAAAAATTTGAAAAATACAGTGCTACTGAGAGATAAGACATAATGTTGAAAAATGGAAATGACAATCTCTCTTTTTTTTCCAAATTTTTGCTCAAGGAGCATAATCATGAGATGGGAAAGAGTACAACTATTTAATAGGGACACTGATAACTGGACCATATCCAGAGGAGAGGGTCTGTCATGTGAAGATTGGCTGAAAGAACTGACAATTGTTTGCCCCAAGTGAGTTATGGGGCATGAGAGCTGTTTTTTCATATCTGAAGTGCTGTGTATTAGAACAGGGGTTAGATATTTCTTCTGTAGGTTGTAGTCACAAGGTTGGGAAAGAACAAGGGGAGAAAGGAAGAAAATAGGGTCAATTCTTAAAGTCACAGGAAGCTGGATTTTAGCCCAATGTAATAACTTTCTTCCTATTGAGTTCTCTATAGTTTTCCCTCAACATTTTATTATTATTATTCTGTTTTTCAAAAATATAGCAAAAGTTGAAAGAATCTTACAGCGAATCCCTGTATACTTACCATCTAGACTCTATTATTAACATTTTATGCATTACCAAATACTTATCCAGTCACCCATTCCTCTATATACCCATAAATCCATCTTGGATATATTTCCAAGGAAATTCCATACAGTTTTAGCTACCATTGGGAAGGTTGTTCTGTGAAAGGGAGGTATAGGCAGATGACCTTCAAAGGCTGAAGGAATCATTAGCCCAAAGAAAAAGGCCTTAAGTCCAGCTTGATGAGAAATTACTTATTAAGGAGACGTACTGACAGAAGTGAGTCTTGGGTGGCTGCAAGACCCCACATCTTGTGAGACCTACTTTTATAACCTGAGAGGCTGGGGAGTATAGTCTGGTTAAACAAAAAGAATGTATGGGTGGAGGATGTGCTCAAGAAGTCTTCAAGTCACAGAGTAGTCATCATGGCCAATTCTTCCAAGAGGAGGTTAGTCTGTTTCACACAGTGGGGCATCTTAATGCCAAGAGCTTTTTAACAGAGGCTAATGGCCGTCTACTGGGGATAATGTAGAGGGGATTTCTGCATTAAGTAGGAGGAGTGGACCAGACTATGGCTTTCAAATTTTTGGATGGCTATCCATACCAAGAAATGTATTTCACATTCCTATCCACATACATTCTGAAGTAAAAATTTCAGGAAACAGTATTTACCCTTAACATATGTGAAGGATGCCAATATTTTCTACTTTATTTCATTTAAAAAAAAAATGGTGGTCATGATCCACTAACTTGATTTGATGACCCACCAATGGGTTATGACTCATCATTTGAAAATCATTGGACTAGTCTATCTCCAAGAAGATTCATCTTTTTATGAGAATCCTGTAGCTACTACTAGGATTTCTCTAAATTTTCCAATGATCAGGCACCTATTTTGAGTCTCAGCACAGTATTTACTTAGGATGTATACAATTATGTTGTATGGAATGCATGATTAGATGTTAAATGCCCAGTTGAGACTTACAGATAGATCAAATTAAACACTGTTTAGGAGTTAGTTTTTTAATTGCTCTTATTTTCACGAACAGAAAGATATAGGTGTGCCCTCTTGGTTGTTTGAGAGGGCTTCACTACTCATGTGTAGTCTTCTATTAAATACGGCTATTAATCCCTGCTGTGGGTCTGACAAAGTTGAGAAGATCAAATGAGAAAACAGTTTGTAAAGCATTTTATTAATATTATTCTGTGAAGCCAGGAAAGAGAGGCTGCGATCAAGTTCTGTGGGGCAGCATCTCAGTATTTCTAAAACTCTCAACTCTTACAGAACTTACTTTAGCCTCCTCAATGAACCATGCCAATGACTATGCCAAAGGCGCGAGACCCCCCTAAAGTGTATTAGGCTGTAGGCTTGCTAGTGGTTTGACCCCCTATTCATGCGCTCCGCTGTTTGCGCATGCTCAGGAGCGGCTCTGGCCTCCTCGCCGGGTTGGGCGGAAAGCGGAGGGTATAGTGCGGACCACGTGGGTTCCCGTGACGTCATCTCCGGGCGCCGAGAGTGACTGGACTTGCAGAGGGCTTCTAAGGCCCCGGGGCGCTGCGGATTGTATTGGCAGGATACCGGAGGGCGGAAGTGCTGCGGGGCTCCGCTCCGACCTCCGCGACTCTGCCTTCTGCGGCTGCGCGGGCTCTCGGGACTCCAGGCTCGCGCTCCTCTGCGGGACAGTGTGTCAAGCACCCTGCGCCGCCGCCCTGCCGGAGCCCGGGATCCGAGCGTCTTCACCGGTGCGGGAAGCCGGAGAAGGAGCTGGCGTTTCTGGTAGGGTGTTGTGTGACTGTGTGTGTGTGTGTGTGTGTGTGTGTGTGTGTCTCTGTTCCCCCGTCTTCCTAGTGTGGGGAAATGCCCGGAGGAGAAGGGTTGGGGAGGTGCCAGGTAGGTGTGGTAAGAGGGAGGGGCGAGTGGCGGGCTAGAGAAGCGCTCCCCCGGGCGGCGGTGGCGGGTGAAGGTGGTTCCTCTGGGGGAGGTGGGGTTGGCCAGACGCCGCCCCCGAGGACCTTGGACAGGCCGGAGGGTGTAGCCTGGGTGATCTCTCCGGGAATATGTCAGTTCCTTACTAAAGTAGGAAGCCTGGCGTCTTGTCGCTCGCTGTAGAGTTTAGCTCAAGACGTGCATTTTTCTTGGAACAGTTATTTAAATTATGATTATTTCACAGGCAGTTCGATCCTATCCGAATTTAGTGAGTGTTTCCTCCAGTTTATTTTCTCAACGGCATTCATTCTCATTTTAATAATAATATTTAGTGCTGACGAAGTCGTTTTCTGTTGGCAAAGAACTTTCACATCCTTTACACTTTGGATTATTTTCAAATCATACCTGAAACTGGAGGAACGTAGGGAAACTGGATTGGTTTCTAGATTTTTCTCAAGGGTGGTGAGGCACAACATGTCTTCAGCAGCAATCAGAACTCAGAGACTGTCAGACATCTCTGAACTTCCAAGGCCTTCCAGAATCCACGTGATAAATCTCAGAGTCTTTTGAGCTGGGTACTTGGATTTGAACTGAACAGTTTGTGATTTCCATAGATGGATTTGTTGGTTGGATTTTGAAATTGAAAGTAAAGATATCGGGCCAAGGGTAGTAGTAGTTGAGGGGAATTTTAGAGCTTTAAGCTAGATTTGAGTATGTGCTCTGATCTTCAAAGGTATACTGGGTAAAACTGGGGGAAGTGAACAGAATGGTACTATATGACTATGACTATGACTATTTAGAATAATGTGCATACTCAAGTGTAGGTTTGCTTTATTAATTTAATAAATACTGCATGCCTGTTATGTGCCAGGCACTGAACAAAAAGTAAATATAACAACAAACAGTGGACAAAACAATAAAAATTCTTGCCATCATGAAGTTCACTTTGAGGGTGGGAGGGAAAGACATTAATGTAAAAATTAATTTAAAAATGTCAGGTGGTGAAGAGTGCTAGAAAGAATAAAGTTGTTAAGGGTAACAAGGAATGTTGATGGCTTGCATAGGAAATTGCAGTAGTGGCTTTAGAAAAGATGATATTTGAGTGGAGACGTAAAAGTGATAAAGAAGGATTTCATGTGGATGTAATGGAATGAGCCGTTAGACCTACCACAAAGTCCCTAAGGCAGGAGCATACCAGCTAGTTTGGCTGGAACTGAGTGAGCAAAAAGGGGGAGAAGTAGATAATTGGGTTAGAATGCGGCCAGGTCCTATACAGCCTTGTAGGACTTTGTAAGAACTTTAGTTTTTACTTCTAATGAGATGGTAGGGTTTGAGTAAAAGAATAAACTCATCTGACTTGCATTTAGAAAGATCTTTCTGATTGCTATGTTGTCTGTCTTTAGCAAGGGCAGAAATAATGAGGCCCCTTAGTAGGCCATTTATCCAGGTTAAAGGTCAGGGTGACGTGGATCAGTGTGATAATAGTGATGATGATGAAATGGCCAGATTCTGGACTTGTGTCTAAGCTAAAGCAAGAGGTATGAAGAAGGATCAAGGATGACTTCAAGATTTATAGCGTTAGCAACTAAAAAATAGTTATCACTTTGTGTTTTGGGGAAGACCACAAAATAACAGGGAGATGAGGGAGGAAAGTCTGAATCATTTTGTTTGTACATACTAAATATTCAAACGAAATGTCAATATTGCATAGTATCTATAAAACTGGAGTTCATTAGAGAAGTCTGGGCTGAAGATATAAATGTGGGAACTGTTAATGTATAAATGATATTTAAAGCCTTGAGAGATCTCCAAAGGTGTGGCTCAAAGACTGAATCCTTGTTGTGCACTTCAACATTGGCAGGAGGTTGGGGAGATTTAGGAGCTATTCCCCCAGGGTGGGGGTTGGGCTGTTCATTAAAACCCCTGTTGATAACCACTCATCCTTAGTAACAGGATGGAAGGAAATAGAAAGCTAGTTCATTAGCTGAGTGAGAGAGAGGAAGAAGATGCAAAAATTAGAGAGAGGAGATATGAAATGGTGATCTAGGATAGTGGGAGAATAAATGGACTCCAAAAATGTAGGAATGCTGGCCAGTACTCAGGGCCTACTTTTGAGGTTAGTGTTCATGAATTTAAAAGGAGACCAGTCAGCATAGATTATTATTAGATGTTTTCAAATTTACTACTAGTAGTTATTTGATATTTTAAGTAATTTCTAGGTAGTTGGGGATTTCGTCAGCAGAATAGCTTCAAGTAATAGGTTAGGCTTTCTTGGTTTGTAGTGTGAAAGAGACTAATAATTGTGCATTATATTTTTATTATACTTTTTGTGCTGCTTGCTAAATATGCTCCCATTGTTGGCTGGGAACCTGCTTTGTTCCAGGCCTTGAATTAGTTGCAGAAAATGCAGCAGTCAGGAAATAGCCCTGTCCTCCACAAGCTTACTTCTGGTAGATTGCATCATCGGTTGTGATTTTTATGCTTCCAAAATATTTCCTTCTAATTGGATACATGGTGGTGAAATTGTAGTGTATGTATGAGAGGGGAAAATATTCTTGCAAAATAATGAAATTTGTTGAATTAAAAGCGTGAATATACTGATTAAGAGAAGAGTTTAGGTGGAAAACTTTCTTAAGTATTTAGTGGAACTTTTCAATTTATATATTTTATACATTTTCTAATTGTTTAACAAAAATTCCAGAGCCTGCTATGTGCTAATTATCCTAATATTGAGAATACAAAATAAATATGACTCTGCTTCTGCTGTCAGTGAACTCACAGTTCATTGTGAGGACAGGCAAGAGAAAGATAAGATAAACATAACTACAGTGCATGGTTATAACATGCTATTATAGAAGTAATTAGATTGGAAATTGCTTAGTGGAAAGCTTCCCAAGGAGCTGAAGTAAGGCTGACTCTTAAAACAGGATTAAGAATTGGCCAAAAAGAGGAGGACAAGGGTGTTTAAGCAGGTCATGGAGGCATGAGGAAATCATGTATTAAATACATATATCATTTATTGAGTGGTCACCAGTGCTAACCACCCAACAGCCCTGTGAAATGAGAAATATCTTCAGTTTACAAATATAAGGTTCAGAGATGTCGGGATAGTAGGACACACAGCTTATAGGAGAAGTCTGGGTTTAAACCCATGTCAGTCTGATTTCAAAACCCCTTAACTATCTATCTGTATTGCCTGCTGTAGGCATTTAAATCTTCCCTGTCCTTGTTCTTTATCCCTCAGCCGGTTTTTCATTAACTTCTATTCATTTTTCCTTGGAAAGACCTCATATGTGTCTTTCATCTATCCACTACTACCCGTCTAGGTCAGGCACTCATTATTATATGCCTTAGTGTTGAAATTGCTTCCTGGCTACCCTCTCTCTGACTTGAGGTCTCCTTTTGTGCACTGCTACTAGGTAATTGTTTTAATCTCACTGTTATAAAACCTTACAGGCTTTGTAGGCTTGTTGGATGAAATTGAGAACCCACAGTCTTCTATTTTGTATGCTTCATGATCTAATCTCACTTTACATTTACAGATTTGACAGTAAAGAAATAATAATTGCTTTTATTTCTTATCACTTACTGTGTGTCATTATCATGTCAAATATTCTATAGATTTTTTTTCCCCCAGAACAACCTGGTGAATTTCAAAGGTAAGAAAATTGTAGGAAAGTGACTTGCTCAGGATCCCAGGTGATATTAATACATGTCACAATGTCAGCTTTTTCATTATCTATTACTCCTCCCAACTCAGTTTCCTAAAAAATTGCCACGCACATTGCTTCTGCACACTTTCTGCTTTTGTTGGTGCTATTTTGCCCTGCTTGGAATATTTGTTGTCTTTATTCCATATTTTACCTATTGAATATTCTACCTATTATGCATATACTCATTTTTTTATGTTCTACACATTCTTCATTTTCTATATCTTTTAAATTCTTCCCTGAGCACTATAGGGGATATTAATATTTTTCTTCTTCCTTTCCACCCTCCTCCCATATGAAAGGTTTCATAAAATAACATGTAATTATAACCATGGACATTTTGGAGTTGGAAGGGATGTTGGTAACTGGTATGACATAAATGAAAGAATACGAGACTGGAAATCGGAGATAAAAAATCCTTACTGTAAGTTTATAAGTGTTGTAAAAGTGCAGTGAGAAAAGAAAGGTCTCATCTGAGTTATGCATAAAAGAAAGGCTATTGGGGTGCCTGGGTGGCTCAGTTGTTAAGTGTCTGCCTTTGGCTAGGTCATGGGATTGAGGTCCCTTGCTCAGTGGGAAGCCTGCTTCTCCCTCTCCCACTCCCCTTGCTTGTGTTCCCTCTCTCGCTGTGTCTAGCTCTGTGAAATAAATTCTCTGTGAAATAATAAAATCTTTAAAAAAAGGCTATTTTGAGCTGGGTCCTAGAGGATGTTTAAGTCAGAAGACAAGGTAGGGAAGGCTACTTAAGGGTAAGGAACCACCAGCATGAGCAAAGCCATGGAAAAGATATGAAAGTTTATGGTATGTTTACTAGGTTAGGAGATTATATCTTCTGGACATTGCCTGAGGTTTTTAAAAAGTTGTTATTACCATCATCATCTTGGTTGTCCTCAGCATCTGCCACACAGCTGGGCGTAGCAAATGATCAAATATTGATTGACTCTATATTGAGTGTTAATAGCAGTGTTCAATTTTTTTAAAAAAGATTTACTTATTAGAGAGAGCACGTGCATGCGAGCATGAGTGGGAGGGTCACAGAAGGGGAGGGAGAGAAAATATGAACCAGACTCTGCCCTGAGCATGGAGCTGGATGTGGGACTCAATCTTAGGACCCTGAGATCAGGACCTGAGCCAAGACCAAGAGTTGGATGCCCAGTTGCGCCACCCTGATGTCCCACCCTGATGTCCCACCCTTCTGGTCCCTACAGAACCAACAAGAACATGTCCCATGTTCTTGTTGGTTCTGTAAATTATGGTGGACACTTTATAGTATTATATTATAGGCATTGTCTTAAGTGCTTTACATGTATTAATTTAATTTTTGTTATCTATTTTATGAGGTAAGTGCTGTTATTCACATTTTACAGATGAGAAAACAGACACGGAGAAGTTAATTGACTTAGTTGAGGTCACAGAGTAGGTGAGAAAGCTAGGTTTTGAATCCAGGCATTCTGGCTCCATATTCTGTATTTTGAACCCCCACATTGTAGTGCCTCTCAAGTTAAATTTTGTTTTTCTGCTTCTGTTTTAAAAAATACAATTTAATACATCCTTTAATTTTATCCATGTATCAGCTAGTTTTTGGCATGTTGTTTAGTTAAGTGTATTTGCATACTTACATAATTTATTATATGTGAATATTTATTAAAACTGAGAGACTAACATTTTATGATGCTATAAATTTGGATCTGTGTATTTTGACACAGGGACATTGTTTGAAGTTTTCATAAATCTGTTTAGAAATTTCTAATGTTTTGTAAAATTTGTATTGATACTACCACATGACACCTTCAGCTGCCTCGGCTCAGTCAGATCTTCCCTTGAGGTCCTGCAAGGAATATATACGTAAGAAACAATGGTATATGAGAAATAAGGTACTGATTTATCTTTCACTAGTTTTGTACCTAAAATCCTACCTTAGAACTTTGGTAAAGTCTTATGTTTACCAAAGTTCTGCAGTGGGATTTTAGGTATAAAATCAGTAAAAGATAAGTCCATACTTCTATCACTGTTGGGGAGAAACTCCCAGAAATAAAGAGAAAAGGGAGACATTGGCCACTTCTTTTTATTGTTTCTGACACATGAAAGGAGGAAGCAGAAGAAAATGTCATGTCAAGAAACAGCAGGGGGTCAAGTGTTGCCATCTGGCAGAGGACAGGGGAGAGAAGGGAGCCATACTTAAGTCCGTAATATTTTTATTTATGATAACCCCTACCTGTTAATAAACAAGACTCAAATGGTGTCTTGGAATCTGACAAATCAGATTATTATTCCTTCTTGAGAGGACAGTGGTCGGAGAGAAGAAGAGAACTTTATTTTAAAGTGGCCATACTCACTTTAATTTTCTTTTGAATTATATATATTTTTTCTGAGGCAGAAAAATTACCCAGTGTGACAATATTGATAGTGACTTTTGACTTGAAAATTGTATTTATATGTTCTTAAAAATCTCATAGGAAAGGAGCTCTTTGTCTCAAGTTTTTTTCTTTGTGAGCTAGAGAGGAATCTTAGTTGTAGCTAATGGTTAATTGGGTATATTATAGTTACAGAAACCACTGCTTACCACCTTTGTATTAGATTCAACTTTAGATTTACTTATTTGCTATAACTTAGATTTCATTATTTCCTGTCATCAGTAAATTTACTAATAAAGAACAAAATATTAATGTAATCCAGAAATAGTGAGGTCTTTTCTATTTTCAGTGATTTAATTTTGTGTGCTATGTAAACTTGGGAATTCTCTGCAGAGAAAATCAGTGTGTTTGAGTTTGAAGTGTATCAGGGTGGAATTATATGAAGTGTAAATGCTTGTATCATTTGCTTAAAATGGTGACTTTTATGGATATACTTTAACAAAAATTAAAACACTGTAGTATGCCAGAAAGAGCACTAGACTCAGTTCAGTAACTTAGTGACCAGATTTGTTATCCTGGTTTCACTGTTACTTTAGTGGTCTTGTAATGTTTATCTTGGTTTGACTGTTAACTTAGTGCTCTTGTAATGTTGGACAGATTTTTTCACCTCCTTCAGTTTATTTACCTGTAGATAATACTGCATCCAGTTAACTTCCAAGGTGCACTTAATTATAGTGATACAAAATTTAGAACTTTGTTTGACTTTTTGTGTCTTTGACTAATTAATTAATGGCAGTCTTGATGCGCTTGGCCTTGTCAGTGGATGAGAAAAGAGAGAAAAGCTCTTTGAATAATTCAGTGTTAGTGATTGGTATTTGGCTAAACTGATATGGTTATTTAAAATGTTTCCATAGGATATGCTTACGTGAAAGGTGGTATT
Organism: Procyon lotor; assembly: GCA_028646535.1. Classification (NCBI taxonomy): domain Eukaryota; kingdom Metazoa; phylum Chordata; class Mammalia; order Carnivora; family Procyonidae; genus Procyon; species Procyon lotor. The sequence goes on from CM053608.1 coordinate 46,817,360, forward strand.
TATTTACCATTTTTCATCATAAATTTCATCATAAATATATGAGTAGAAGGATATTGAATCTCAGTATCCAGGTACCTTCTGCATTTACTCATACTGTATATGGCATTCTTACCTAGTTGTGATATAATAGTGCTGGAAGACACTTGGATATTACAGAGGCCAAAAGCCATATTCTTCTATCATACCCAGAATATTTCAGTTTGCAGATTTAGTGCAATATATGTGGGATAGAGAATACTTTAAGTTCAGAGTAGAAACATTTGCTACTACTCATGGTGGCAGAGGATTGGGAGCTGGGTTTACAGAGTGGGTAGGATTTGAACAGGTGAGAGATGAGCATATTAGTCAGGGAGAATGGGAAGACAGAGAGCAAGGTATTTAAATTGCCAGTTTTGCCAGAGAGTTTATAAAAAGAAGTATAGTAAATAAGACTGGAAATATTGGTGGAATCAAACCATGGACAAGATGAAATTTAGAAATTTAGGATGGAAATAGGTTTATACAAAGTTTTTTTCAGGGTGTGTGTGTGTGTGTGTGTGTGTGTGTGCGCGCGCGTGTGCTCGTGCTCGTGCATATTTTTTTTCCCCAGCAAAAGCAAACTATCTAGATGGAGTAGGAGAGGTTGAATATATTAGGTGGGGCAGAGACAATTGTGGGGATGATAGTTTGGAGTTGGGTTATAAGGGATCATAAGGATATAGGAAAACTTCACTCTAGATGGGGCTTGAGAGAATGATACAAGTATAGCTTTGCTCTGGCTGTGGTTTATTAGTTGCATAAGTTAGCACATGTTGTTTTGAATTACTTACTTCTATGATCCTTTTAAATAAATAATAGCTCTGCATTTAGAATTTATTGTACTGATTTTGCATTCATTCTAAAGAATGCTGATCACACAGTTTTTTGAAATGATCGTTAATGGCATCCATTTTTTCCTATAACCTTTCTTTGTTTTAGAGCTTGTTCATTTATCCTTGCAGGGATTTAACTAATGCTCTTTTTTTTATTTTCAGTTTGGCTTTGGGTGAAAAAATAATTTAGCCTATATGCACTGCTTTAACCACTGGAAGAATGACAGATGACAAAGATGTGCTTCGAGATGTCTGGTTTGGACGAATTCCAACTTGCTTCACCCTGTATCAGGATGAGATAACTGAACGGGAGGCAGAACCATATTATGTAAGTATGTTGATGATGGAAAATGGGATATCTACCTTTGTCCGTTTTTGTAAAGGAAACTCTGAGAACCTGGAGGCTGTTACCCAACATTTTATATACAATTAATACTTGATTATTATGGAAAAAAGTTAGAAAACACAGATCAAGAAAAGGAAGGAAATAAAAATTACCTCTAATCCTACCACCCAGAGGGAAAAACTGCTGTTGACATGTTGATTATGGGACCTTCTTGACTTTCTTTTTCTCATGAATACATACATATGTAATATGCGATAATGGAATTATAAGTTATGTGCTATAGAAGCAATTTTGAAAATAATAGGCTCAGATTTGATTCTTCTGTATTTAAGAGGTTCTAAGCAACTATTTACCAAAATCTTTTTTTATCATTCAACGAACATATGAATGTGTGTGTTTTTATATGTTGACAAGCTAATATGTATTATGCAAAATATATAATAACAAATTGCTGGATGTAGACTTGTAGGTTTGAGCTAGTGTCTTCTGTTCTAGAAAACAATATCAAATATCTTCTGATTATAGCCTTCTTGTTTTCCTTTTCTAAGTGCATATATAATCCAAACTTAAGCATCTGGCAATCAGAAATAATAGTAATAGTATTTTGCCTTTTTACTGAATAGGCCCTGATAGACAAAGACAAATTCTTAGTTGTCATTTTAGTTTTGTCTCAGGTACACATAATATTTGGTTACCTAGGAATTATCTGGAAAAGTGAAAATTTATTTGTGGTGTTGGACTTCCTTGTTTTGCTTTAATAAAGCTTGCCCTTTGCTTTCTTCCTTGTCTGTTTGAGGGGAAGCACTGCTCCTCAGCCTGCTCCAGCCATGGGAAGTCAGATTGGTGGAGGAAGCTACTTAAGGAGCCCCATATACTCACTTTTTGGGTACAGGAACGGTTTCGTTTTTCTCTGTTTATCCTCAGCATCTGGCATAGGTCACGCAAGTGGTAGACACTCAGTGCGTGAAAGCCTCATACATTCACATTGGGATTTTGTTTTAAATCGTCTCTTTGGGTTTTCTTACTGAAAATAGTTTCAGAGAAATTGGGCGGTCTTTTATTACTGTACTCAGGTTATCATAACTGAATATATACTTTTGAGTCATTTTAACTTTGGAAATCTCTTTAGAGATCTCAAATCTCTAAAGTTTTCTGCCTTTAGAAAAAAAATTTCCATAGTTAAAATGTCAGTTTATTTTTAGAAGAATTTCACTTGTTAGATGTATTTTTTTTGCTTCTCCTTCTGTAATATATGTTAGGATATCACTTATGTTTTGTTTCCAAACTAGTTTCTGTTATTTTAATTAAAACCTTTAACCTCTGGTGCCTTTCTAATCGTAACTAAACAAAGGAATGTATGTGTCTACTTGGTCAAAGTGGCAAATATGAGAAATAGGTAATTTAAGTCTGTTTACTTTAAAGTCAAATTATGTTTGACAGCTTCCTACAGTTAAAAAAAATCCAAGTGAAGAATATAATATTTTTCCTTCTTTATTTATGAATCTGTTAAATATAAAAAGATTGTTGCGAGAGTGGAGCATAAGTTGTTTTCTAGCTGTCTCTAATTGAATTGAAAATGGCGACAAGTATTGGGGATAGCCATAGGAGGAAGAAAGCTATTTTGTCTAACTGATAATTTTTTTAAAATACATTTTTCCCTAGTTTTTCACCCAAAAGAGCCTTCATATAGTGGTTATTATTATGTTTTGGAAAAATATCAGGTGACAAGCATATAATAAACATTAAACAAAAAGCTACAGTTTAAAACCATGTGACATCACCTAGATTTTGCTTTTTACGTACACACATACATACTTAAGTATAAGTTACTACATGCAGGAAGAAAATATACAAAAACATCAGCAGTGATTAGTCTTAGAATTATAGATGAGAATGGTAGTGCCAATCTGGTTTTGGGTTACGTCTTAGTTGTCAATTACGCTTGAATGTATTTTTAATTTAAGATAATCTAATGTAAAAATTGTGTTAGTTTATAATAATGGTAATATTGTAAAGACTCTGGATGAAATGAGGTAAAAATATCATAGCCTAGGAGCCAATAAACCTCTTTTCCAGACATTCTCAAAGCTCAAGTGAGGTGATTAATAGGATTCTCACCGTGGCCTGAAAAGTCCACTCATGTTCAGGTGGTTGTGTAGAAAGGATAGGTGAATGAAAATGCAGTTTGCTTTTTTTTTCTTTTTCTAAAAGATTTTATTTTTAAATAATCTCTATACCCAGTGTGGAGCTTGAACTCATGACCCTGAGATCAAGACCCTGGCTGTGATTGAGCCAGCCAGGCACTTCTGTAGTTTTTATAGTGCTTATTCCTTATTTCTTAGAAACTCGATTTAAAAATATTTACTCATACCAACTTTATAAATTAAATTATTATTCAAAGAGTCTGTTTCCTATGGAAAAGAATATTAATGTTAAATATATTCCTGTTTATTTCTGCATTTTGATTTGTTGCCTCTGCATAAATCTCCTTTCAGCCTATATCCCATATCTATGTCAGAGCATTATATCTTATTTTGCAGGGAATATTAGGAAGAAAAAGTGTTAGAAACTAGGCAGTCTTTCAGGTTCTTTTGTTTTTCTTACATTCATTTAAACTGTTGATTTTCATTTAGATAATCTAATGTAAAAACATACGTACTAATGCGCATTCTTAGTCATGTACATAATCATAAATCTGAGTGGACCCTAAACATTACACAGCAGTCCTTTTATGTTTCCTTAGTTGGCTGTCTCTGTTCTCCAAAACTATTTCTCTGAGCCCTGACCTTATTTTTCACTCTTAACAGGTAACCTCACTTCCTGCTTCCTGCTTCTTTAACCTTCTGCCACCAATTCTTGGTGCAGATATGTTTGCATATCTGCAATATTGCAATCTCTGCAATATTGACTACTTCTCTTGTAATGGAAGAGGTGTCCTTCCTCCTAGGCAGGCCCCAGCCTTCTCTCTGTGCTCTGGATCCCATCTACAGTCCTCCTCAGGAGCCTGGTGGTTTCTGATACTCTCCTACCTCTACCCCTGCCTTCTTTCTTTTCCTTTCATCTTCTACCTACCAGCTCCTTTTTTTCAGCATTTATATAATCTTAAGTCCTTCCTACCCTAAAACAATACTCTGTTGACCCCATCTCTCTTTCAGTCTCTTGCTTTCCCTTCAGACTTAATAAAAAGATTGTACTCGTCGTCTCTTTCCCACCTCCCACTTACTTTACTGGAATCACAGTTTCATACTCCAACAAAACTATCTTTGCTAAAGTCACTAACGATTGTCTTTTTTTTGCCAAAGCTAGAGTCTGTTTTTTACTATTCCTTTGCTTGATCTCTCAGTGGTGTTTTGATGTTGTTGTTGGCTGTTTTATCCATTTTGTGGCACTGCTTTCTTTTGCTCTGCAATGCTTCATAATTCTGGTTTTGCTTCTACTTTTCTGGGGGTTTTTTTGGTCTCCTTTGCCAGATTTCTTTCCTTTTGCTTGTTCCTCCTTTTGCTCATTCCTTGGGGGCTTTGCCTTTTTTCACCCCACTTCACTTTATCCCCTCTGGAGTTATCATCCGTTTTTATCTCTTTGTTGAGATAAAACTCCTTCTATTTATTTTGACAATACCCAAGATTTTTCATCTGAACTCCAGACCTATGTGTCTGTCTGCTGGATATCAAACTCAGTGTTTTGAAACTGGACACATCATCATTACCTCCAGATAGACTGGTCACCTGCTATAATTCCTTCCCATTTTTGCCAGTAGACCCAGTTAATTAATAACTCTTACCAATAATTAAGAAAGGACTCATCCTTGTTGCTTTCTTCTCTCATATCCCGGGCATTCAGTCAGTAACTTAGTCCATCTGATTTTACATTTCAAATATCTTTGAAACTTACCCAATTTCTTCCATACCCATTGCTACAGCAATGGGTAACTTAGATCACCATATAAAAACTGATGGGATTTCATAGTACTAAGTAATTTTCCTAGTTTCATTCTTGCCCTCTTTTCCCTTTTCGGTTTGCAGTTGGAGTCATCTTTTTTTTTTTTTTTTTTTTTAAAGATTTTATTTATTTGGCAGAGAGAAACACAGCAAGAGAGGGAACACAAGCAGAGGGAATGGTAGCAGGAGAAGCAGGCTCCCCGCTGAGCAGAGAGCCCGATGCGGGGCTCGATCCCAGGAACCTGGGATCATGACCTGAGCCGAAGGCAGACGCTTAACGACTGAGCCACCCAGGTGCCCCTGGAGTCATCTTTTCAAAACACACATCTGATCCTGTCACCTGCCTGCTAAACCTTTAGTAGCCTTTCATCATCTTTAGGATCTTTTGTGTAGTTTACAGTGTTCTCCATGATCTGGGCCCTTGCTTCTTCAGTATTATTCTGCCTCAACCCTCTATATTACTGTCATTTTCAACTTATGGTTCCTCGTTGTGCTAGTCTTTGTCTTTCTGTATTCATTCCATGCCTTCTTGCAGTTTCCTCTGTCTGGAATGAGCAGCAGGATCTCCTGCTCAGAACCAGACATCCACAACACCCATGTTCGGTTCACTCCTCTTAACCTCCTGGCTGTTGCCTTAACATAGACTTCCTGCCCAGGCTCTCCCTAAGCCCCTAGATGAAGTTAAATTCCTTTGCTACTTGCTCTTATAACATTCTTTACTTTCTTCTTGCACTCGTCACATTTGTAATTTTGTTTTTACTGACTATGTTTCTAGCCTATTAGCTCTGTGAGAGCAAGAACTCTTGTCTCATTCAGTGCTCTATCTTCATTGCCTGGTACGATGCCTTGCACATTGAAATGGAACAGAATTCTAGTATATTTTAATTCTATTTTCGTTCTAGAGGTATAAGTTCCTAATTTTAGCGTTGAAAATTATTGGAAAAATTAGGATTTGGTATAAACAGGTAATACTACAGCTACCTTTTTCAGAACCATAAGTAATCTATACAGCTATATAAAACATGTATTTCTTACAAGCTGTATAGAAAAAAAATTAATCCTGTGTGAAGTACTTACTGAGTTCTTCTCATCTCTCATCAAGAATGAGAGAACAATAGATTCTATATAGCTGACAGTTTCCCAAGGGGGTTAATACTTTTCATATTAAAAGAATTTAACGTCAAAGACATTAATGGAAGTGAAATAAGACAGACACAAAAGGACAAATAGTTCATGATTCCACTTATATGAGGTACCTAGAATAGTCCAAGGGCCTGGGGAGGAAAAGAATTGAGGGAGTTTTACTGATTAATTGGTACAGAATTTGAGTTTGGGGTGATGAAAAATTCTGAAGATGGATAGTGGTGATGGTTGTACAACAGTGTGAATGTATTTAATGTCAATGAACTATCCACTTAAAAATGGCAAGTTTTTGCAAATATATTTTACTATGATTAATTTTGCCATAATTAAAGTAAACCAATGAGATAAACCTAAGAAAATCAGTGATTATTACTCTCTAGATATAGAAGACAGGATGATGTCATTTTACTGGTCTTGTTTTTTTTTCTCATTTTTACTTATTAAGTAGATAAGTTATATCTGTACTTACTCTAACATAGTCATTCTCAAATCTTAGTGTTATTTCTTAATGCTACTACAGGTATTTATGTTAGTTACAAATTACTCCAACAGGCTAATTTAGAACAGAAGATTCCAAGTACATTTCAGTGTAGATTCTGTCTTAAGAATGAAAACTCTTTATTAATTATCATTTTTGGCTTTATGTCACTTAATCTTTGGGATCTGTGATTCATTCAGTAAATATTTATTGTGTGCCTACTATAAAGCAGGCACTTTTTTGAGCATTTGGAATGTAGCAGTGAATAAAACCAACAAAAATCCGTCTTAACGGAGTTTACATTTTAGTGTTCCTCATTCCTTATTGTGAAGAAGTTTTCATTTCATGAAGATCATTTGTGGACTTTAAGCAACTTTGAACCCTATTTATATAGTACAGCACCCCAGAATCAGGAGCTGCTCTCCATCCTCGTCAGTCTTGATGTGTCTATCCTCTTTTTTAATAATCTATATAGGTTAGTATTCTCTGTAGAATAGATTATGTTTAATGGCCAAGAGACATTTTAAGTTAAAAGTTCTGGACTTACTAGTATAGAATTTATTAGACTAATAGATTATAGTTGACTCTTAACACAGGTTTGAACTGTGTGGGTCCACTTACATGCTGACTTTTTTTTTTACAGTTCAGTACTGTAAATGTATTTTCTTTTCCTTATGATTTTCTTAACATTTTCTTATCTTTATTAGAAGTCTACAGTATAAAGTACATACAAAATATCTGTTAGTTGACTGTTTATGTTATTGGTAAGGCTTCTAGTCAACAGTAGACCATTAGTAGTTAGGTTTTTGGGGAGTCAAAATTATATGTGAAGATTTTGAACTATGTGGCAATTGGCACCCCTAATTACCACGTTGTTCAAGGGTCAACTGGGTACTTATTTATTTTAAAAAATGGCTGATTAATCATGCTGTTTTAATTTCTTAGAGATGTCCATGTCACATCTATATTTGATTTTGTCATTTCTGACTTTAATGAATCGTTTCTTTGCCATTTATTTAATAGAATATGATTTTGACAAGTTATTTAAACTGCATGTAAACTAGAGGTGATAATATTACCTGTGAAACAACTAGTGCTTTTTCTTGTACACTGTATTAGTTTCCTTTTTTTCTTCTTCCCTAATCCACATTCTAGTTGTTTCTTTATAAAAGAGGAACTTATGTTTTGTTGAATCCACATTGTTATCCAAAAGCTTGTTTCTAGTATCAGTAAGTACCTTCTATTCCATACTGGAGCATGCCAGCTACCTCCCACCCCCGTACCCTGTTGTGCCCAGGACCACTGTCATTTTCTCTTCCTCAGTTGGGGCCTATTAATCTTCATCTTCAGTGTTTAAATATTAGTTCCTTTACCCAGAGTATTTCTCTTTGTATGTATTCCCCGCCCCATAATTCTTCTTGATTTACTGACCAAAAGACCTAGTAACTTTGAATAAACAGCATGAAAAATGATGCAGAATTAGCCTCTCAAAAGCAGCTGAAAGAGAGTAATAAAACAGTTTTACCAGCAAAAGGCAGAAGGTTAGAAAAGCAAGAAGTGCCTAGAGTATTTCCTGGGAAAACATGAATTTTTGCCACTTTCCTCCTTTTGTCCACTCATGTGTTCTTTTAAAATTCTAACCAGTTTTCTTAAATGCTCTCTTATGTTTTTTTTCTGTTTATCTTTGGTGGGGGAGAAACAATGATGGCCTTCATAACTATGCCAATTGAGGCTAGTCCAATATTCCCTCTCAGACTTTTCTCTCCAAAGCCCAAGTAGGCCCAGGCTCTATAAACAGGATTGAGGGAGCTGTTGGACAGTGGCAGATCACCAGTCTGCCAGCATTAGACCTTAAACTTGTGCCTTATTGCCCTTTAAATGTGTGGCTCAAAGTCATTCATCTTTAACTTATTTCTAAGTCAATTTCTTGATTAGTAATAACCAAAATCTGTTCTGACTGATTTCCAAACCTTTCTCATTTTTCCATTCCTTCATGTCCATCCTTTCATGTAATATTTCCTTAACAGATTTCCAGTTTATAATCTTATCTTCTTTATATCTACCATGGCTAGAATATTCCTTAGATACTGTTTCTCATTGTGCCATCCTTTTATTCATTGTATCATAGTGGGCCCCATTGTTTGTCAAATGAAAATTTCTGTTTGATCTTTAAAGTCTTTTCTGTTGCTGCATTGAAGTATTTTTGTAAGTACTTTTTATGAATTTTTTTAACCTTTATTTTAGCTTCATGCAGAAGAGGTACATTGTGATTAAGCTATTATATGGTAGATTATCAAAACAAGTTGGACCAATTGAGAAGTCCTGATTGATAAGTCAGGATGTACCTTAGGACTGAGTTGATTATTTTCTCATAATAGTTTAATTAATTCAGGTGAACCATACTAATTTTTAAGTTAAAATTGATAGAAATAATAAGTATCCTAAATAGCATGACATCTGATTACATTTGTATTTTTATTTGGAGAAAAGTGTTACAGAAAGATTGTACGGAGATTTGTGTTGTTTATTCTAGGTACTTATGCTATAAGCTCTACTTAGTAGTAATGATCTCAAAAGAAATTTAAAACGTCTTAACCTTTAGCCTTTGATTTGCTCTAAGAAGCAGTTGACTTTGTGTAGAATATTCAAAATAATGCAAAGAACATGGCTGTTTTTCCTTAAAATTCAAAGACCTATTTAGTATATATATTTTTGAAAAAATAGTAAATAAATACGGTTTTACAAATTTTCATTTCAGTTGCTTTTGCCAAGAGTAAGTTATTTGACGTTGGTAACTGACAAAGTGAAAAAGCACTTTCAGAAGGTTATGAGACAAGAAGACATTAGTGAGATATGGTTTGAATATGAAGGCACACCACTGAAATGGTGAGTGAATTTTTCTGCATTATTAAGCATTGAGTGTATGCTAGCTTTATGAAGGTATAGTGCCCTGAAACAATTTTTAAATAGTTATATAAAGAAATAAATCACTAGTCTAGCTCATATAATACAGTGAATTTTAAACTATTGTTCAAATATTTCATTGAAAATATTTCTGCCGCCTTTTGGATGCATGGGAGACCAGACAGATTTGTATATATTTTCAGAAATAGATTTTTCAGTGGCATAATAATAGTGTATTTGATTATGGTTTTTTTTCCCCAAACAGATTTAAGACTCCCTAATGAATAAGTCATTCTGTGACACTATGCAGTTTTGCTTCTATCTCCAAAATTTTTATAACTGATCTTTATATACATATGATTACCTAAAATGGGATCTTTCAAACTGATTGCCACATTTAGTGCCATATGCACATTTTATCTAGCCTTGGCTTAGTATTTGAAATATATTGATTTCCTTTTTATGTGAAAAATAATTTTGATATTTTATCATTCTTAAGAAACATATTAAAAGTAAATCCTAAATCTGGGTTTATCCATGTACAGATGATGTATTTTTGTACTTCCTCTGTTACTGGGAGTTTTATAAATTGTGCTTCCAAAAATATTTAATGAAACTAGAGAAATTACAGAGAAGAATATAAAAAATGGTTCAAGGTATACTGGGATGTAAGTGTTGAAATGCTGCTATATGAATGTAGTTGAATGAAAAAGTCAAGACTTAAATATAAACAATATAAGTAGGCTAAAAGTGGGCTTGGATTCTAAATCTGGAATACTAAAATGAAGAGTTTTCAAAGAGGCTCATAAAAAAGGAAGCGGGGAGATGTTTTAATAAGTGCAGCTGACTTGAATGTAAGCATTACTTAGAAATAAGGAATGAACTATTGGAACTCACCTCATGTTGATTTCCCACAAGTGAGTAGATTTTTCATAATGGTTTAGAAACATATAAAATGATATTTTGTATTGATTTTGGAAGAAAGGAGATTTTGTATTGAGTTATAGGTCACATCTCTAACCTTTTGAGGCAGTTCTGGGAAAGGATGACAAAGTTCTTTGTAGCATTCATTTTTTAAATAAAAACAGTATTGACAAACTTCATTATCATATGTCAGACTCATTATGACTCTTGAATAGTTCTAGACCTCAGGCAGCATAGATAAGTCAATGTTTTCTGTTTCTTTTTATTTCTCAGAAGAATTGGAGGTTTTGGAATGGGAAGGTGGCTTAAAAGAAGTATAAAAGGAGCGAGGATCAGGAGAGTAGAGGGAAAGGAAGGAGGGGGAAAATTGTGGGTGAGTAGCAATAGGATATATCTATATTCTTGACAGTTCTATCGGTATTATAGTTGGATATTGAAATCGTATTGCTCTATGTGTATTAGTTATATACACATTATTGTTAAGAATTCACATGACTGACACTAGGCTTTTCAATTTTATTAGTGTAAAGTAGGGCTTCTTAACAAGGGCTCTATTGACATTTTGACCTAGGTAATTCTTTGCTGTGGGAGGGCTACCCTGTACATTGTAGGATTTTTAGTAGCAGCCTTGGCCTCTACTTACTAGAGCTAGTAGCATTCCCTCTAGTCGTGATTATAAAAAGTGCTGCCAGGTGTCCTGGGATGGAGGGGTACAAAACCACCCCCAACTGAGAAACTCTGGAAAAGATGGGAAGCCTCAAACTTTTATAAGTAAATGATTGCTCAGTCATCGTTCAGCTGCTGTTTTAATCCTGTATGGTGGGTTTTTTTGTATTTGATATGAATTGTATACTGTAAGTTTGTATTCTCTATCAGTAAATAATGTTTGGACCCATTTCTGTTACCAAAGAATAATGATTTTGGCTTGAATATTTCATGTTCTTTGTCAGTGTTTATCTCTTCTGAGAATCTTTTATTAAGGAGTAAAAAATTAAAATTATTTTTCCTTTTAGCTTGTGTAAAAGTAATTGTATTCACATATCTTTCCTGTAGGTTTTGGGTATAAACTTTCTATGCATGATGTCACTTTCATAGTTATGTCTTGCTGTAAGCTCATTGTATTTAATGGCTTTTGATAAAACTTTTCCTTTAGTACAGTAGTCCCCCTTTATCTGTGGTTTTGCTTTATGTAGTTTCATGTACCCTCAGTCAGCCATGATCTGGAAGCAGATGATCCTTTTTTGACGTATCATCAGAAGGTTGGCAGTAGTAGCCTAACACTGGGTCATCATGCTTATGTTATTCACCTCATTTCATCTCATCCCATAGGTATTTTATCATCTCATATTATCACAAAAAGGGTGAGTACAGTACAGTAAGAGATTTTGAGAGAGAGAGTCCACACTCTTAACTTTTATGATAACTTTTTGTTATAATTGTTCTATTATAAGTTACTGTTGTTAATCTCTTACTGTGCCTAATTTATAAATGAAACTTTATCATGGGTCTGTATGTATCAGAGAAAACGTAGTATATGTGGAGTTTGGTACTCTCTGTGGTTTCAGGCATCCTTAGGGCAGTCTTGGAACATATGCCCCTTGTATAAGGGGAGACTACCATATTGTTAGGTACTTGATATATCTGAGGAAGGAATAGCTTCCAGAGGCGTGAATATAATCCAGGACCTCTGGGCTGGAAAAGTCTTGATCTTTTCCCTTTTTGCTCCCAACTATAGCAGTTTTCTCCTAGTTAAAAGAGTCATCTTCCCTGTGTTAAAAGAATCATAGGCTATCAGTATCTACCTGGCATTTAAACAGTGGTCTTCATATGATAGGATAATCAATACAGGGAAGCAGCTACCACTGAAGTTTTGTAGGGCTTGGGACTTCTGAGACCATGCAAATATCTTAAGAATAGAGGAGCATTTATTTGAGTAGGATGATAACATCTTTCTTATACTTGATTCTTTGGAGTTTTAAACAAATTCAAGTGAGAAAGGAAATCAAACACCAGTTTAGATAATTCATAAAAGAAGGTAGAAATAGCATAAATTGGTAATTACTTCTTACTCTATAATTCCTGCTATTCGTATTTATAATTGTTTAAATATCTGCATGAGATACTTGAGCATGGGCTTTTTTACCTTAAGCAGTAGTACATAAGAGGTACTAAGTAAATGTTTGTTAAGTAGGGTGAATGAAAATGAGGCTGAAATAAATAAAATAACTCACTCACATGAGTGAGTAGGACCAGATTTTAAAAGTCTCAGTTCAGAGTTCTTTCAGAAACCATACCTGCTGATAGTCTGTTCTGCTAGTTGTTGTTTTCTTCAGTTCTGTATATTCTCTCTAAATTGCTTATGTTATTTGTCCATATTAGAATAGAAAGATATTTAAGAACAGTGGTATACATATAACAAATACTTAATATATTGTTGATTTGTAGAGAGAATATGAGGGGGCTTTCTTTGATTACCCTTTTATCCTCTACAGTCCTTTGTCTCCTTAAGTATTAAAAATTACATGGTAAATAGAAAGTGCTGATCTAACTCAAATACAAGGATTTCTTTTTTTTTTTTTTTTTTTTGGTAATAGTGATTTGAGTTGATTAGTCAGCAGAGGGTGCTCTAACATTGCATTTTAAAAGGTGAAGGTTCTTTTTACGTAAATCAAGTGGTCAAAGTTTGTATTTGTTACTTTTAAATTAGAATTATTTTAAGAAAACAGTTCCTGGTTCTTCTAAAGAACATTTTGTTTTATACCCTAACACTGGTTAGATCTTAGGCCTTCAGTATAAATTTTAGGAAAAGTGTTTCTTTTTGTCAATTATAAAAGCAAGTGTCTCTAATAGAATATTATTTTGTGTAAACTGACTTATTTTCAGGACTGGTTGGAAAGTAAGAAGTTGAAACTACCTTTTGACTTAAAAAAAAAAGCAGCAAGCACTGATGTTGATCTTAAACACAGATATAGCAGAATGATCCAAAATTTAATACTGTATCTGGTTTCAAAAGTAAATTTTAACAAAATAACCTCTTAATTATAAATACTGTGCAGGCTCTTCTCTCTTATGGATTGTCTTTTTTCTAAGATTGAATTTCTAAAATTTTATAAATTCTGTAAACTTGAATTTTGAAATGTGATTTACTTGGCATTTGAGACAGGTGGTTTCCCCTTTTGGCGGTCTTTGTACTTTTTCATGCTTAAGAATAGGTTTAGAAAGCTGTGAATGGGGCACCTGGGTGGCTCCGTAGGGTAAAGCCTCTGCCTTCAGCTCAGGTCATGATCTCAGGAGTCCTGCATCAGGCTCTCTGCTCAGCGGGGAGCCTGCTTTCCCATCTCTCTCTGCCTGCCTCTCTGCCTGCTTGTGATCTCTCTCTCTCTCTGTCAAATAAATAAATAAATAAAATCTTAAAAAAAAGAAAAGAAAGCTGTGAAACACAGGGCTAATTTACAGTTGTTCATGTTTGTTTCATTGGTAAAGCAAATTGGCAAGGCAAAATTGGTTGTAAACATTAAATTACTTTGGTGTACATTTGAGTTCTATCCTTTTTCTTTTTTTTAACATGGGGCTTGAACTTGCGACACTGAGATCAAAACCTGAGCTGAGATCAAGAGTTGGATGCTTAACTGACTCTGCCACCCAGGTGCCCCAATTTTACCCTTTTTTATTCAATGAAATATAATCCTGTTTCCAGTGAATTACTGGGAGACTTATGAATTGGACGCATTTATTTCGGTGAAACAGAGTAGGATGATAGTTCTCTCTAGTATATGGGGAAGCTTTCTTTCACTGCTGATGTTAGAATACGGCTTTGCTATCTGACTGCAGATGTTTAGATTACTGAGCGCACCCTTGGCTGACTTAGGAACATATCTGTTATTACTGTACATGTGACCAGCATGTGTGAGTGTATTTTAGCAGTAATGAAAGGTAAAGAAGCAACACCTTATGCAAAGAAAAATGAAAATATTACTCATTTTGAGAATTGAATTTAGAAAAGACTAGAGCAATTTAAGGAGGAGAAAGAAAATGAATAAAGTGTGAAAATAGACCTGACACTATTCTGGTATAGTGAATTTTTATCTGGCGGTAGATTGAACCTTTAAAAGTTGGGCCCTCTTCTGGGATATATTCCAGGTTCATATCCTCACCACTTCCTTTTCTATTAAATTTAGTTTAGATTGGCAGGAGTAGCAACATAACAGATAAATGGTTACATTATGATTTACTTATAGTTATGGCTTATGTGGTTTCTATGTTGTAGGTTAGGAGGCTCCTGACAAAACTATGTAGCATATCTGTTTAGAGGAGTTGTGCAAATTAGTATTTTTGAAACCCTTGATGTAAATTAGATTATAGTGTAAGAGAAATTAAGTACCTTTCTTGTCAGTTCTGTTTTCTGTTTCAGATTTTCTTGCATATTAATAGACTCATCAGAAATAAGCAGTCTTAATTGTCACATGATCTCTCTGATACGAGAGATTGGAGAGGCAAGGCGGGAGTTTGGGGAGGTTGGGAGAGAAATGAAACAGGAAGGGATGGGGAGGGAAACAAACCATAATAGACTCCTAGACTCACGAAACGAACTAAGGGTGGCTGGGAGGCAGGGGGGTAGGGATGGGGTGGGTTGGGTTGTGGACATTGGGGAGAGTATGTGCTATGGTAAGTGCTGTGAAATGTGTAAGCCTGACGATTCACAGACATGTACCCTGGGGCAAATAATACATTATATGTTAATAAAAATTAAAAAGAGAAATAAGCAATCTTGGCACCAGTTAATTCAGATAGTATATGGTTTTGGAGTTCGTATCCTTGCATCAAAATCGTTCTGACATAAACATCTGCATTGAGCCACATATAAGCTAAACATGTAGAGTTTGATAATAGAAGGAAGTAAAATTGCTGCAGTTTTATTTTTAAAGGTTATTATAGGATAATTACTAGTTATTATATTTAGAATGCTTTTATGTTGATACTTTACATGCATTTATAGTTAAATGTAAGTATTAGAAACCATAATATATATATTTCATATAAATATTTATATTTGATATATTTATATTATATTTATATAAATATAAATATTTATATTTATATTACACATTATAAATATATGAAATATTTATATTTCATATAAATATTATGGTTAGAAATCACTAATGATTAGTGATTAGAATTCATTAGTGATTAGAATCACTAATGATTTCTAATCACTAGTGATTAGAATCTTCAGTATATTGGGAAAAAGAGTCATCATTTACCATCTGAGATCAGTGAACTTTAAAAATATATATATACATATATAAGTTATTTTATAAATAACTTAGAGAAGAATAAAGGAATAGTGTACGACAGCTTTATTAGAAATTTTAAAAAGCATTTAGATACAGCAGATTCACATTTACGCTTCATATTTCCCTGGTTTTCAAGGTATAGGTACCAGAAATGGGCAATGTCTTCTGAATGCAACTAACTACTCATTCATGGTCATACATTCAAATAGACCTCCAAGAGTTCTAACTTATTGTGACTTCCGGCTTTTTTTGCTTAACAGCAGTGCTTAAAGAAATTTTAAAACTTTTGACAGATCACGATTTTGTTGTGAAATATTTGTTTACGTTAGTAAACACCAATAAGAATGATCAGTTCAATACTTGTTCATTTCTACATCATATAATTCCTTCTAATCGTCTTTGATACAAATCTGCCTTTAGCTCTTGCTCACTATAAGGTAAATTGCAGTGCACAATTGGCATAAAAGATGAAAAAATACTGTCACATATCTTTTTAACAAAATCAGGTTCTTTTCATAAAATATCATATGATGAAATTCTTGTCGTTGAATGACTAAGTAGAATACCATGTCTTTAGAAATATATTGTTCATCCATTAGTTTTTGAATTGTGTTAAAATTCACCTAGAATATCATCTAATGACTCATAGTCTGAGATTTCACTTAAGTGATCAATTTTACCACTGTCATTGAAGTCCAAAGTACTACCGTCTCTGTAAAAACCTTCTGATTTATGTAATAATGGCGTAACATCTTTCTTTGTCAATTTTCCTCTCTTTCCCATTATGCATGGAAAATTAGACATTTTGAATTTTCAGCTATATTAATGATAGACAAAAGCAGACTCCAAAGATGGGGTCTTCATTCTTACTTTATACTTCCTTGAAATCTGATGTAGTATTCTAGGTGAAACAGATGGAAGAATGCATTATTATATCATCCTTCTAGGCATGCCATTATTCTTCCGAATTGTCACTAGTTTAGTCTTTTTTTTTTTTTTAAGCATAGTTGGGAATAATTGATAAATAATTATGAAATAATTCCTATAAGGATGAAATAGAATTCCTGGAAAAAATGAGGACTAACAAAGGGAGGCCTGTTTTGTAAAAATACAAAGCATCATGTAGAGCTTGTACAATTTTAAGAAGTTTGGAGAGAAGTATCAGAATTGGATAGAATCTGTAATTTTTCTGTAATGCAGTAATTTTGTTTTTCAAATTATTATTTTTGTTTCAGATTTTGACAGACCAGGTTTTTTTTTTTTTTCTGGGTTCTGAAATATTTCTGAAGAAAACATTCTATTATTTAGGCAGTCCAAAATTTCCTTCAGTATTCATATTTGGTTATGAAAGATTCGTATTAGATGCTAACTTTCAAATTTAGAGGTTTAAGGGTTATTATTAAAAGGTACAATATGTATATGACTAAAACTACCCTGTTTTATTTAACTAGCAGGGCATTCATTCTAAATTCTTTCTAAATAACATGATCTCTAGTGATTGATGACTTTTCACCAGTTGTATTATGTAGATGTAAGCAAACAGAACTAGTATTAATATTTGAATCTTGGTTAGGCAGTGTATTGGGTCATTCATTTTGACCCAATTTGGGGCATATTGGGTCAAAATGAATAGGGTCATTCATTTTGAGGAGAATTAGATGTATTTCCAAATTTTGCACCTTCTAAATCTAGAAATAACTCACTAACATATAAAGAACAGGACTGTACAAGATACCACATGGTCCTCTTTTTGCCTCATCGAAAGTATTGTTTAATTCTATTTCATTATTGTAGCCACTTTTGTTTCTTTAAAAGATTGATTTAAAAAATAAGATTTGTTTGTTGAAATCTTCAAGGTTTATATTACTGCTAAATAATTTGCTTCACTGTAAGTAATGGTTATATTTAGAAAGGTTCTTTTATTTAGGAAGTCCAAAATTTATTTTTGTAAAAAACTTCAGTCTGAGGTTGCAGAAAAATATTCAGTGACTTTGGAAAATGTTGATATGTTGTTATACAGAAAAAGCAGGTAATTCTTTGTAAAGAATAAGCCTAATCTATATTTACATATGTATGCATAAATAAAAGACTCCACTTTCTATAGCGTTAATAGTAATAACCACAAAATAGATGATTGCATGCTTTTTAAGATGATTTTCGTAGTTCTTAAAATTTTCTAATATTTAAAAAATAAAAAAATATGTAAGCTTTAAAAAACTGTCCAGTGTGAATACTGGGACGGTAATCAGATACTGCAGTACTGTGATATAACATTGGTCATGGCTGATAAAAGATTCTTTAGCTCCATCCCATTATGTAGTACTAGGGCTTCAGTGAATGAAATGCTTAGAAGAAAACTGATACCTGGAAACTATACCATATTAGCTTGGGCAAGTAACTGTGTAAAATGTTATCATTCTGTGATTTGTGGTTAAAACCCCCTGATATTTGATGTTATAGTATGTGCTGAAATTTATTTTGGAGTTGTAGTTACACAACTTTAAAATGTTCTTTCTTAAAGTATACTATTTCATTTTTAGGCATTATCCAATTGGTTTGCTGTTTGATCTTCTTGCATCAAGTTCAGCTCTTCCTTGGAACATCACAGTACATTTTAAGGTATAGTTTAATTAGCATTTCCCATTTCTTCCACTTATAGTATTTAGTAAGTAGATTTAGAATAGAATTTTTTTTTTAAGTGAAGTTGTTTATTGCTTCTTCCATGACACTTTTTAATGGCTAAGCTGCTAGTTTTTATCCATACATCTTCCAATTTATTGAGAACTCTTGGCAGAGCCATTTAAACATTAAATCCATGAATGCCTATTTTTGGAGCTGAAGATACTTTTTAAGATTTGTAATATTTTGGGGACACCTGGGTGGCTCAGTGGATTAAAGCCTCTCCTTGTCAGCTCAGGTCATGATCTCAGGGTCCTAGGATCGAGCCCTGCATCGGGCTCTCTGCTCAGCAGGGAGCCTGCTTCCCCTTCTCTCTCTGCCTGCCTCTGCCTACTTAGGATTTCTCTCTCTCTCTCTCTCTCTCTGTGTGTGTCAAAAAAAAAAATTCTTTAAAAAAATTGTAATATTTGGGAATATTTATATTCATAAAAAAATCTCAAATAAGAAGAACAAAATCCTGGGGCGCCTGGGTGGCTCAGTCATTGAGCGTCTGCCTTCGGCTCAGGTCATGATCCCAGAGTGCTGGGATTGAGCCCCGCATCGGGCTCCCTGCTTGGCAGGAAGCCTGCTGCTCCCGCCATTCCCTCTGCTTGTGTTCCCTCTCTCGCTGTGTTTCTCTCTGTCAAATAAATAAAATCTTAAAAAAAAAAAAAAAAAGAAAAGAAGAACAAAATCCTGAGTTTAGATAGGGGTGTGGGAGTAGGGAAGGGGTGCAGCTTAATGCATTGAGTATCTCTAAGGCTATTTTGATTGAGTTGTGAGAAGGGTTAGGAGACAGAACTCCAAAGACTTGATCTGAGTGTGTTTTGAGAAATTTTAATTCCTGTAGTTTTTAAAATCAGTCCAGATTTATTGTAACTTAATTTTGCCCTAATAGTTTATAAAGTGGTCTGTCTTTCCCCTTAACCCCTTGATTCTTCAGCCTCTGCTCCCCAAGCAATAAACAAATACCATTGAAGGACTGAAATACCTCTATTAGTTGGTCACTAGGCAGTGATTCTCAAAGGGCAATAGATTGTGGGAGGGAAGCAATCAAAGGGATTGTTAAGAGTTTGAAAAGTCATTTTAGGTATCTAATTTGCTTTCCTATAAGGGGCGCTCGTTCAGAGTCACAGCCCAAAGGCTGCTCACCCATTCTTCCTAAGATGCTTTCCTTCCTACTTGACTAAAATTGAGTGTGTGGGTCGTTGGCATTTATTTCCCTCTCATTTGCACTAATGTGCTTTGCACAGTATCATGTTACTACAGATTTTAGTTACCACGGAACCAGAGTGAGGATATGGTTCTGATATGCATGACTTTCAGTTACCATGGTATCAGGCAAAGGAAAGACTGCCTGTATGTATAATAATTTAAGTTTAGAACGGTATGAAGGTAAAACTACTCCAAGCATGAGTCTACTAGAGGTTCTGTATTGCCTGACATGTTAGTCTTTTCCATTATGTTGAAAAATAATTCCCGTAATTATTCATGTGAGAGGGATGCACTCTAAGACTTTGGAATCTAGGTTAAAATATATCATAGCTACCCATTTATTTATTCATTCAACAAATAGCATAAGCCTACTGTGTGCCATCCAGGCACTATTCTAGATGCTTTGGATACATGAGTGAATGACACTCAAACACCGAGACACTTGATGGTACCTACCTGGCACCACATACCAAGCCCTCTGTAGTTACTGATTGAGTGAATCAGTGGATTGTAATAATGATAGGAAAGGCTTAGAATTGTTTTGATTGTTTTAGTGTAGGGGTGTAGTGTAGTGCTTCTCAAAGCACTCTGTGGATCCACAGGGGTACCCAAAGTTCTTGGAAAGGATTCAGGAGGTCAAATCTATTTCCATAATAATATTAAGGTGCTATTTGCCTTTGCCTCTGTGTTTACATTTTTACTGATCTGCAGAAGACGGTGGGTCAAACTGTGGATACCACAGCACGGAGCAGGGTGGTGCACACACTGTGCAAGTGGTTATTGCATTCTTCACTGCCACATTCTTACAGTAGAAAGAGTATCAATTTCACTTAAGACTGTTCTGGATCAAGCAGTACAAATTATTGATTATTATTAATATTAACTCTTAAGTACATGTCTTTTTAATCTCCTGTGTGTTGAAATGGAGAGTACATACAAAGCACTTCTCTGTGTCAAATATGATGGTCGTCTTTTTTTTTTTTTAAATATGATGGTTGTCTTAAGGAAAAGCACTTAAGCCCTTGTTTGAGGGCAAGCTGAACAAGCTACTTTTTTCATAAAACACCATTTTTTATTTGAAAGAGTGAATGATAAAGTGTGGTTATTCAGACTTGGGTATTTGTAAGACAGTTTCTTAAAATAAATGAAGTGAATCTCTTACTGGAAGGACAGAAGTATTTGTTGCCAGAGTGAAAATGTGAACTTCTAAATGAAAAGTAGAATTTTGGGGGCACCTGGGTGGCTCAGTGGGTTAAAGCCTCTGCCTTCAGCTCAGGTCATGATCTCAGGGTCTTGGTATCGAGCCCTGCATCGGGCTCTCTGCTCGGCGGGGATCCTGCTTCCTCCTCTCTCTCTGCCTGCCTCTCTGCCCGCTTCTGATCTCTTCCTGTCAAATAAATAAATAAAATCTTAAAAAAAAAAATTAGAATTTTGGAAAACATATCTGCTACCATGACCTTGACAGCATTATTTTTCTTAAAACAGTTTTCTGCTGAGATTTTTGGTCATTTTAACAGATCTGATTTTTAAGAAATTTTATGTAATGAAATGTGTCAATGTTTAGAGAAGATCTACATTAATTCAGTAAACAAGTATTTTCCAAATGGTTAATGCATGATGTTACAGAATAATGTATGTGAAAAAGAACCATTCAAAATGCAAGGTTGGGGTGCCTGGATGGTTCAGTGGGTTAAAACCTCTGCCTTCGGCTCAGTCAGGATCTCAGGGTCCTGGGATCGATCCCCACATCGGGCTCTGCTCACTGGGGAGCCTGCTTCCCCCCTCACCCCCCTGCCTGCTTTTCTGCCTACTTGTGATATCTCTCTCTCTCTGTAATAAATAAATAAAATCTTTAAAAAAAATGCAAGGTCGGAATTAGGAATTTTAATGTAACAGATATCAAAATGTTTATTGATAAGCTTTCAGATTCCACATTAATGTTCTAATAAACTGTACTTACTGAATCTACTGTAGTATCAAAAAAGAATATCCACAAATCTGAAGTCTGTTAAAATGCAACTCCTTTTTCCAGGTACATATTTTTGTAAGTCTGTATATTTACTTAAATTAGTCAAAACAACATTTTAGAGCACTGAATGTAGAAGCAAATAGTTCATCTGTTTTCTACAAAGCCAAACATTAAAGATATTTGCAAAATTGTAAAAGAGTGCCAGCATTCTCCCTCAGTTTTTGTTGTTGTTCTAGAAAATAGTTATTTTTCATAGAAAATATGATTTTTGTGTTTCATGTAATGGGTACATTCTTGGTGTTTTTAAATGAATCACTCTTTGAGGTCTTTGGTAGGTCACCATTTTCTTCCCAGATGGGAAGTTTATTAGAGGAGTCAAATAGAAAGCAGAATTGTAGAGCTAATGAGGATATTAGAGAGAGTGTTAAAAATTTGCTCAAACTACCAATGTATTTCTATCAGTTGTTCTTATACTTTCTGTCCCTGGCCCATATCGGGAGAGAATTTCCTTCTGTATTCTAAGTTCCCTTTATTTAGGGTTATAAGACTTAGCTTTCCTCAAAAGTTGTCCCTAAATGTTTAAATACTGATTAATATAGGCCCATTTCTGTTATACTACTTTATGGCTTTTGATTGATTACAATGAAACCTGCAAAAAGACATTTGCAGGTAGAAAAGCAGATGCTTTTAGAGTGAGGAAGCAGGGTTTTGTTTGTTTGTTTTTAATTTAATTTTTTCAGTGTTCCAAGATTCATTGTTTATTCACCACACCCAGTGCTCCATGCGGGGTTTTGTTTTGTCTTTAGTTTCTAGATAGTAGTTTATCAGTAGATTGAATTTATTGAGTAACAACTTTATGTCAGTTGATGTGTCAGTATGTATTTTATCTTTTATGATGTTGAGTATGTCAAATGCTGTCTGTATTTTAACCAGACAGCTTGGAATTTATTTGTTTTACAGTTGCTTTCAAAGATATTAATTGATTTTGATTAGGTTTTATGCAATAATAAACTCTCCCAAGAGACACCTCTCACCCCCCCACCGCCTCCACTGTGCACACATATTTGATCATTTTGTGGTTCAGACTGAATTCTTAGGGGAGAATACCTGTTAAATAGCTTTCAGATATTTTCTTTAATTTTTAATGGACTTTGCTGCAGTAAATGAATTTTAATGTCTAGAGTAGTGTTCTTTAAACTTTAATGTGCATATCTCAGATTACCTTTGTAATCTTTGTGTCTTGTTAAGGTACAGATTTTGATTCTGATTCTGTAGGTTTGGGCTGAGGGCAGAGGTTCTGTATTTTTATTTTATTTATTTAATTTAATTTAATTTATTTTTTTTTTAAAGATTTTATTTATTTGACAGAGAGAAACACAGCGAGAGAGGGAACACAAGCAGAGGGAATGGTAGCAGGAGAAGCAGGCCTCCTGCCGAGCAGGGAGCCCGACGCGGGGCTCGATCCCAGGACCCTGGGATCATGACCTGAGCCGGAGGCAGAAGCTTAATGACTGAGCCACCTAGGCGCCTCCTGTATTTTTATTTTTTTAATTTATTTTTATTTTTATTTTCCATTGGATTTTTAGACTTTATTGCACAAGTTCATCATATATTCGTCTTCGGCATAGATGTCAACACATGAGCATGTTTTATATCAGCTTCCATAATGATTGTCATTCCTCTAAGAGTAGAAGTATTTGACAAACAACCTTCCTTGGAGGAAATATTAAATGATTGCCAGCCATACTCTGAGCCTTATATTTTATTTTCTTATTTACAGTAGGAGGCCTGGCAGGACTTAACTTCTACCTAATTGATTGATTCTTAGGCTTTGTTCTCCATGATGCATGTTATGTAGTAGCATAATTTCATTATATCTTATCTATAGAAGCATTATTTACCATTATAGGAGGATTTGTTCACCGCTCCCAATATTTTCAGGCTATACATTTAATTAAACCTGAGCAAAAATTCATTTCACAGACACAAAGGTGTTAACATAACTTTCTTCCCATCACACTTTCTTGACTTCTCAAGAATGCCACCAGCTCACTCTGATTATCCACATGTGTATACGACATGAAATACCATCTCATCCACCATAAGTTCATTCATTTCATTAATAGCAGTAAAATTAATTATTTTTATAATTTGAGAGGAATTTGCATCTAAGCCAAAATTGCAATAGTGGAATTAACAACCGCTTATCTCAAATGACTACATGGATGTCCTCCCCCCCCATATCATACCTTTGAAGAACCTTCTTACATAAATGTAAAATAGGAAGGGAAGGAATCAAACCTCCTCCAGCTGGTGCCAAGCCAATATCATAACTACTATGTCTTTCTCAATTAGTGAAATATTAGTAAAAATTATATAACTTTGTCAAAGTGCAATTATAGGTCCAAACACTTTATATCTTGGTTACATATTCATTCCATCTAGGTTTCCAAGATGCAGCATCACCTATTGTAGAACTTTTACAGTTCATGATCATACATTAATGATTGTTGTCTTGATTAGCTCCTTAGTGATTTACATTATTTCATTAATGTTAACAGCTAACCTAACACACAAGTACAATAGATATACAAGAAGTAGAAACAGCTTAAACTATTCTACTAGCCACTATCCTAATCTTGTCTTACCATCACTACAATTTCATTATATAATAGGTGAGTTAATAATCCTTCCCTCACTGTAAAGACTATGGGTCTTCAGTGATCCTAAAACTATCAATATATAAGTATTTATTATTTTCATCATGATAAGTGTACTCTTTAATACCTGTCTCCTATTATCCCCATCCTCCCACCCATCTCTGCTCTGGTAACCATCTGTTCTCTGTAGCTAATAGTCTGTTTTTTAAATTTAAATTTGTCTCTTAATAGTCTGTTTTTTAATTTTAAATTTGTCTCTTTTTTTCCCTTTGTTTGGTTTCTTAAATTCCACATATCTGTGAAATCATATGGTATCTGTCTTTCTCTGACTTATTTTGCATAGCAGTATATTCTCTAGCGGTATCCATGTTGTTCCAATGGCAAGATTTCATTCTTTTTTATAGCTGCATAATATTCCAATACATATATGTTTATTTATATATAATATATGTTACGTATATATTTATATGTATTATATATGTTGTTTATATATTTTATATATATATATATATAATTGTGTGTGTGTATACACATAAAATTTCTTTATCCATTCATCTATTGATGGACACATGGGCTGCTTTCATAGTTTGGCTGTTGAGGTTCTGTATTTTTAACAAGTTCACAGGTAATGCAGTGTTAGTGATTCAGCAGACCACTTGTTGAATAACAAGAGTTTGGAGAACAGTGCAGATTTAAAAGTTAATATTGTGTAAAGAACCAAAAGATTATAAGGATGATTTAGTAAATTGATGTTTTTAGATATTTTTATATTATTTTTGGAATTCTGAGAAAGAAACATTACATAAGGTGTTTATTATTTATTGTAAGGTGTTTACTGCTTTAAAATGTAGATTTAGATATTACTTTGCTTTCTTTCTCCATTTATCAAAACAAGTGAAAATAGTAACTTTTTCAGACTTTTCTAATTAGTTTCAAGAATATTTGTGATCCTAAACTTCATTAGCTTACCGAGAAAATTATCTTATTTCTCGCTCTTCCCTTTTATTTTAAAAAGTTTAAATCTGTATTTGAAAAGTTGAGAGTTGTCTAGTGAACATCCACATATCTTACCTGGATTTGCCAGTTGCCAACATTTTGCTACTTTGGCTTTCTCTTTCTCTTTTTTTCCCCTCTAATATTTACATTATTCCTATGGGTATGCTGCTTGCAAAACTGTATTATAATCAAAAAGTTGATTACAGTGTGTGGGATTTTTTTAAAAAGAGAAATTCATTATGTGATTCAAAAATGTAGTAGCATCAGGTGAATATAGTAGGTTCTTTAAAATGCCAAGTTCTAGTGCATATCCTAAATAAAATTTAATGAGTAAACAAAATCAGCAATACCTTGGTGTTTTTCTTTGTTTCTTTCCTGATGGTGCTAAGTTGGTGTATTTTGGTTTTGGTAAGAGCATAGATTTTAATTTTAAATTTTGGTAGTGATTATTAGTGGTAAGAGCTCTCATTTGCTAGGTAAAAGAGGGTCAGCATTAAGGTAAGTGCTTCTGTGCAAAACGCAGCTGAATGATTGTGACTAGACAAAATTAGGTTTTTGGATCAAGATACTCTCTATCTTTCCTACAGTGCATGAAAGGCACTACCATTGGTTCTGACTGTTCTTTAAATATATTTGTATGACTGCCCACTCCCTTTTCTTTTCTGATCGTCTCGTTCTTTCTTGCTAGGCCAAGAGCCACTGTGTCTCCCTGAGGTAATTTACTATATTTCTGCTTTTCTGCTGTGTGTTGATGACGTAGGTCTGAGGTAGCTTTCCTTGTTCTTGAGTGCACTTCATGATTATTCCCATGCTTCTGCTTCATGTACTTGCCAGCTCTCAATATTGGTAGTTGTTTTGTAGTATCTGTCAGTAGTGTATTACATTAGTTATCTGTTTCTGTGTAGCACATCACCACAAATATAGCAGCTTAAAATAACACAAATTTATTATTTCACAATTTCTGTGGATCTTCTGCTTAGGGCCCCACTGTAATCGTGGTGTTGGCTGAGCTACCTTCTTGCGTGGAGACTGAGAATCTTCTTCTAAGCTCACTCATGTTGCTGGCAGAATTCATTTCCTTGTGATTATAGGACTGAGGGCCCTTTCTTCTGTTGACTGTCATCCAGAAGCTGCACTCAGCACCTAAAGGATACTTAGTGTTCCTTGCCATGTGGACTTTCCCGGTATGGCAGCTTACTTCATTCAGTCAACAAAAAGTCTATAGAGCTAGTCTTTTAGCAAGATTGGAGTTTTAATATAAGTGTCACTTAATCACAGGAGTAAGCTGTATTCTTTTGGTTAAATGCAAATCAAGATCTTGCCTATGGCACATCGAAAGGGATTACAGAAAGGTGTGAAGGAGGTGGAGAGGATGGAGGGTCATGTATACTTAAAACTTGATGTAATACAGTTTGTTTAGTCATTAATTTCTTCATCAAATATTTATTGAGGTTAACATCTGCTTTTCAGCTATGACAGAGTAATTGGATTGGATTTTTCCTCCAGCCATAAACAGCTATAAAACTGGACAAAATATATGAAGTAGAGCTCTTTTCAGGCACTGGACATTAGAGAGAAAGAGAACAAACAAGGTGAGCAGCACATTTAGCCCATCTCTGTGTTTCAGGGCAGTTTCCTGTGTCGTGGGGAGTGGAACTCAAACAGAGCAGGGAAGTCCTGCTGAGTTAAGGATGCAAAAATTGGAGTTCTGGGCTACTGAAGCAGCTGGAATTTGCTGGGCAGGGTTTCCGGAAAGTATAAGTGTGAGTTTCCCGAAAGTCCCTTTACTGAGAGTTGGGCTACACATTCATAGGCAATACTCCTCAAGATCAGATAAGAGAATGCATGTTAGAGTGGGACAAGCCCTCTTATACCTGGAGATTGGATTCTGTGTCCAGGTATGTTGGATTCTAGTCCACCCAGGGTAGAGAGAGACCTAGTTAACATACTAAACATTTATCTGGGACCAGGAAGACCTGCTATAGGAGTAAGTATTATATCTCAGAGCAGGATTAGCAAATTATGGTCTGTGCTAAATCTGGCTTCCTGATTGTTTTTGTATGGCTTGTGATCTAAGGATGGTTTTTATGTATTTAGTGGCTAGAAAAAGAATTTTATTTTACTTTTCTTTTTAAAGATTTTGTTTATTAGAACATGAGAGAGAGAGAAGAGTAAGCAGAATTTTAGAATTCTAAAATTCTAGAAAAGAATTTTAAAATAGTATTTTGTGAAACTTGAAAATTATGTGGAATATAAATTTTAGTGACTATAAATAAATTTGTTTTAAAATGCAGCCATCCAGAGGCACCTGGGTGGCTCAGTCAGTTAAACATTTGTCTTTAGCTCAGGTCATAATCCCGGAGTCCTGGGATTGAGCCCTGTGTCAGGCTCCCCGCTCAGCAAGGAGTTTGCTTCTCCCTCTCCAGCTCCCCCTCTGCTTGTGTTCTCTCCCTCTCTCTCACTCTCTTGCTCACTCTCTCTCTTGAATAAATCTTTAAAAAAAAAATAAAATGAAACCATTCATGCTAGTTCATTTACGTATTATTTTTGGGCTACAAGAGCAAAGTTGAGTACTTGCTATAGACAGTATGTGGCCCACAAGTCTAGAACATTTACTGTCTAGCCTTTTACAGAAAGTTTGCCAACTCCTGTTTAAGAGTAAGGATTGCTCTGGATCTGGAGCAGATGTAATAAGCCTAAAATTAGGCCTTTTTGGGCTCTAATAAAGCTTAAAATTAGGCCTTTTTGGGATCAGGGAGAGGCACTAGACAGAACAAAACTCATCGAGAAAGATATAGTATAATCCAGAATCCTCACACCATATTTACATTGTCCAGAATACAACCAATATTTACTATACATACAAATAAGCAGTAAAACTTGAACCATATCAAAGGGAAAAAAATGCTGTTCATAGAAACTGACCCTGAGATAACCCACATTTGGAATTAGGAAAAATGAATTAAACCAACTATTAAGTCAGTGACTTAAAATAAGATTACAAAATTGTAGAACTAAGAAGAACAATATCTGAAATGAAAAA
The DNA here is from genome assembly GCA_028646535.1 of Procyon lotor. Classification (NCBI taxonomy): domain Eukaryota; kingdom Metazoa; phylum Chordata; class Mammalia; order Carnivora; family Procyonidae; genus Procyon; species Procyon lotor. The sequence continues at coordinate 46,845,782 of CM053608.1, forward strand.
TTCACAGGATGGGCTTAATTGTGAATTAGAGATGGCACAAGAAAGATTGTGTGAACTTGAAGTCAGATCCATAGAAATTATCCAATATGAAGAATTGAGAGAAAAAAATTGGTGTTGGTGGTGGGGGGAGACAGTCCTGATGGCCTCTAGGGTAATGTCAAGCAGTCTTACATGTATGTACTTAAAGTCCTAGAAGGAGAGGAAAAAGGGAATGATTCAGAAAAATGTTTTTAAGAAATAATGATTAGATTCCCATTTTTTGGTTTCAAAGCTACAATAACCTAAAAACTCCATGATATTGGCATAAGGACAGACATAAATCAGTGGAGTTGAAGTGAAAGTCAAAATAAAAACACATACATAGTGGGCAGTTGATTTTCTGTATGGGTGCCAAGACAGTTCAGTGAGGGAAAGAGTAGTTTTTCAACAGATTGATCTATGACAACTGGATACCCATATGTAAGAGAATGAAACTGACTGCTATAAAAGAATAAGTAGAAATGGATCAGATACCTAAATGTAGGAACTAAAATTATAAAACTCTTAGAAAAAAATAAAATTTGATTAGGCAGTGATTTCTTAGGTATAACACTTAAAAGAAAAAACAACCAAAAGAAAAGAAAAACAGGTAAATTGGACTTGATCAAAATGAAAAACTTTTGTGCTTCAAAGGAAGTGAAAAGACAACCCTAAAAGAAAATATTTGCAAAGTCATATATCTAAGAAGGGTCCAGTGTCCAGAATATATAAAGAACTCCTAGAACTCAATAATAAAAAGGTAAATAACCCAGTTAAAAATGGGCAAAGTATTTGAGTAGACATTTCTCCAAAGTAGATATATATATAAATTGCCAGCATGAACATGAACTGATGCTCAGAATAGTTGTTTAAAAAAAGGCAAAGAAAGATACCATTGAGTTACCTCTTCAACCCACTAAGATAGCTATAATCAAAAAGTTGGATGATAACAGGTGTTAAAGTGTGAGTTAATTGGTACTCTCCTATGTTACATGTTACTATTAGAAATGTAAAATGATACACTGCTTAGGAGAACAGTCTGGCAGTTCCTTAAATTAAGCATAGACTTGCCATATGACCTACCAGTTCCAGTCATAGTTACATTCCCCAGAGAACTGAAAACACATGTTCACCTAAAAACTTGTACTGGGATGTTCATAGCAACATTAGTCATAATAGCAAAAAATGGAAGCAACCTTAGTGCTCATAAACAGATGAATGGTTAAACAGAATGTATATCCATATAATAGAATATAGTTGGCCCTTGAACAGCATGAATTTGAACTGTGTGGGTCCACTTATATCCAGATTCTTTTTGATAAATATAGTACAGTACTGTAATATTTTCTTTTCCTTAATATTTTCTATTCTGTAGCTTATTCTCTTAAAGTACAGTGTATAAGACATATACCACACAAAACATGTGATAGATTTTTTATGTTATTGGTAAGGCTTCCAATCAACAGGTTATTAGTAGTTAAATTTTGGGGGAGTCAAAAGTTATATGCAGATATTCAAGTGCATGGGGAGAACTGTGGGTTGACACCCCTAACCATTTGTTTGAGGGTCAACAGTATAATTTGCCCATGAAAAGAAATGAAGTACTGATACACGCTACAGCATAGATGAACTTCGAAGTGTCATGATAAGTAAAAGAAGGAAGACACAAATATATGAAATGTTCAGAATATGTAAAATCTGTAGAAACAAAGTAAATTAGTGTGACTGCTTATAAATATGAGATTTCTTCCTAGAGTTATGTAATTTGGTAGTGGTTATTGTTTTATACCTTGTGAATATACTGAAAACTACTGAAATGTACTTTTTTAAATGGTAAATTTAAATGAATTGTATTTGAATTATATCTCAATTTAAAAGAATGGTTAATAATTTTTCATATTTGGGGAGAAAACAGTCTGTGTGTTGAAGAAGCTTAGGAAACTCAAAGCAAGTAAATATATAGAAAAACACACAGGCATATCATAGTCAGACTGTGAGAGCCAATATAGAAAATCTATTCCAAAAAAGAAACATGACATGAAGGAGAACAGTAAGTGATGATGAATGCTGGCTGCTGTCTTATGAGATCAAAGTACAATGCAGTGATATTGTTTGATTGATTAAAAGCACTGAAAGAAGCTACAGACAGGAGTGAAGAATGCTAGAAATGGTAAATAAATGATGAATACAAAAGATTAGCTCCTATAACTTTTTTTTTAAAAAAACAAGTAACTATTAAAGCAAGAATAATATAATTTTAAAGAAGGGTTTATAGCGTCTGTGTAAATAAAACTTATGACCACATTTGTCTAAAGAATGGGGTCACTGAATCCTCAGTTAACTGTGGGTCAAAGAAGAAATCACAAGGGAAGTTTAAAAATATTTCAAGCTAAATGAAATTGAAACACAACAGAATTTAAGTTTGTGGGCTTCACATAAAGCTGTGCTTAGAGGGATTTAATTCTGTAGTAGGAAAACACAACTTACTGATGTCAGGAACAAAAAATGGGGTATTACTACAGATCCTACGGCCGTTAAAAGGATAGTGAGAAATATAATTAACAACTTTATGCCAGCGAATTTGACAAATGGACATACTCAGCGAAAATACAATTTACTGAAGTTGACACAATAAATAGAAATGAATGGCCTCTAAATGTATGGAGAAGTTGGATTTGTAATTAAAAATTACTCACAAAGTGAAATTTACCGAGTTTCATTGATGAATTCTATCCAGTATTTAAGGAATAAATGGAGCTAATCCTCACAGACTTTTTTCAGAAAACAGAGCAGGAGGGAGTTATTTCCCAGTTTGCTTAACAGGCCAGAGTAACTGATACAAGAACGTGTAATGGATATTAAAGGAAAAAAAATACAGCCCAATATCCCTCATGAACATAAATGCAAACACTCTCAAGAAAATACTAACAAATTGAATCTTCAGTAAAGGATAGTACCACAACTGAGTTGAGATTATCCCAGGAATATAAGGGTGATTCAACCTTCAGATATTAATGAGTCAATGTAATTCAGCACATTTACAGAAAAAAGTAGAAAAAATCATACAGTCACATAGATCCTTACCAAAAAAGCTTTTGACAAAATTCAGTACCATTTGTCTTCAAAACTCTTAGCAAACGTAGGGATGGAAGGGAATCTTGATATAGCAAAGGGTAAATATGAAGAGCCTAGAGCTCAAATCATGCTAAACGGTGGTTTATTGAATGTTTCACCCTAACATCAAGAAAAAGGCAAAGGTGTCTGTTCCTACCACTTCTATGGGTAGTTTTGCTCTACTGCATAACAGGTATTCCTAAAAAACAAGGTGCTGTTAAAAATCATAGGACTTATGGGGAAAATGCATTAAAGCCACAAAACCAAAAACTTCATTAATGACCAAAAAGATAGGAACCTAATAAAAGCTAATAAAAATAAAATAAGAAACTCCTGCATTTTTAATGGGATATCAGGTTCTTTCTGGATCATATGGAAAATTTTTGTTTGTTTTGCTCTATTGTCTTAATAGAACTTGCACTGTTTTTTTAATTGAGGTATAATTGACATACAACATTGTATTTTAAGTGTGCAACATATTTGTTGTATATATTTGTATATATTGCAGAAAGATCGCTAGTTAACATCCATCACCATATATAGTTACAATATTTTTTCTTGTCATGAGAATTTTTAAGATTTACTCTCTTAGCAACTTTCAGATACGCAATATGGTCTTATTAACTATAGTCATCAAGCTGTATGTTACATCCCCATGACTTATTTATTTCATAACTGGAAGTTTATATCTTTTGATCCCCTTCATCCTTTTCGCCTAACCCTCCACCCCCTACCCCTGGCCAACTAGCAGTTTATTCTCTGTATCTATGAGCTTTATTTTTCCACCTTTTAGATTCCACATATAAGTGAGATCATTATGGCATGTGTCTTTCTCTTTCTTATTTCACTTAGATAATGCCTCAGAGTCCATCCGTGTTGTCACAAATGTTGAGAGCTTGTTCTTTTTAATGGTTGCATAATATTCCATTCTATACATTCACTACATCTTACTTATCCATTCATCCCATCAACAGACAGTTAGGTTGTTTCCATGTCCTGGCTGTTGTAAATAAGGCTGCAATGAAATGAGAGTGCATATATCTTTGTGAGAGAGCGATTTTGTTTTCTTTGGATAAATACTTAGAAGTGGAATTGCTGGATTATATGTATTTTATTTTTAAGTTTTTGAGAAGCCTCCATTCTGTTTTCCATAGTGGCTGCACCAATTTATATCCCATCAGTACAAGTACAAAGGGTTCCTTTTTCTCTACATCCTCATTAATATTTGTTATTTATCTTTTTGATAATAGCCATTCTAATAGGTGTGAAGTGATATCTCATTGTGGTTTTGATTTGCATTTCTCTGAGAATGAGTGATATTGAGCATCATGTGCCTATTTGTCATATGTATGTCTTTGGAAAAAATCTCTGTTCAGATCTTCTGCCTATTTTTTAATTGGAGGTTTGGTTTTTGTTGATGACTTGTAGGGATTCGTTATATATTTTGGATATTACCCCTTTACTAGATATATGATTTGCGAGTATTTTCTCCTCTGTGTTAAGTTGCCTTTTCATTTTGTTGATGGTTTTCTTTGCTATGTACAAACCTTTTAATTTGTTGTTGTCCTATTTGGGTTTTTTTGTTTTGTTTTTGTTTTTGTTTTTTTTTTTTTGCCTTTTTGTTGTTGTTGTTCCCCTTGCTTTTGGTGCCGAGCTTGCCGTATCATAATAAATTGAGAGGCCTTTTTTTTTTTAAACTTGTAAGTAGTTCCAGTTTAGTATTGTTTGTTTATCTCTAATCAGACTATCTGGATGAATGTCTTAATTGAAGGACACTGGTGATAATATCTGAGTAAATGGTACTTTCCAGATTACTTCTGTAAAAGTGAAATTAGATTAGTTTATCAGGCATTCTGACTTGGAAGATTCATGAAAGCAAATAATCATGGTGTCAAACTTACCACCTTTAGTTGCAAGAATTTGGGCTGAAAAGATATGAGCTTAAACACAACTGCTAATGTATGTAAGAAGATAGTAGAAATGTAATGAATCAAGAGTCTGTCTGGAATCTTACTGTGAAGCTTTTTAAAAAAGGATTTCCTACCCCCACCCCAACCTAATCATGGAAGGAGGAACATCTCATAAGTGGGAGCTGGGGGGGCTTTGAGACATCTGTCACTTTATTTATTGCCACGATTAATTCAGTTGCTGTGACTCCTACATAGATATTTCCTCTTTCAATTACTGCTCTCATATTTCCTTTGAGTTAATTTCATTAAATGGTTTACTTTCTTCCTAGATAGAGACGTAGAATATTCTTTTGAAGCATACATACACAAATACATGCACTCTCTTGATAGACCCCTCATTTGCAGTTGAGAGTAGTTGTTTGGAATTGTCAGCCATCGATTGTGGGTGTCCCCATTGGGTAAGTTTAGAAACCTGCAAAGCAATGGAAATCTGGGAAAAGCAAAACTTCAGTACATTCTCTGATTATAGGAGTCATTGAGGAGAATCGCAGCCTGTACTGAAGCACCACTAGAAAATGGGATTTTCCCTCCTGATTTCTCAGACCACAGTTTTGAGAGACCCTAACGCCTTTTTTTTATAATCAAATTGTATAGTTTTAAGAAATTCTAACCGTACCTAAGCTTATATAGGTCATAAATGCGAACTACATGAAAATAATACTTTCTTTGGAAAATGAACTTTCATATTTTTTGCCACTCATACATAACCAAAATGGACAATTAAATTAGCAGCATGGAGAACTGTAGACTATATCCAAAAAAGCCATTCTAAATTTAGAGATCAAGTATAACGAAGTTAAAGTTTTCTTAAATAGAAATAATTATTATAATGCTAATCCATTTGAATATAATAGAATTGATATGATGTACATTTTATTGTTTATCCCGGTCAGGAAGTCAGGACAAATGTCTTCAGTCTGGCCTAAGCAAAGCAAATATAGCTGATTGTAAAGTTGATTAAAGCGTGGGACCCTCTCTCTGCCATCCATATCCTCTCCCATCGTTTAGTTTTGCCTTTCTCTCTCTCATTCTCTCCTTTTGCCTTTTCACTTTTACAGACTTTTATGTGTTCTCATATTCTTTACCCTTGTATGTCTGTGTCTGAAAACATCTACCTTCATTCTTTATGGATTTTTAATTCAAGGGCACCATGAATCTAGAATCCCTTTACACCTAGAGAGACAATTTGATTGTCTCAGCTGTTCCCCTGTCCTCCAGGCAGCCGTAACCAGTGGGTAGTTAAATAGTGGCTTCCCTTTTTACTCAGCAGATCTGTGAGATCAGACTCTATTAAAACAGAAGGAGAGATGACTGATTATTTGCATCTAAAAAATATACTTTAGGAAATAGCAATAGGTAGTCAAGTGCCTTTTCTTTTGGCAGGAGGGCATTTACTTAAGTTTCCTAGTCATTCTGGAGCTTTTCATTACTTAGAAAATTTAATGTTGTCTGTTAATAGTGTCTGAATAGGCTATAACTACATGCTTTTTTTCTGCCATATTATTTGTCTCAGTTTTTATCAAAGGACTTACAGAACCATGGCTTTTTGGTAAACTAATATTCAAATATAATTATCTTAAGTATTTAGGTCTTACGGAGGAAGTGGTATTGTGTAGTATTAAAAACTGAGACTCTTGAGTCAGAATAATCCTAACTTGACCACACATGACTCTATCCATTCTCTGAGCTTTTTAATTAATTAGTTAATTAACTTTTTTATCTGAAATAGCAATTACAGTACTTTTTGCCCTAAGGATTGTTACGAAGATGAAATTACATAGTCCATATAAAAAGCATTAATGCAATGTCCGTCACACAATAAGTGTTCAGTTAGTGTTGGCTCTTATTATCTTTCTTTTCTCAGTGAAAAGAGCATTAGTCATCTCATTTACATAACTGCTTATCTGTCCAGTGAGTGTTGCCTCAACTGCCTAAAAGATTCTGTGTAGGTAAAGGGATTAAATTTAGCTATTTGACCTTAAAAGCTACGTTTTAAAGCTTAATCAAGGTCTAATTGACCTACAGCAAACTATACATATTAAAATGTACACTTTGATAAGTTTATACTACAATTATACTATAATTTATGCATTCATTTACATTTAGGATGTTTCCTGGTGTTGGCCATTACAAATAAAGCCACTGTGAATATTCACATACAAGTCTTTGTGTGGATAGATGTTTTTGTTTCTCTTAGGTAATTACCTAGTTGTAGAATGGCAGGTTCTGATGGTAGGTATATGTTTACCTTTTTAAAAAACTACTAAACTGTTTCCAGAGTGGTTGTCCTGTTTTACATCCTCACTAGCAGTGTGTGTCAGTTCCCTTCCACATTCTTGTCAGGACTAAATGGCCAAGTCATAAAGCTATTTTTAAAGTTATTACTCTTTCATATCCTTCTTTTATGTTGTTTTAAACTACATATCATTACATAAGCAGGATTATTTGGAAAAAATACAAAATATGCCAGGTAGCTAAAGATTTTTAACTTAAAATTAAAAAGTATTTGGAATTGTACTTTAATCTCTTCTGGGAAGTTAACAGATGGTTTACTAAAAATATTGGGTAATTGGGGGAGATAAAGTTCTTTAAGAAGCTAATTTTCTAGTATATGCACCTGTTTTATGTGTGTATTTTTTTCCTTTGGTAGAGTTTTCCAGAAAAGGACCTTCTGCACTGTCCATCTAAGGATGCAATTGAAGCTCATTTTATGTCTTGTGTGAAAGAAGCTGATGCATTAAAGCATAAAAGTCAAGTAATCAATGAAATGCAGAAAAAAGATCATAAGCAGCTCTGGATGGGATTACAAAATGGTAAATATAGCAGTTTAATTTCTGACTACCACTTTATAAAGTATGAAATAACTGTAATCCTGTGAGTAATTGGTACATCTTAGAATTGGTGGTACAAGTTTAAATTCCAGCCACTACACACAAAATTTTGCAAAGAAGCTACCTTTAGTTATCCCTTACATTGTACTACATCCTTCTCTTTATGGATTAGAGTTGCTTTGCCCATGACATCAGGCGGTATAAACTTCCTGCATTTAGCTTCTAGAGAAAGTGCCCTTATTGCAAGTTATGATCTTTCTGGAATTACAGCTGAATACCTTGTGTGCATACTAGAGTACCTCCCCTTGGGTACGACACAAACTCCAACACCTGCTTTCTCAAGCAGTAAGACTTGCTTTATACTTGGATTCTGTCTCTCCTGGCTGGGATTTAGAAAATACACTCAAGGGGCGCCTGGGTGGCTCAGTCGTTAAGCGGCTGCCTTCGGCTCAGGTCATGATCCCAGGGTCCTGGGATCGAGCCCCGCATCGGGCTCCTTGCTCGGCAGGAAGCCTGCTTCTCCCGCTACCACTCCCTCTGCTTGTGTTCCCTCTCTCGCTGTGTTTCTCTCTGTCAAATAAATAAAAAAAAAAAAAAGAAAATACACTCAAGGGAAAAGCTGAGAAGAATCTACAGCACACCTCTTCATTCATTCATTCATTCATTCAAACAGAGAGAGATCACATGTAGGCAGAGAGGCAAGCGGAGAAAGAGGGGGAAGCAGGCTCCCTTGCCAAGCAGAGAGCCCTATGTGGGACTCAGTCCCAGGACCCTGAGATCATGACCTGAGCCGAAGGCAGAGGTTTTAACCTACTGAGCCACCAAGGTGCACCTCACCTCTATATTCTTCATCTTTTAGAGATCATAGCTCCTTAATCTGGCCTGCATTGATTGTCTTCCAATGCCTTCAACACCTTTGTCTTACATACAGGTAGTCATTGTTTTGCATGGGTCCAGTATGCATGAATTTCAGTTAACATGCTTTAGTTAAATAATACCAGGTCCTTAACAGAATGGTTCAAATTTCACTTGGTACTGTGTATTAACTGAAATTACATAAAGTATAAACTGTATTGCTAACTCTTTAGTCCATGAGTCATTTAACAACAGATACTCATTGTGATCAAAGACCAGTAACATCACTTCTTTCAGTGTCTATTGGTGAGTCATCATTAGTCATCTGTTACTTAGTTTACCCACAGACAGCAAAGCATGTGGTTGTGTTGCCTCCTTGTCTCCACATAAGCCCATAAAACATATTATAAAATTGCATAATTGAAAGAGGTAATTGGCCAAGAAAGATGAAAGTATGGCAAAGAAACAAAAAGTGATAATGGCTGATAGCAGCATTTTACTAGAATAGTGGAATTATGGAGGAAACAGCTGACTGTGGGAATGTCGACACTACTGCCTTTTGAGAGACTAGGTATGCAGCCACAAGAACTTAGTGAAGGTGAACTTTTCCACATAAATGAGGTAGCGGTTGTGACAAAAAGGGTGAAATTTATCCCAGAGAAAGTGATGCTGGCAAAAAACTTAGCATTAAAGGATCTCAGAGATATTTCATGATGTCGGAAGTACCAATGGTAACATGCTTGGAAGTTGATCCAGACTTAGAAAGGAACATGACAATTCCGCAGGGTTTAGGAAAGACGCTTCCTTGTAGGGTATGTGTCAAGAAAGCTAGCACTATTCAAACTATGCTTTAAAGTTTTTACAGAGCAGTAAATAAAGGGCTTGAATTCTCAGCGTTTCTAATGTTTTAAATTACAGTGTACTAAATGCATTAGTTTTATTTACTTCATTTTTTTATACATTTATAACAGAGAGTTTTTAATGTTTGGGCAAGTTTTAGAGATCACGCCATTGATTATTAAGATCACTTTGTGTGGTTTCATGGTCAATTTTCCAGCCCTGCACTACTGTGTAAAGCAAGGACTGCCATGTTTTATCCATCTTTTATAGTTATTTTTGGATAAAGAATTAGTTCAATATAAGCTGAACTTTCATGGCAAATAACTAGGAATAAGATAGAAGGTCCACCTTCCCCCTACCCACCCCCAGAAAAAAACTATAATTTTAAAAAATGTGATCCATTTTTATCTTTTGGACTATAGTATTACCAGGTCAAGGAGGTGTTTGTGGTTATTTAGTATTTGTTAAAGTTTCATCGTGCAAAACAGGGCATTATCTGAAATTTCAGTAATGCAAAAGGTACATATTTTATGACACTGTGTACTTTAAATTAAATTTTCTCATTTCTTTTAAGTCTCTTAGATTTGAGTTTCATGGAGTTGCTCCTTAGTTTTATATTTGTATGTCTAGTATTTCTAAATTAGATCATAAACTCTGCAAAGACAGGCCTTTTGCTTTTTTTTTTATCTTACTGAATATACAAATTCCTATTAAATAATTAAGAGTTTACAACCCTTTAAGAAGCCAGCCTTTTTCTTGCTGGCTATTTGAAGACGAACTGAAATTTTAGGAGACTTGTGAATAAGAAGATAACTTAAGTGGAAGAAGGCCAAATCTTATTAAGAAAGCAGGGATCTGAGAATAATTTGGCTTCAGAATTGAGGTAAATAATTTTAATGGGTATTTAAGTAGGTGTTCTTGAAATCTATTGTGAATGTGGTGAGTCTGCTATAGAGAGCTTTGGGATTCAGCAGAGGATTCCAGAAATGCTTAAAGTATTTCACTTGGGGCATTGGAGGCTTGGGTATGATGGGTGGTGGTTAAGAGTGTTTAGGGACACCTGGGTGGCACAGTCGGTTAAGCATCTGACTTGGTTTCAGCACAGGTCATGATCTCAGGTTCACAAGATCAAGCCCTGCATCGACTCCACTCTCAGTGCAGATCTCCTTAAGATTCTCTCTCCCTCTGCCCTCTTGCTCATGCGCTCATTTTCTCTCGTTCTCTCTCTTTCTTAAATAAGTAAGTCTTAAAAAAAAAAAAAAAAGTTGTTTAGTCTCAGTTCTCCTAGCAGCTCCATAGGGCAATCCCTTTGAGCTTCACTTTCTTTATATGTAAAATAAGAGGCTATCTGCTGTGTTCTTTTATAGATGTCCTGGAGGCTTTAACAAAACATTAATACAGTTTATGTGAAAGCGCATGAAAGGAAGTAAAGCTGTTTTGATAAAAAGAATTGTTGAGAAGTTTTGGAGACCCTAGAACAGGGGTTGGCAAACTATGGTCATGGGCCACCCAACTTTTTTGCAAATAAATGAGTATTTGTTAGAATCCTTCCACACCCATTTATTTGTGTATTGTCTGTGACTGCTTTCATCCTATAGTAGCTGAGTTAAATAGTTCTAACAGAGACCATGTGGCCCAGAACCTAAAATATTTACTCTCTGACCCTCCTAGAAAACATTTGGCAGCTCATAGAAGATTGACCAGACCAAGAGCTCATATTTATCATTGACCTAAAGCATGACTTGAAATGTCACATTCAGAATTTGGTATAACTTAATGTATTGGACTTAGTCTAATAACTGCATTGCTATTTTTTGGCGTATTTTTTTTTTTTTTTTAAGATTTTATTTATTTGACAGCAAGAAACACAGCAAGAGAGGGAACAAAAGCAGAGGGAATGGGAGCGGGAGAAGCAGGCTTCCTGCCAAGCAAGGAGCCCGATGCGGGCGGGGCTTGATCCCAGGACCCTGGGATCATGACCTGAGCCGAAGGCAGACGCTTAACGACTGAGCCACCCAGGCACCCCTTTTTTTTGGCGTATTATTCCTTTTTTCCTATTTTTGTCTTAGCTCCTATTCTTTCTTGGATATACAACTGTTTTAAAGTTAGCATTGCGAGGCACCTGAGTGGCTCAGTGGGTTAAGCCTCTGCCTTCGGCTCAGGTCATGATCTCAGGATCCTGGGATAGAGCCCTGCATGGGGATTTCTGCTCAGCAGGGAGCCAGCTACCACCTCTCCCTCTGACTGCCTCTCTGCCTACTTGTGATCCCTCTCTCTCTGTCAAATAAATAAAATCTTTTAAAAAAATAAAGTTAGCATTGCTAAGTTAAATTTTGTTAAATTGAAAATATTTATTAAATTACTTTTCAGATTGAATTTCTTTGGGGCGCCTGGGTGGCTCAGTGGGTTAAAGCCTCTGCCTTCGGCTCAGGTCATGATCTCAGGGTCCTGGGGTCGAGCCCTGCATCAGGCTCTCTGCTCAGCAACAAGCCTGCTTCCCTGTCCCCCCACCCACCCCCCGCCTGTCTCTCTGCCTACTTGTGATCTCTTTCTCTCTGTCAAATAAATAAATAAAATCTTTAAAAAACAAAAAAACAAATTGAGTTTCATTAAATCTAACTTAGTATGTGGTTAAAACGTACTTTATTCCATTTTTATTTTTAGCTGTAAATTTTTTTTGTAGCTATCTTGTTTGGTCTTGTTTGTATTGGTAATGATTGAGCTTACACTCAAAATCTTCTGTGTAGTACACTGTGGGTACTGGAGACCTTGGTAGTTTATTTATTCTACTTTTAAAAAACTAAAATATTCATTTAGGAAATTTTTTTAACTAGGTAAATGTTGGTAGAAAATATATTTTGGGGGCGTCTGGGTGGCTCAGTCAGTTAAGTGTCTGCCTTCAGCTCAGGTCATGATCCCAGGGGCCTGGGATTGAGCCCTGCATCCGGCTCCCCACTTAGTGGGGAGCCTACTTCTCTCTCTCCCTCTGCCTGCTGTTTCCCCTGCTTGTGCTCTCTCTCTGTGTCAAATAAATAAAATCTTTAAAATAAAACAAAACAAAATAAAAACAGGGGCACCTGGGTGGCTCAGTTGGTTAAGCGTCTGTCTTTGGCTCCGGTCATGATCCCAGAATCTGGAATTTAGCCTCTCATTGGGCTCGATGCTTAGGGGACTCTGCTTCTCTTCCCCCCGCCCCCAGCTCGTATGCTCACTCACACACTTTCGCACATCCACGCAAAAATAATAAATAAAATCTTTAAAAAAATGTATTTTGGGATAAAAGACTGAACATTACCTGTATTAAAGTAAATTGGTGAAAGGTGAGTGAAGTAGTTCCTTCTGCCTAAAATGCCCTTTCCTTCTTTTTATCTAATTCCTACTTATGTTTTAATGTGCATCTCTGTTGTCATCTGCTATGTGAAGCCTTCTTTTTAAATTTTTTTTAGCCAGCAAATATTGATAGAACATCTAACATGAGCCTTGACACTCTGCTAGGAGTTAGTGATCAGCAGTGATAAAACAGACATGCACCCTGTCTTCATGGAGCTAATGGTGGCCCAGAGGCAGAGTTACCCATGTTTTCATGCACTCATGCTTCCTTGTCCATTTATGTACATTTTTGCTCTCATATTTTATCCTACTCTGATATAGTTATGGTTTATGTAATTCTTCTAGAATATAAATTTCTCCTGGTTAGAGTGTATTATACATTTTTGAATCCCTAGCAACAAGTCCAGTCTTGGGCATGGAGTAGATAAAATAAATACTAACTGAATGACTATTTTATTCCTTTTTAATACTGTAAGGAAATAATACTAACAGCCTTTTACAAATAGTTTAATACTACTCTGAAAGAGAGGAAGTGTTTTGTTTTAATTTATTTACAGAAATCCAAAGGAAGGTCCTATTTGTGAAGACAAAGGTATTTCACCTTTTGGTTTGTATAATTGTAAATTGGTCAGAGTTGAGGCATAACAGATGGTAAATTTATTTCATTCAGAACTGCACCTGTAGATCATAACAACTAAACAACGATTTAAACAGTTTTTGAATACTTTCAAATGCTAATTTTAATTTTTCAGGTCTGTGTGAAAGAAATAAGAAAAACTTTTGAAACCAAGAAAACTCATTTAAGACATACTGTGCCTTTCAGTGTTTTTTATGGATTTTCATTTTAGATATAGAAGTATTTAACCTCCCTGTGAAACCAAGTTAATGACCACAAAAAAGAAAAGAAAGTAACATTTTTATTATTTATGAGGCTGTTATCATCACTACATGTACAGGCTTTTTTCTATTAAATGTCAAGCTGTTTTTCTTATAAGCTAGAGATTTGAAGAAATCTCTATAAAATATTTTTAACATAATATATGACTTAGTTTTCAGCCATAGTTTTGAGTATACTAAAAAAAATAGCATTAAATAAATTCCATAGTCCTTCAGTCATTTATTGGGTAGTATATCATTTTAACCTAAAACTACTTTTTAAAAGGAAAGTGATTAGTGAAGAGTGATTTTTATAACAAGTCACAATATTTTAAAAATACTTTTATTTGCTAGGTGATATAAAAGATAATTGTTATTGTTCTAGCTCTTTTTTTTTTTTTAAAGATTTTATTTATTTATTTGACAGAGAAAGAGAGAGATCACAAGTATGCAGAGAGGCAGGCAGAGAGAGGGGGAAGCAGGCATCCTGCTGAGCAGAGAGCCCCATGCAGGGCTCGATCCCAGGACCCTGAGATCATGACCTGAGCCGAAGGCAGAGGCCCTAACCCACTGAGCCACCCAAGCGCCCCTGGTTTTAGCTCTTTGGAGGCTTGTATGATAGAGACAGTTGGATTGTAATTGCATTGCTTTGTTTTAATCAGTTGCATATAGTAGATTAAGCACTGGACTGACCATCTCTTTGTCTAAGAAGGACCTGATGTTTATTCATATCAGTTGTGTGGTCTGGCAGATCAGTTTCCTCTGTAAGCTGGAATTCCTTATAAATGTGAATGTGGTAGGACTTCCTGAGATTTGCATTCAAGGACTATAAAGTGGTGATCCCATATACCTGCATTCTGATGATTAGATGTTTTCAACTGATTCTGAAGGATTTCTTGGAAGAAGAATTACTGTTGATAATCTCTCTCTCCCCCTACTCCCTCTTTCTTTATTCCCCTTCCCTCTCTCCTCTTACCTTTTCCCTTTTCCCTGTTCCCTTCTTCCTCTCCTTTTTTTTTCTCTCCCTCTACCTGTCCCCTTGAAGCAGGACTTAGGTGAAAGATAACTTTCCAGAAATAAGTGTGGCGTCATAGAAAGAGTACGAAAGCAGAGAGAGAAGAGATTTTAAGACTCGATTCTGTATCTTGAAGCTTCAGTTTCTGTGATTTTGTTAGTGTCAGATACTGTTCTAGATAGAGGTGGTATGGAAGAAGGTTCCTAAGTAGAACCTTGAGCCTTTTTTCTGTATGAAAGGTGACTATTTGGTAAGCTTTCTGTTTGTCTTTTTTTTTTTTTTTTTTGACTTTTATGTATTTATTTGACAGAGAGAGATACAGCGAGAGAGGGAACACAGGCAGGGGGAGTGGGAGAGGGAGAAGCAGGCTTCCTGCCGAGCAGGGAGCCTGATATGGGGCTCAGTCCCAGGACACTGGGATCGTGACCCAAGCCAAATGCAGATTCCCAATGACTGAGCCACCAAGGTGCCCCTGTTTGTCTTTAGCAAAACATTTTTACCAGTCATGAGAACACTGAGCCTCCACTGGGTAAATAAGAGCAGAGAAAATAGTATAATGAATCTCCAGTACATATCACCCAGCCTCAGCAGTTAGCAGTATGTGGCCAATTTGGTTTCATCTATTACTTCTCACCCCTCCTGCACTCCAAGTTTATAGCAATGTTTATTCTTTCATCCAGTGCCACCAGTATTGCATATAGATTTATATCCTTCATAGATTTTATACTCTGATATTTAATCAAATCTTGGAAACAACATTCATTATAGCAGAGTCATGCCCAGATCCTGGTAGTTTGATTCAGTCAGTTAAAAGAATCTGCCAGGCACAGAGGCCACTGGGGTGCATGTGACAGGCATGGCCCTTCCTCCAGAGTTTACAGTCTCTTAGGGGTACCAGGCATTAAACAGATAGCCTCTAAATAGTTATTATATTTATAGCTTGAGTTGTAGCGGAAAGAAGAAGGGGTAGAGAATAGGGGGGTCGTGATGAAAGTGTTCCAGGCACAGGGAATGATCTGGGTTAGGCAGAGAAGTAGAAAAGAGCTTCTGAGGGGTGCCTGGGTGCCTGGGTGGCTGAGTGGGTTAAAGCCTCTGCCTTTGGCTCAGGTCATGATCTCAGGGTCCTGGGATCAAGCCCCACATCGGGCTCTCTGCTCAGCAGGGAGCCTGTTTCCTCCTCTCTCTTTGCCTGCCTCTTTTCCTACTTGTGATTTCTGTCAAATAAATAAAACTTTAAAAAAAAATGCTTCTGAGAGCTTAGAGGAGATCATACTGACTAGAGCATGGTGATTAAGATGGAGAGTGGAAAGTAGCAAACGGTACAAATTAGGCCTAGCAGTGCATATTAGAGTAAGACCCTATCTATTCAGGGCTTTGTAGGCTATTTTAATGATGTTGAACCTAATCCCCAGGAATAGAGGTGGGATAGATAGGGGATCACTGAAAGATTTTAAGCAAGAATATGACAGAGTCAGATTTTCTTTTTAAAGGCATCTCTTTGGATGCAGTATGGTTAATGAATTCAAAGAGAGCAAACGTGAAATTAAAAGACCACTAGGAGTCCATTCAAGTGGTTAGGTGAGACATGGTAATCGTTTATGAGTGGTGGCCTTGAGGATAGAGAAAAGTAGACGGATTTGAGAAATATTTGAGATAAAGAATTTTTAAGACTATTTGGTTGAATGTAACAGGTAATAGAATGAGAACTGTCAAAGTTGATTCTCAGATTTGCAGAAACTATTGAGCATGCCTAACTACCTTTTGCACCTTACACATATTATCCAAAAGTAGATCTTTGCTGTATTGTTATATTTAAGAGATCACTTTTTAATGCCCAGTCCCTTAATACAATTCAATTCAATTTTAAAAAGATTTTATTTGTAAGTAATTTCTACACCCAATGTGGGGCTTGAGGCCACAACCCTAAGATCAAGAGAGGATCAAGAGTCTTACCCTCCACTAGCTGAGCCAGCCAGGCACCCCTCCTTAATGCTCTCATAAAAGGGAATGTCAGTCATTTTGATGTGATACATATTTTAAAATGTCTGCTGATTTTTGCTAATACTGTTTTACTTTCTGAATGCTGAAAAAAATTTTGCTTAAAATTGACATCAGGCTTACTAGTTGATAACATCCACTCATATTTTTAAGTTGAAACATTGGCCTGTCTCTTCACTTTAGGCACCTCTCCCATTCTCCATTGTTTCATAAGATTATTAGTTTTGGTTTTATAATTCTTTTAGTTCTTTTAATGTCTTCTGAAGTAATCCCCCTTTATCTGAATACTTTTGTTAACTTAAAGCAGCATACCTATAAAAACAGAGTAGCTGCCATTATTTCTGAGCCTGTTGAGGCATTGTTTTCACTTCAGCTCAATTTTTTCCCTTTCTTCTTTGAAGATCATTCCATGTTGGAGAAGATGGAAGCTAATTAGAAGTCCAATAGTTGAGCTTTCTCTCTCTTATGATACTGTCTTCCCCAATAATTTTTTCCATGTGTTCTTTCTTTGCCATACATTGTTTATGAAGTTCATTTTGGTTTTCTTACTATTTTTTTTTATAAGCCTCATCTTAGGCTTGGTGTTGGCCTTCCTGCTACTCTTATGTATTCCTTGTATTAGGGAAACAGAACCAATTTTAAGAATATATACATAGGGGCACCTGGGTTGTTGCTTAGTCGTTGGGCATCTGCCTGCAGCTTGGGTCATGATCCTGGTGTCCTGGGATTGAACCCCGCATCAGGCTCCCTGCTTGGCAGGAAGTCTGCTTCTCCCTCTCTCACTCCCCCTGCCTGTGTTTCCTCTTTCATCTCTCTTTCTCTCTCTGTCTCTCTCTCTCTTCCAAATGAATAAAATCGTTTAAAAAAATGAACATATACATAAAAGGAGATTTATTATGGGGAATTGGCTCATATGGTTGTTAAGCTTAGAAGTCCCATGATTTACCCTCCACAAGCTGGAAATCTAAGAAAGCCAGTCATGTAATTCAATCTGAGATAGAAGTCCTGAGAACTGGGGGGGCTAGTGGTATAAATCCCAGTCCAATGGCACGAGAAGATGAAATGAGTTGTCTCAGCTCAATTAGTGGGGCAGGAAAAAAGTGAATTCCTTCTTCCTTCCCCTTCCTTTTGTTCTGTTCAGGTCCTCAACTGATTAGGTGTTGCTCACCCACATCAAGGGGGGATTGGATTTATATTAAAGTGGTTAGAGACGACCTCTTTGAAGAGATAATATTTAACCTGAAATCTTAAGGATGGGAGAGAACCAGTCATTTAAGGGAATAACGTGTTTCAAGGACATGAGGCAACAAAGAGTTTGGTATGTTTTAAGGAACCGAAGGAAGGCCACTGTGTCTTGGAAAATAGTGACCAAGAGGGAAGAGTGACATGAGAAGTGCAATGGGAAGCCTTTGGAGAATTTTTTAAGCAAGAGAGTGATGAGATGCAAAAATCATGTAAGAGCATTGTCTTCTGAATGGAGAATGGAAAAGAAGGAGCCAAGATGGGAATTGGAGAGGCAGTAGGTCCAGGTATAAAATGATGGTGGCCTCTAGGGTGACGATGGTTAGAGATGGAGAAAAGTCAATAAATTTGGGGTTTGTTCTGGAATTAGAATGGACAGAATCTATTACTAAGTTGGCTATAAGGTTAGGGTGAACAAAAGGGAAAGAGTCATTTCTGAAATCCGATTGGGCCAGCTAGATGGATAGTGGTGCTTAGTACTGTGATATGGAATAACTAGATGGAGAATAGGTTTGGGTTGGGGAAGAAAGCCATTGGGAAGGTCAACTGTGAGGCTGAAAGTTTGAGATGTCTCTGAGACATTGATGTAGAGAGATATATTGCATTAGGTATTGCTAGAGTTACGTATTGCAACTGTGTGTAGGTAGATGGAGATGGTTTGATAAATTTGAATTGAATGCTGCAGCTTCTAATTTCATACTCGTTTACTTTCATAAGTACCTTCTTTATTATTTAATCTTTAAGGATATGATGGTTAATGTTTCCAGTGATATTAGGCAGCGGCATATGGAGCAGTTTCATATGTTCCTGATGTTTGGCAATTCTTTATATCTACTATTGTGTGCTGAGTTAGGTTATATCCATTATTTTGCCTGCAGTACAGGAAGGTGAATAAGTTCAGTGTAAAGCTGTGTGTGTGGCATTCAAGAATCTACAACTTTGTAAGAAAGTTGCTTACAGCCAGTTTGTAACCTGCTTGAGCATTCAGTTGAGCTTTACTGTGGAACAGACAGGCATTTTATTCTATTATATTACATCTTTTGAATCAGTCTCTGTGTTCTACTTTCTGTAATTAAAAATAATGATGGAAATCTGAAAAGTTTACGTATTTGTGTTTTAATATAAAGTTAAAGGATACTTTGTTAGACTTCTGGAGAAAGATTGCTCATGAAATTACATGATTTAAATGAATAAGTAAATTTGGTAATAATTTGGATCATAGCCTCTTACAGTTCTTTGGGTAGACTTGGCAGTGAACATCATGGACAGTAAAACTTGGTGAAAACATTTAGACAGTTATTTCATAATATGCTACACATTATCCTAACATAAGTTTATTGGAAAGAGTCCATTAATAACAGTGAATGGTTATATGTCCCAGAGTTCACCAATGGTAGGAATATATTTTGCATATGAGATGCAGTTGATATGTGTATAAATCTGTATAACTAGGTTGATTGTCTAACCTGGTTAATAATTGAAAGTGCTTTTAGTGAATTTTAGTGTTACAAGAACACGAAGATTTGGCTTGTAATGCCCCCCCCTTTTTTTTTTACACTGTGATATTCCTATGCTTTCCCCCCCCAAATATGTTTATTTTTTCAGTGTTACAAGATTAATTGTTCATGCACCACACCCAGTGCTCCATGCAATATGTGCCCTCTTCAATACCCACCACCAGGCTCCCCCACCCTCCACCCCCTCCCCTCTTAATTTCAAACCATCTACAATAAAATGACTGCTTTATCATGTCTTTTATTTATATTTGATCCAGTTAAAAAGCTTCCTTAAAATTTATACCTCCTAACATACTGTCATTTTTTTCCCATAAAGTAAATGTGGGAAGGTTTAAGAAGCTTTTCTTCTACTGTATAGAGGAAATGCAAACAAACATCTGTCTCATAAATGATTTTCACTTTTGGAGTTATGGGCTGTCATTACTGTTTGAATTTATAGCACAATTCCTCTTAAAAAAAGAAAATTACACACACACAGGTGTATATGCATATGTAGTTTAACTTAACCTATTTTAAATGAATATTTTGTTTTGAAACTTAAGAATTTCATGATTTAAGAGAACAGAAAACCCCAGAAGTACTTATTTTCCTATTTTTGTTTTGTTTTGTCCATTAGCTCCTCATTACTTTTCTTAAGAGTACTGTTTCTCAAAGTGTGGACAGTTGGGTCAGAAGCATCAGCTCAACCTAGGAAATGATTAGAAATGTACCCTAGACCCAACTGAATCAGAAACTCTGGGGTCCCAGCAGAAGGTCCCAGCAACCTATGGTTCCACAAGCCGTCCAGGTGATTGGGATGCACTGAAGTTTGAAAACTTTAGTTTTCTGGAGTGGGATTGCTCAACCTGAACAGTATGGATATTCTGGAATGCATAATACTTTGGTGTTGGGGCAGTGGCAGGGAGGGAGCTGTCTTATGCATTGTGAGGTATTTGGCAGCATTCCTAGTCTTTCTACCCGCTCACTAGATGCCAGTAGCACACTACTCCCCACTCTCTATCATAACATTAAAAAATATCTTCAGACATTGCAAAATAGCCCCCTAGGGGCAAAATTGACCCATTTGCGAACCACTGCTGTAGAGAGAAGTGATACGGAGTTAATGGATTAAACTGCTTCTCCTCTAGAGTAGCAGTGATCACTTATCGAATACCCAGTTTCTGAGCTGGTCATTTTACATGAATTACCATTGTCGTCAGAGCAGACTTGCAGGATATATTTATAAGTCTGTCGGCTGGGCCAGCCCATTTATGAAGTTTCTCATCTGTTTTGCCAGTCCAACCCTTGAGAACTAGGATGTTCAGTTGTCTCGGGGAATCATTTAAGGTGTATTGGGAACAAAAGGAGTTTGGCATATAAATGAATTAGAGTTATTTTAACCAGTTATCTCTTCTTATCTGTAAACCTAGCCACGTGAACTTCTTTTTGTAACACTTAGCCATAATTGTTTCTGGATCACGATTCTTTTACTTTCGCTGTAGTGACTATTAAATGACGAATCAATAGCATGCTGTCATTTCAGTGAGACTAATTGTGCTTACATTTTTAAAGTAACATGTGTTGTCTATATTTTCCTTTACCCTCTTTTGCTTCTTTCCATCTCCCTCTCCAGTTTTCTGTGGGGCACTTGATGTAATTCTGCATATTTTAGCACTTCTTTCCCTCTCTCTCACCTCTCATTTAATTTGACCTAATCTCTGACCCATTCTTTCATTATCTTTTTAGAGTCTGAATGGCCACATAGTTACATTTTAGTTGAACAATTTGTAATTAATGCTGACCTATTCCCAGATACCTCTTTCATGCACTTTTTAACAAAGACCTAGAAATTACTTTATTGAAGATTTCAGAGTTTCAAGCTTCTTCTCCCCCACCCTCCTACCCCCATCCTCATGACATTCTGTTTACTCTGTTTCTGCCTGTACAGACCTGTTTTGATTAGTTGCTGTGGTAATGAGTTTTGGATATCAGAATTATGTATATTAAGGATTTAGTCCTTTCTTGAACCAAAGGAGTATGGCTCTACAGCATTGCTAATTTCTTATTATTCATCGCATGTCATGTCTCTTCCCTTATATCACTTTAGAAACTGTAAAAGGTTCAGAAATTCTTTTATGTGAAAATCACATTTAAATATTATTAAACTATGCCACTGTTTTAATTAGCATTCAGAGAGTTGCAAGATATTAATGCCAAAACTAGAAAAGAAATCGCTCATAAAAGGTGCAAAATAAATTTTTTCATCTAAGATGCAGTATATACGTTCAGTCAAGTCTTGATTATTATCTTCAAAGTGGCTTTGAGCATTACTTGCCACAGGGTCCCTTTGGGATCCAAGCTATCCTTCATTCTTGGGCTTTTTTTTTTTTTTTTTTTAAAGATTTTATTTATTTGACAGAGAGAAACACAGCGAGAGAGGGAATACAAGCAGAGGGAATGGTAGTGGGAGAAGCAGGCTTCCTGCAGAGCAGAGAGCCCGATGCGGGGCTCAATCCCAGGTCCCTGGGATCTGACCCGGGCCGAAGGCAGACGCTTAACGACTGAGCCACCCAGGCGCCCTTGGGCTTTTTTTGACATCTAGATTCTTTATTCCCAGTAGAAAGATACCAATAAAATATTCCAAA
Organism: Procyon lotor; assembly: GCA_028646535.1. Classification (NCBI taxonomy): domain Eukaryota; kingdom Metazoa; phylum Chordata; class Mammalia; order Carnivora; family Procyonidae; genus Procyon; species Procyon lotor. Next base: position 46,868,012 of record CM053608.1, read on the forward strand.
TAACATTTTTTTTTTAAATATTTTATTTATTTGACTCAGAAAGAGCGATCACAAGTAGGCAGAGAAGCAGGCAGGCAGAGAGGAGGAAACGGGCTCTCTGCTCAGAGCTCATGTGGGGCTCGATCCCAGGACCCTGAGATCATGACCTGAGCCGAAGGCAGAGGCTTAACCCACTGAGCCACCCAGGCACCCCTCCAAATAATATTTTTAATTGGAGTTAATTTCATAAAAGATTCAGCCAAAAAGACTTCATTTTAAATTACTGTAAGCCACACTGAAAGCTAAACTTCAAGATTTTGTGACTCTTTTTCTTAAGCTAGCTTCTTGGTCTTAAATGTACTACTTGGATTTTTTTTTCTACAAGTATTATGGTATTAACCTTCATTGACTTTCCAGGTATTTCAAGGTGAAATTGCTTTTACGTAGAATTGTAAAAACCCTATGAAAACATCTTCTACATATTTTTTGCTAGATAGAAAGTATTGTATTGCTATTATCCACTGAAAATATAAGGAAAGGGTGGAAGAGAGGACAGTCATTGGAAATCTAATATTTAGGAAGCAGGAAGAGAAAGAAGATAATTCCATAGCCTTACTGAATTAAGGGGAAAGGCTTTACATTTAGAAGTTTTGTCACCAGTATTTTTTTAAATTAATTAATTTTTTATTAACATATAATGTATTATTTATCCCAGGGTACATGACTGTGAATTGTCAGGCTTATACATTTTACAGCATTTACCATAGCACATACCCTCCCCAATGTCCATAACCCAGCCACCCTATCTCTATCCCTCCCACCTCCTAGCCACCCTTATTTCATTTCGTGACTTTAAGAGTCTCTTATGGTTTGTCTCCTTCCCCATCCTATCTTGTTTCATTTCTTGCCCCCACCTCCCCACAACCCCCCGCCCTGCCTCTCAAATTCTTCGTATCAGAGAGATCATGTGATAATTGTCTTTCTCTGACTTATTTCGCTTATCATAATACCCTCCAGTTCCATCCATGTCATTGCAAATGGCAAGATTTCATTTCTCTTGATGGCTGCATAATATTCCATTGTATATATATATACCACATCTTCTTTGTTCATTCATCTATTGATGGACTTCTAGGTTCTTTCCATAGTTTGGCTGTTGTGGACATGGCTGCTATAAACATTCGGGTGCGCGTGCCTCTTTAGATCACTACATTTGTATCTTTAGGGTAAATACCCAGTAGTGTGATTGCTGGGTCGTAGGGTAGCTCTATTTTCAACTTTTTGTGGAACCTCCATACTGTTTTCCAGAGTGGCTGTATCAGCTTGCATTCCTACCAACAGTGTAGGAGGGTTCCCCTTTCTCTGCATCCTTGCCAACATCTGTTGTTTCCTGACTTGCTAATTTTAGCCATTCTGACTGGTGTCACCAATATTTTTATAATAACTTATTTTTAGGTGTTACTACACTCAAAAGAATATTCTGTGGGATTTAGATATTTGATTTATAAATCAGTAAGTTGAGAAACACTGGTAGAATAATTTCAAATATTAGTAGTATTCTCAATTTTACCCTTAGGATCCTTAGAAATCCTGAATAAATTTTTTACCTTGCAGGATACATTGTGTATATCACTTACCACTAAAAGCTACTGAATACATTTAAAATAATAGTATTTAGGTCAAAATAAACTCATTATAGGAAATAATAAAATGTAATGTTTAAAATGTTGGGTGGGCCCTATTTTTTGAGGTATATATATAATTTTAAGACTCAACCTTATTTTGTTAATGAGTTATAATAAATTAATTTTGCAGTAAGTGCCGCCTGAATAATCCTTTTAGCTAAAAATGAACTATGATTGAATTTTCAGTTTCAGTCGTCTTTGTCCTTGTCTTCTTTTAGGAGGTAGTTTCTAACTCATTGATGTTTTCCATTGGTTATCACAGTGCATTTCTCCATGTTCTCATTGAAAAATTGTGTTGATGAACATGTTGAAGCAAATAGTATTTATTTTTGTAACACCCGCTGCTAAGTGTTCTACAACTATGAAAGGAGATAAGATTTGTTAAACTATTACACCTGACACTACCGTGAATTTTGAAGTCCAGAACTCTGGAGTTTTTGAAAATATGAACATTCCATTCATTACTAGTTTCCCAGATTCCTGTTAATTATAGGTCATTGAATTGACTCAACTTGAAGTTTTACCAAGCAAGCAGTGTTTTTATTCATAGAAATACAACTGAAAGTTTCTCGTGATATGGTATTGTATCCCTGAGAGTCTACTGGCCCAATGATGTCAGGTAAAGTATTTACCTGCTTTGAACCTCTGTTTCCTCCTGTGTAAATGAGGATTCATTCAGTAAGTTGCTATGAAAATCAAACAGTGTGAAACCCATATAGGGTTTTAAAAATAGCTAAATTCTGTACAAGTATGTTATTACTAATAAAACCCACCTCTGAGGTCTTATAAGCAGAACCCACGACTTTTCACTCTGGCTTCACTTCAGCGTATTTGTATTTTTTGTTTAATATCACTTCTTTACCAGTGTAACTTCTAACATGCTTTTTACTTAAGCATCTGTCACGTGGTTATCTGCCATTTGAAGAGATGGGGGTGGGGTGGAGAGGGGCTGAACCATTAAGCACTCACTGCAAGTGTAAGATAAAGGACAAATCAGACCTTTTAGAAATTGTGATAATTTTATGTATGTCAGTTTGTCTTCTCCAACTACATATTAAGTGAAGGAAAGAACCTATTATGTACTTGTTTTATTTTGTTTTATTTTTTAATTAACACAGCTCCCAGTACTTAATTAGGTACATAAAACAGAGCAAATAAATAATTTGCTAGATTTAACTCTATGTAGAACCTATGAAGTAAAAACTAATAGCACACTATTCCTTCTGTCAACTGTTGATCCTTTCTTTCCTCTTCCTTCCCTAAAATTATACCGGAGATTCATACTGTGAACCATTTGCAAATGGGGAACTTTTTGTAAAGGGATATTTTCCATGTACTTACCATGGAGAGGTTAGATGGATTTGACATAGAAGAGAATTTATTTGGAATTTTATTACATTTACTAAAGTCTTGTGATGTCCTAGGCCTGGATATTTTTATATGTGTTATCTCAGTAATTTCTCACATGAATTAGATAAACATTATCAACTTTGGAAACAAGGAAATGAGCTCACAGAGCTAGTAGGAGATGGGACAAGGATTTGAACTTAGATCTCTGATTTTTTTTTTAAAGATTTTATTTATTTGACAGAGAGAAACACAGCGAGAGAGGGAACACAAGCATAGGGAATGGTAGCAGGAGAAGCAGGCTTCCTGCCAAGCAGGGAGCCTGATGTGGGGCTCGATCCCAGGACTCTGGGATCATGACCTGAGCCAAAGGCAGACGCTTAACGACTGAGCCACCCAGGCGCCCCTAGATCTCTGATTTTAAGATGGTTTTGTTTTCCATTACATCTTGGGGTTATTAACTCTGGCTACATATTAGAATCATCTGGAAATTTCTAAAAAGTACAGTTGCCAGGGCATCTGAAATAATTGGTCTGGAGTGTCTTTTTGTAAACACCTCAGGTGATAGAAGTGAGCAGCTAAGGATGTTGCACTATACATGGTGTCCCCTGACCACTGGACCCCCCCTCCCCAGTACACACACACACACACACACACACACACACACACACACACGCCAGTTTTTAAAGCTTTTGTTATTTGTCAGTGAGCATTAATGGGATTTTCTCATCAAAAGCCTGCAGGGTTTGTTTGAGAATAGACAGAATGTCCTGCATAGTAAACATTGCAAAGATACAGTGAATATAATGGAGTATCTTTTTTTCCTCTGTCAGTCTTTCAAAAATTAAAATAGATTTTTTTTTTTTTATCTTAGGATTCTGGTGTGCCTTCTGAAGTGAAAATGAGCTAGATTACTTGTTGAATTTGTTTTTGGCCCTCTGATTATAGGAAAGTGATAAACTGTAATTTAGTCTAAGGAAAAACATTTTCTCAATTTACAGTAGCTTTGAAAGGCAATAAATCAGATTATTGGTTATAAATCTATAGGTGATTTACACAGGGAAGCATTTAGTTAATTAGTCTTGGCCTACCACTGTGCTATAGCTCTGTAAATCTCTATTGGGGAAACAAGCTACTTTAAAGATTGTCTTATAGATTAAATGAAGACTTAATTATAATTGAAGATCATTCTTTTTTTTTAAATTTTACATGAGCACATAAAATAGTTGTTTTTTTAACATCATGAAATTTTTGAATTTTGAGGCCCTTTTATGTAATTATTGGCCCAATTTCAAAATAAATTTGAAATAAACTTCTTAATTGGCTGGGATACAGTTATTGAATTGTGTCTACTTAAAAATAAAGTCAATTACTGGGATTGACTGTTGGAATACATTAGAGATGTTATAACTTGCAGTTATGGTTTATTGTGATGTTGAAATTAAAATTTACAGTCTACTTTTTCAAATTCCTAGTAAGATTAGTTTTAAGTTTCCAGCAGTGTTTTTTAAACCATTTATAAAATAACCGGTTTTTACTGGCTCTGTTTATAGACCCGTGCTGTAAAGAGTTCTAAGGCTCTCGTCTTCCCAGATCAACAAGAAACCTCATATTTCACCACCATGCTTATCCCCTCTGTTGTAATATTTTAAGACATGTTAGGAGAGGGAGGAGTTGAGAAGGAATTGTTATTAGATCTTAAAGATAGTAGAGGTAGAACTCAGATGAGCGTGCCAAGACTTGAGGATTCAGATGTTGACCTAGGTGTTCTTGGACCACCATTCCTGCCCCCACCACCATTTCACCATTTCATTTCCCCATTTCTGGAGATAAATGCAGTCAAAATTGATGGAAGGTAACTGTAACTAAACTGTTTCCATAGCATGAGAAGATAGGGCTTATATGGTAGTTGAAATGGTTGGAGGAAGCAAAAGGGGACGTGAAGGGAATTTGGTACGGTAAAGTGTTGCAGCTGGATTGTGTTATGGCTCTCAATCTTCCCACCTGGTTAACAAAGCCACTCAGTTGCAAAACTTCAGGAGGCAGCATTCACACAGAATTTGAATTTGATGTGGATGGTGCAAGCTCCGTGGCCCTGAGCCAGACTGAATGCTCCAGCAGTCTTGTGATGATGAGATTTTGGCAGAACCACTTTCCATTCTGGTTTTGACAGTTACACTTACCTTGTTGCTGAATCTGGAAGCTCAGTGTCTTCTCTTGTTGACTCTGAGGCAGCCTAAGATCATTTATGTAGTACTTACTTTGTGCCAGATACTGTTGTATTTTGCATGTATTAACTAATTTATTTCTTCCAGTGACTTTATGAGTATGTACTATTAATATCTTCATTTTACAGGCAGTTCCATTTTTAGGAAATTGGGACACAAGGTTTAAAAATATCTTGCTCAAACTCCAGCGGCTACTAAATGGCCTAGCTAGGAAGCAGATCAAGGCAGTGTGGCTCTAGAGTGTCTGCTTTTCCCACCATGCTATGCTGCATTTGGGATACCTTCTTTTTGTTGTTCCCCGTTTCCCTCAATCAGTCATGCCAGTCAATAATGACATTGATTGAGCATCTGCTCTGTGCCAGGAACTTTCTAGGACTGAAGACAAAGGCCTTGCCCTCATGGATCCTATATTTAGTTGGGGGAGAGAGACAAGAAATAACATGTGAATTGGGTAATTTCAAATAACTAAAAATGTCTAGACAGAAAATAGAACAATGCCTCCGTTTGAATTGAGGGGATCTTCTCTGAGGAGGTGCTGCTACGTCTGTCGCGACTTGAATGATGAGAAAGCAGCAGCTCTGTGAAGATAAGAAAAGCGAGGATTCCAAGCTATGATACGGGAACAAGCTTGGTGTTTTCTAGGGACAGACAAGGAAAAGCATATGACTTGGAGCTTAGTAAGTGAACAGCTTGATGGGCACTGAGATCTCAGAGGACTTCAGGAGCACCTGTGTTCCCGGGGGGGGGTGGAGCAGCAGTGGAGAGGGAAAGACGTTTCAGTTGTTCATACACAGTTTGGGCAGGGAGCTGTCTGCCTGTGTTGTAGACAATATTTAGGAACTGCAGTGGATTTTTGAGTAATGACTCCAGTACTTCTAAAACCATATTGTTAAAGTACATCATAAAGCATTATTCCTTATGGCCCATTAGAAATGTGTGGAAAATTATTCATTAATGATACAGTTTGATTTATGTTTTAAAAGACCATTCTGAATGTTCTGTAGCCGGGATACAAGTGGAAGGACAGAGTCCAATTAGGCTGTCACAGTGGTTCAGTGAGAGCTGATGGTGTTTATGTGAAGTTGTGATGGTGAATACAGAGAGAATAAATTACACCTCAAATATGTATTTATATTGATTACTTTCCTTGCTGTCAGTTTTCCAGATGGTAGCACTTCTATTGTAGGGCAAAGGAGTAAATGTCATTGCTCAGTTTATTATGAGACAGTTGATAGCCCAGGCTGAAATTTGCCTGAGATCCAGGTTTTATTACTCTTTTGATTCATTCAAATGACAAATTCCCTAGGGTACAATCCTCGTGCCAAGATGAGTGTTTACGTGTGGGATTAGGGATTAGCCTTCTTCAAGACCGGCACTCCTCTCAGCCTTAACGCAGAGGCCAGCCCTCTGGTCCTCCCTTCTTCTGTCTTCATGATGAATTCTCAGGGGCCCTGGAGCCTTCCCAAGGCTTCTTTGCTTTGGTTAGGGCTCCCCCACCACATAGAGCTCCATAACTTTAAACCTCAAAGAGAAGGGCTCCTGGACCCGCAGGGGTGTAGTTTGTTGAGCAGCCTCCAAGCAGCAGTGGCTGTGCTGCCGCAGAGAGAATGCCCCTGCCGTGGTTCTGCGGAGAGCCCTATTAACCAAGCATTCTCTTCATTTGACTTGACTTAGGAGACAAAGAAGTTTGAAGATACAGGGCACCTGTTTAACGCACCTGCGTTTGGCAACCTATCAAGTAATTCATTTTTTTGTTTTTGTTTTGCTTTACAAAGATGTTTACATATTACACATAAAGAAATTAATTCAAATAGGTTTGTTTATACTTGGATAGACGTTCTGATATGTATTTTTGAAAGCCTCTGGTCAAAACACTACATGTATTACAAGGCCAATTGTAGTACTGATTCGAATAATACTGTTGGTAAATGTAAACTTTTCTGAAGCTGTGATTTTCAACTATTAGCCTTTTTCTTTAAAGAAAAGCTTACAGTCTGTGTTTTATGTGCTGACATTTATTCGAGATGCTATAAATCTGTTCTTTTTGACATTACAAATGTTAAAAGATTAGGAGGTGGGTAGAGTGTGTACGTGGAGGCTGCCTCCTTTCCTATTGTTTGAGGGTCCCAGCCACAAAGCCACATTGCCGAACTGAAGCTAAACAGCAGTCTCTGCAATCCCTTGGATGTCCTCCATGTGTCCCAGGGAGCTTTTAGACACACACATTGTTTGTGACATTAGAGTGTTAAAATTTATTTTGCCTTGAGTTCTTAACTCATAAAGCTTCAGTGGAAGAACAGATAGTAAATGTGCTGCGGAAGTGAGCACAAGTGGAAGAACAGATACATTGTTTAAAATTGCCACTTTTTTCTTGCAATTTTTTTCCATGTGAGTAACAAAGAGTTGAAAACTTTATTTCTTAAGCTTATTAGGGAAATAGTTGATTTTTAAAAATGTTTTTTCCTGAATTTTAAAAAATTCCTAAGACCAATATAAAACATTAGCAGTGAGAGAGAAAAGTTGGCCACCAGGATCTTCAGGAATTCTGTTTTTAATATCTTTATTAAAAAAAATAAACAGGAAGGGATGGGGAGGGAGACAAACCATAAGAGACTCCTAGACTCAAGAAATGAACTAAGGGTGGCCGGGGGGGGGGGGGGGGGGATAGGGTAGCTGGGTTGTGGACATTGGGGAGGGTATGTGCTGTTAACTGCTGTGAAATGTGTAAGCCCGAAGATTCACAGACATGTACCCTGGGGCAAATAATACATTATATGTTAATAAAAATTAATAAAAAAAAATAGATTCACTTTCTATAAGGCAGTCCTTCAGTTGTGTGATTCTTAATCTTGTAGCCTTCCTAAATGAATAAGCTAAGTTTGAAAAACAGAAACCAGCTTATCAGTCATATTGTTAATAGCTCTGGCAAGAAGGATGTTCGTTATCTTCCCTTCTCCAATTCTTTGAATAAACTAAGTGTCTGCTAGTTATAATTTTCTCCTACTTAGTTGTTTTGTTTTAGATTAAGAACTAAGTTAATATGAAAATTCTTGAAACTGATATATATTATACTTTGAAAAACGACAGCTAAGAACCATTATGCTTCTTTTAGCTTCTTTTACTTGTAGGTATTGCTTTCATAAAAGTTGTATGACTTAATTATAATAACTAATAGCATAGTTATATTCAAAGTATTCTTGGTAACAAGTCAGTATGTTCTCAATTCATCAGTATGTTGGAAGGGAATAATTCATCCTAACTCCCAATTTTTTTTTTTTAAAGATTTTATTTATTTATTTGACAGAGAGAGATCACAAGTAGGCAGAGAGGCAGGCAGAGAGAGAGAGGGGGAAGCAGGCTCCCTGCTGAGCAGAGAGCCCGATGCGGGGCTCCATCCCAGGACCCTGAGATCATGACCTGATCCGAAGGCGGAGGCTTTAATCCACTGAGCCACCCAGGTGCCCTCCTAACTCCAATTTTATTTTAGTTATTTATTGACTATGGGATAAAAGATATACTGATATTACAAAATTCAACGTGAAAGATGATTGGTTATACACTCGATCTACACAATCTCAGGACTGATTTTCTTTTAGTTCCTTCTCTTTGTGTCTTTCTTACTAATAACATTGGTTTATAAAAACTAGATTGTTCTTGGTTGGAATATATTTAGTAGTATTGAGGAAATACCCGTTTTATATGAGAACATAACAGTTTCATAAGAAGATTGAAAGCTACTATTAATACATATATTATGTCTTTATTACTTTTAAACATAGTTGTATCAGGCTGGGACCAGTCAGGAGATAGAAACCACACAGAGGGTTAAATGGGGTAAGTTTCATATGAAGAATTATTAAACTCTGATAAAAGAGTTACTGTAAGATATAAGAAAATTGTATATGGTACTCTAGGGCGAAGGAAGGAAAGTCACACCTACATGGATTCTGTAGCCAAGGCTGGATTTAGAACTTTTGAAGAAGATATAGTTCAATACCCTGGATTAGTAGAGCAATTCACTCAGCCCAGACTGGAGCCGGTCTGCAGTCACTGGGCAGTCAGGACAACTGGAGCAGAGGCCACTAGCAGCACGTGGCCTGGGCATGCAGAGGGAGTGGCAGCTGTATGGGAGGTGGCAGGTAAGCCACCCATGTGGGCCTCTAGAGGAAACCAGGAGCTGACAGGATCTAGTGGTCTTGTCTTCAGTGTGCCTATGCAAACAGGAACCTCTTTCTCCTTGCAATCTCCTTTTAGCCCTCTACTGAGAAAGTTTAATGTGGTTGTAAGAAGAGAAATGCTTCAGGGGAGCCTGGGTGGCTCAGTCGGTTAAGCATCTGACTCTTGGTTTTGGCCCAGGTCATGATCTCAGGGTCATGAGATTGAGCCCTGCGTTGGGCTCCATGCTGGGCATGGAACCTGCGTAAGATTCTTTCTCTCCCTCTGCCCCTTCCCCCGCCCCTCCACCCCAGTGCTCACATGCATGGGCACCCGTTTGCACACACGCCCTCTCTCTCTCAAAAAAAAAAAAAAGGACGAAAGAAAGAAAGATGCTTCAATTGTGTCTGTTACGGCAGGGCATGTAGTAAAGGGTCGTTTTGCAGCTGAGAGTCATTAAATGATAACGGGCACAATAATGTTCCTTTTTCCAGTTTATTTTTTTGCCATATAGGGTAAAAACTTTTGACTAATTGCCTTTCTGTACTTTTTATTATTTGTGTTTGCTTTCCTTTCTTTAGCCATACTGACATTTTGGGTCAGCTAATTCTTGGTTGTGGGGAGCTGTCCTGTGCATTGTGGTATGTTTAGTAGCATCCCTGGCCTCTACTCACTAGATACTAGTATCCCACATAAACAGCTATGACAGCCAAAAATGTCTGCAGACCCACTGGTGAGCAAACGTCTCTCCTGGTTAAGAACTACTCTTTTAAAAAACACTCTGTTACAAATAATCTAGATCTCTCTTGTAATAAAGATTTGCTTGTGGTTTTTAGCAAATGCTATTTTAATAAAAGAGGGTATCTCAGATAATTATAAAGTTTTGTTTTTGGAACAGGTATTAGAAGCTATTTAATTGAACCTCTTTATTTCATCTGTAAGTGAATTAGTCAGTTTTCAATTGATTTATTTCTAGTCACGTAGCTATTTAGTTGCATGCCTAGGTTTGGAACCCAAAATGTTTTCAAGAAAAAGTTATATATGTAGTATTGTTCATTCTTTGATTTAAGAGTGTATGTTATGCATGCACTTTGGTAGGTGCTAGAGATTTGATGATGAGGCAGTGAGTAAAATTTCAGGTATCATGAAGAATCATTTTATTTAGCTATCACATTCTTGATACTTGATAGATACTTTTTAAAAAGCATTGAAAGGATAATTGATTCATATATGAAAGGACTGTGGTTAAAGGAGCTACTCTTAGCATTAAGTTGCAGTTTTGTGGTTGCAACTGTTGAAACGGTTGTGGGCTTTGAATCAGAAGACTGAGTTTGGTCTTAGTTCTTCACGAAACTCTTAACAACTGAGGCCTTCGTTGTCGTCTGTGAAATTACATCAGACTAGCTGGATTCTGAGTTACCTATCCTACTAGTTCTGATACAGTATGAACTTCCAGATTGAAGCTGAGAATGAGAATAGAGAAGGCCTAGAGACTGTCACAGTTTTCTAGGACAGGGATAGAAGAAAAAAACAACTAAACTTTATTCTTTTATGTAATTATAATGACTGAAACACTATCAGCATACTGGCAGTGATTTGGATTGAGACGAGTCTAGTCTAGTAGTAGAGAATGTGCTTTAATACTGAGCTGGTCTGAAATTCTGGTGCTATTCATGTACATTACAGAGATTTGATTCTGAGATAAATTTCTGAGTATAAAAAATAATTTTAAAGTAGGATTCTGTGTAAATCAAAAAGGAGTTACTTAAAAAACAACAGAATGGGAAAAAGTATTTGCATAGATTTATTACTAAGGAGCTTGTAGCCAGAATACATTAAAAAAAACCCTTACAACTCAACAGTAAAAAGGATAAACAACCCACTTAGAAAGGGGACAAAGGATTTGATAGGCACGTCTCCAAAATAAATATATAAATGGCCAGTAAACAAATGAAAAGATGCTCAGCATAATTACTCATTAGAGAAATGCAAGTCAAAACCATAAGGAGAGGGGCACGGGGGTGGCTCAGTCAGTTGGGCATCCAACTACTTTTGATTTCGGCTTAGGGCATGACCTTAGGGTCTTGAGTCAAGCCTCGCCTGGGGCTCCATGTCTAGGCAGAGTCTACTGGAGATTCTATGCCCCTCACCCCACTCTAGAGCACTCACTCCTGTTCTCTCTCTCAAATATATACGTCTTAAAAAAAAGTAGATAACATTTCAGACCCACTAGTGTGACTCTAATAAAAGGATGGGGAGACATGTGGGTGGCATAGTCGGTGAAGCCACCGACTCTTGATTTCAGCTCAGGTCTGATCTTGGGGTCCTGTGATCAAGCCCCATGTTGGTCTCTGTGCTTGGTGGGGAGTCTACTTGAAGATGCTCCCTCCTCTTTCTCCCCCCCACCGCACTCGTGGACGCTCTTTCTCTTAAGTAAATCTTTAAAAAAAAGAAAAAAGAATATCCAACTTTTATATCAACATGGACAGGACTGGAAGAGATTATTCGGAGTGAAATAAGTCAAGCGGAGAGAGCTAATTATCTTATGGTCTCAGTTACGTGTGGAGCGTAAGGAAAAACATGGAGGGCATTGTGAGAAGGGAAGGAAGGGTGAATGGGGGGAAATCTGAGGGGGAGATGAACCATGAGAGATTGTGGACTCTGAGCAACAAACTGAGGGTTTGTTTGAACCCTCATACAATTGTTAGTGGGAATGTAAAGTGTTGCAATTTCTTTGGAAAACAGTTTGGCAGTTTCTGAAAACGTAGTTACCGTATGACAGTTAAACAGTTATCATATAAAACAGTAGTTCCACTCCTAAGTTTATACCCAAGAAAATTGAAGATACACATCCAACACAAAAGTTTTATGTGAATGTTTATAGTAGCATTATTCATAATGGCCAAAAACTAGAAACAAACCAAATTTCCATGAACTAATGAATAGGTAAACAAAAGAAAACAAAAATTCTCTCCATACAATGAAATATTATTTGTCCATAAAAATGAATGAAATCTGAGACATGCAACAACTTGAATGGACCTTGAAAACAAGCTAAGGAAAAAAATCAGATACAAAAGTCACATAGTGTAGTATTCCATTTATATGAAGTGTTTGGAATAAAGATTAGTGATTTCTAGGGAGATAGGAGGAGAGGGAAAGGGGGAGGGTAACTATTAATGGGTATGGGTTTCTTTTTGGGAGGATGAAAATGCTCTGAAATTAGATACTGCCAGTGGTTGTTCGGTTCTGAATATACTAAAAAACAGAGTTGTATACTTTTAAGTGTGAATTAAAAAAAGAATTAAGGGTGATTTGTATGTGAATTATATCTCACTAAAGTGATTTTTCTTAAATTGAGTCTGAAAAACTTATAAAGGAGTTACTTAATCACTGAAGTTAAGCTACAATTGACAGTTACTGCTTAAGTGTCAGTTCCACATTTCCTTCAGACATTTTCCTGTAATGTTGTCCTTTTTGCTGTTTAATGTTTATTGTGTTTGGTGTTTTTATTTTGTTTCCTTAAGTAAGATCTGGTTAAAACTTAGATCACTTGAAGCCGTCCTTTTCTTATTTTAGTCGGTAGGAATAGGTTAGGAATCTAGACATTCATCTTACCTGATGTTTTTTGCCTTGATGACATAAGTAGTCATCAGTTCAGAGTTCCTCTTATGAGATGAAATGTATATGCAAGGATCTAGAAAGAGGAAGCAGTAATGTAGAAAAATTTATTTTATATTTTGCCTTAGGTTTAGTTATGGAAAGTTATGGAAATATAAATTTAAGAAAATAATATATAGGTGAAGCTTTTTAAAAAACTTCTAAGAGGATGTTTAACAACTTTCATTTCTTCATGTGAGGTTTTGAATTATAATGTTCATTTTTAATAACAAATACTTTATCATTACAGATAGATTTGACCAGTTTTGGGCCATCAACCGGAAACTCATGGAATATCCTGCAGAAGAAAATGGATTTCGTTATATCCCTTTTAGAATATATCAGGTAGGAAGTGACATTTTTAACAATACCAACTTGTGAATGCCTCAGACATTTTACTTTTTGACGTAGTGTAGTCCAGAACTCTTTAAATTTGCATAGTAACTGAAGGGTATTTGTTAGGGCTTTCCAGAGCTCTATCTTTTGGTGATAATCAAGTCAGAGACTATATTGAAATATTTTACTCATATGCAGTTGATCCTCATTATTTGCAGATTCTGCAGATTTGCTTGCTTTCTAAAATTTATGTGTAACCCAGAGTCAGTACTCAGCAGCGCTCTCATGGACATGTGCAAAGCCACGGAAAATTTGATTCACCCAACATGCACATTTTCAGCAATGGTGTAGCTTTTTGTTTCTGTTTTCCTACTATAAACAAGTAACTTTTCCCTGTCTGTTTAGTGCTATGCTTTTCACATTTTTGTGCTTTTTATTGAGGATTTTGAGGCTCCTAAGAATATTGCTAAAGTGCCATCTTTAAAAAGAAATGTACATATAGGGCGCCTGGGTGGCTCTGTCAGTTGAATGTCTGACTCTTGGTCAGCTCAGGTCGTGATCTCAGGGATATGAGATCAAATTCTGGTCCGGCTCTGTACTGGGCATGGAGCCTGCTTGAGATTCTCTCTCTCCATCTCCCTCTGCCCCGCCGCCATGTGTGTGCTATCGAAGAAAAAAAGAAACACATAAAACAAGGTTATATATTGGTCAGTTGAAGAACATTTTGTAACCAGAGACATGCAGTAACCCAACCCTGTATTTCCCCCAGGAACAGTAGTGGCTTAGTATTTGCTAATTCAGTGTTTGCAGTGACTTTATAAAAACCACACATAAGAGGAATTGATGTATTTAAGTAGTGAGTCTTTAGTGTTGTACAACAAAATAGATAAGTGGAGCTCTTCTTATAGCACACTTTCATGGGGTAAAGAAACTCCTGTTTCTGTGGAGTACTTTAAAACTCCTAGGTGTGGGGCACCTGGGTGGCTCAGTGGATTAAGTGGCTGCCTTCAGCTCAGGTCATCATCCTGGGATCCTGGGATTGAGTCCCACATTGGCTCCCTGCTCATCGGGGAGTCTGCTTCTCCCTTTCCCTCTGCCTACGGCTCCCACTGTTTGTGCTCTCTCTCACAAAAATAAATAAATACAATCTTAATAAATGAATAAAACTCCTAGGTGTTTTGCATATAGCAAATACTTTGTAAATATTTGTTGAGTGAATGGTATTCCAGAAAGTAAGTTATCTACTATCTTGAAAAAGCAGTTGAGAATAGAAATTGGAAACATAACATCACAGATATGGGCTCTAATCCCACAGAACTTCCATTCAAACTCAGTCAGAGAGAGGTTGTGTCGTAAATTTCTCTTGTAGCCATTATGCCAGTCTTTTACTCCGTTACTCTATAGTAATTTTTTAGATCTTTTATAGAGGCATCAATCACATAACTAACTGCATTAAAGAAGATAATTGATTGAAAGCAAGTACACAAAAATCCCAGTAGACTCAAAGAATGAAAAGTGTTTTTGATTTAAATAAGGCTTCTTTTCATTGATTTCATTAACATAATGGTAGGTAGACTATTTTTAGATCATGTTTTCATAATATGTACACTAGAAATAAAATGAGAAAAATTCCTGTTGGAATAAGACCAGATGATCTAATTAGCCACGCTTCTCTGCTTTCTACAAGTCCTTGTTAACCACAGATATTATACAGTGGGTTTGGAAATACCACAGCTTATTTACTTATACATACTCTTGTATTATGAAGAATCTGAGGCAGTTTACACAAATATATAATCAGAAAACAAAAGAATTTAAAGTCAAAGCCACATATCGTTAAAAATCTGAGTTAATTTATAAGAATTCATAATCATAAAATAGAATTTAAAATCAAAACCACTGAAAATAAAAAATGGAAACTTAGCATGAAATTACATAAGCTATGAATGAGTGAGATCCTCAGATTTATTAAAATTGACCTGCAAAATTGACCCTGAGTATTTTTGTAGCCAGAGCAAGGGAAACGAGATGGGATAACATTTTTTTTTCATTATACATAAGGAGAAAACCTACTAGATTATTAGGGAAAACTAAAGCTTCTCATGCATTGCATAGGGAAGAAATTTCTCATGTGACTTCATTTACAGGAAGTGGGCAATATTTTTTTATAACTTATAGTAAAAATATAGTAGTTTTCCTAGAACTGCTTCCTAAAGTGTTATTAAATGGTAGCTAAGATAAGGAATTATAAGCCATGGCTCATCCACAGTATAATAAAGAGTTAGGTGAAGTAATGGGAAAGC
>CM053608.1:46893162-46962174 GCA_028646535.1 Procyon lotor
TTCCTGAAACTCACAATTTTATTATTGAAAGATCCTACCCATTTTCCTCACTGAGACACTCTTACTGCTTTTCCTCTCCATAAGATGAAACCTTTAGCATACATTGCCTTCCCTGTACTCCTCTAGTCTTCCACTATATAGAAACCTGTATGCCACTTTTCCTTCCAGTTTTCTTAATGCATAGCTTTTGCTAGAATAGTTTAGTATCTTCCCTTTTGGGCTGTTACCAGATTTTCCATGGCAGGTTCTGCCTTCTCTTTCAAGGATACTTGTTTAACATTTATATTTCGTATTCCAGATATTCTATAAATGTCCAAAGTATCAGTTCCTGATAGAGCTTTTGGTAGAAATCTCTCTGTGGTCTTCTCTTTCTCTCTCTGCCTCAAGAATAAGAAGGATCCAACCTTATTTAGCTTTTCCTTAGCTTTTGGAGTCTATGTGCTTGCTGGTCCATAGTCTCTTGTCCACCCAGAAAGAAAACTGTAGAGGATTACAGCTCCCACAATGTAGTCCCTACCTGCCTGCTCACCCCAGCAGCTGCTTTAGCTCAGAAGAGCTGCCGTGTTGGGTAGGAGACAGAATTGAAAGTAGGGGGGAAAGGGCAAAACACTAAGCTTCCCCACTCACAGAATACCCTTCAAGTATAGTTGCTAATATATGCCTTTTTTCATATAAAGAATTATATAACAGTATTCCTTAGGGAAGAGTGTCTAATACTTAATTCATATCCTAGCTTTGGCAGTAGTATGCTAAGATATATATTGAAACATCTGTGCTTAAAAAATGGCATTTGTGTGTTGTATGTAAAAAAAGACAAAATAGAGGATGGATGCTCAGTTCCTAAAAGTAACTTCTGATCCAAGTGCAGGTGACAGTTATAAAAAAAATAATAACTTGCAAGTTGAGGTCATACCATTGATTCTCACAACCATACCACTGTCTATTTTCAGAACATTTGCAGCACCTCAGAAAGGGTACCCATTAGCAGTGCTATTATGAACGTATAATTTGATGTGTTCTTTTTTTACAGGACGTAATACTTTCAAAGTTCACCCATCTTGTAGTATGTACCTTATCCCTTTTTATGACTGAATAACATTTCATTGTATGACATAACACATTTTGTTTATCTGTTCATCAATTGGTGACAATTTGGGTAGTTTCCACTTTTGGACTATTGTGAATAATGCTTTCATGAACATTTGTGTACAGGTTTTTCAGTGAACACGGTTTTCCTGAGTATATACCTATCACTGGAATAAGTGGTAACGCTGTTTAACCTTTTAAGGAACTGCCAAACTGTTTTCCAAATTGGCTGCACCATTTTACATTCCTATTAACAATATATTAGGGTTTCCATTTCTTCATATCAATGCCAACACTTGTTCATTTTTTTTTTAATATGGTTATCTTAAGTAGCTACAAAGGGGTATTTCACTTTGATTTGCATTTCCCTAATAACTTAATGTCATATTGAGCACCCTTTCATGTGCTTACTGCTTACTGGTCATTTGTGTATCTTCTTAGGAAAAATGTTTCTTTAAATCCTTGGCTCATTTTTAAATTAGGTTGCTTTTTCATTGTTGATTTATAAGAGTTCTTTATATATTTTGGTTGCTAGACCTTTACTAGATATATGCTTTTGGATGTTTTCTTCCATTCTGTGGATTGTCTTTTTACTTTCTTGGCAGTATCTTTGAAACACCAAAGGTTTTAATTTTTATGAAATACAGTTTATTTTTACTTTGGTTTCTAATGCTTTTATGTTGTTATACCTAAGAAACCATTGGCTAATACAAGGTGACTTCCTGTAGAAATCTAGATTTCTTCCCATGTTTTCTTCTAAAATGTTAATAAGTTTTAGTTTTTCCATTTAGATCTTTGATCTATTTTGAATTAATTTTGGTACATAGTATGGGATAAGGGGTCCAACTTCATTCTTTTGTACTGGTTCTTCCAGTATGATTTGTTGAAAAGAATTCTCTTTCCCTCATTGGATTGTCTTGGCACTCTTGTTGGAAATAATTATCCATAAATATATGGTTCTTATATGTATACTATTCTATTCCATTGATTTATCTGTCTAACCTATGCCATTACCATACTGTCTTGAATTCTGTAGTTTTATACTAAGTTTTGAACATGAGTCCTCTTTGTTCAGTTTTTCAAAATTATTTTGGCCGTCCTGGATTTTATACATTTCCATATGAATTCTAGGATCAGCTCATCATTTTCTGCAAGAAAGGCATGTGGGACTTTGATAGAAATTGTATTGAATATGTAGATACATTTGTGGAGTATTGCTGTCTTAAACAATATTAAGTCTCTCAATACTTGAACACAGGATTTCTATTTATTTAGGTCTTCAGTTTGTTTCAGCAAGCTTTTGTAGTTTACAGTATACAAATCTGTTACTTCTTTTGTTAAATTTATTTATTCTTGTGTATTTTTTGATCCAGTTGTTTTTTTATCATTTTTAGATTATTTGTGTTGTTAGTGTATATAAGAATATTAAGATTTTATTTTTTCATTTGAGAGAGAGAGGCAGAGAGAGAAAGAGTTCAAATGGGGGGAAGAGCAGAGGGAGAGGGACAAGCAGACTCTCTGCCAAGTGGGGAGCCCAACACCAGGCTCAATCCCATGACCTTGAGATCATGACCTGCGCCAAAACCAAGAGTCAGATGTTTAACTGATTGAGCCACCCACGCACCCCGGTAATACCGATTTTTTATATTGACCTGGTATCCTGCAGCCTCATTGAACTTGTTTATTACCTGTAATAGTTTTTTTCTGATTCCTTAGAATGTTCTCTGTTAGAAGATCATGGATTATGCTAAGTGAAATAAGTCAAGCAGAGAAAGACAATTATCATATGGTTTCACTCATATGTGGAACATAAGGAATAGCATGGAGGACATTAGGGGCAGGAAGGGAAAACTGAAGTGGGGGGAATCAGAGAGGGAGACAAACCATGACAGACTATGGACTCCAGGAAACAAACAGGGTTTCAGAGGGTGGAGGGGTGAGGCGTAGGGGTTTAGGGTAGCCAGGTGGTGGGTATTAAGGAGGGCACATGTTATAAGGAGCACTGGGTGTTTTATGCAACTATAATGAATCATTGAACACAACATCAAAAACTAATGATGTACTATATTGTGACTGACTTAACATAATAATAAAAAAAGATCGTGTCACTACAGAAAGAGATATTTTTACTTCTTCCTTTCCAGTTTGAAAGCTCTTTATTTTTCTTGCCTAATTTCCCTGACTAGAATTTGCAGGATAGTGTCAAAATAGAAATGGCAAAACTGGACATCCTTGTCTTACTCTTGATCTTAGGGAAAGCTTATAATCTTTCACTTATAGTATGATGTTAGCCTGTAAGTTTCTCTTAGGTGCCCTTTAAAAGATTGAGTTCCCTACTTTTTCTATTTTGTCGAGTATTTTTATCATTAAAGGGTTAGATTTTTGTCAGATAATTTTTCTATATATAGTTTCTTTGTTGAGTCATCCTCACATTCCTGGGATAGATCCCATTTGGTCATGGTATGTAACATGTAACTGGATTTGGTTTGCTAGTTTTCATTGAGAATTTTGTTGAGAATTCTATATTCATAAGGATTATTAGTCTCT
The DNA here is from genome assembly GCA_028646535.1 of Procyon lotor. Taxonomy (NCBI): domain Eukaryota; kingdom Metazoa; phylum Chordata; class Mammalia; order Carnivora; family Procyonidae; genus Procyon; species Procyon lotor. Next base: position 46,896,796 of record CM053608.1, read on the forward strand.
AGTATTCTTCTCTTGTAATGTCTTTGGTTTTGACATCAGGGTAATACTGGTCTCATAGAATGAGTTTGGATGTGTTCCCTCTTTAAGTTTTTGGAATAGATTGTGAAGGATTGGTGTAAAATCTTTAAATAATTGGTGGAATTCACCCATGAAGCCATATGGTCCTGGATGTTTCTTTGTGGGAAGATTTTAAAATTACTAATTCATTCCCTTGTTTGTTGTAGATATATTCAGATTTTTGACAGTTTTTGCCAGTGTTCTTGTTACTCTATGGAGAAGATGATATTTGAGATCCTTATTCCACCATTATTGAGGACATGACCACCTCGTAATGAATTTTTTTGGGGGGGGGTGGCAGAGGGAGAGGGAAATGAAGCAGTCCCTGCACTGAACATGGATCAAGCCCCACATCCCCTGAGATCATGACCTAAGCCAAAATCAAGTCAAGACACCTAACCAGCTGAGCCACCCAGGTGCCCCTACATAATGATTCTTAACCATTTAAATTTAGATAGGTGGATTTTATAGAAATTTGGGGAAGAAAATAAAGACTGATGAGTTTTCTAAGGTTTTTTGTTTTTTAAGAGATCTGTTCTTCCTAATTATTTCTAAATACAAAAATTTTAACCTAGTATATTGCTTGAGCATGAATGTTAATAATTAGTATATGTGCTGCCGAAGCGAGCACTGAATGTTAATAATTAAATACAAAAGTTTTAACCTAGTATATTGCTTGAGCATGAATATTAATAAATGATAGATTACTTTTTGTAAAGCTGTACATTTTTATTATTTTGGAAATTTTTTCCTACATAGATTCTCTGATAAGTAACTTTGAAAGAATTGAATCTAACATTAAGATGGAGAATTTTCAGTTAGGACATTTTATTAAGCTTATTATTTCAGCTGTGTGATTTGGGGCATTCACCTCACATCTCTGGACCTCAATTTTATTATCTGTAAAATAGAGATAATAATTTCAGAGTTGTTGTGAAGAGTAAATGTATTACTTTTAATATAGTATTGTGCTTGATACATAGTAAATAATTTGCACGTTATTTGCTGTTGTAAGATATTGATATAAATCATTAGTTTTGCTATGCATTATTTTATCAGCAATGATTATGGCTTGTCATGCCTCCTGTGTTCTCTTATTTTTATGATTGGTATGACAAATCTGACAAATAGTTCATTCCATTTATCAGTGTATTTCTGGTCTTAGCGTGGTCTTCTCTGTGAGGCTCTACCTAGCCCCCAAAATCTGTTTCTCCTCACTAACAAATACACATATAACCTCCCTCTTTTTGTTTCAGTTCCGTCTTTCTTTACCACTTTCATTCAAGGTCCTAGACTCAATACCTTGGAATCACTTTTGATCCATTTCTTAGAATTGTACATTGTAATGTTCCAGAATCATTTGCATTTATCACCTGGCCATTTTCACTCACTTCTAGTTTCTGTTACTTTGATTTTCATAAAATGTAGCTAGACTCCAATCAAATAGTATCACATGTTGTCCCTCAAAACATGCTTGATGTTTGATTTTGTTACTCTGTTCACTCCTTCTGGGAACAGGCCTTATTCCCAGAATGCTTCTAAACTCAATTCAATGTCATCTCCCCCCCAGAAGTCTTTTGATTTCTCCATATGTGCTTTAACCCTTCATACCAGAAATTGTTTTTTCTTTCTCTCAATTCTGTTTTAAAACATTTCCTTCTAAAAAATTTTTTCCTTTTACTTTTTATTATGACAAATGCAATTATAGAATTAGCGCTGAAGGAAGCCTTAGAAATAAGACAACTTGCACAAAACTCATACCCAAAATTCAAATGGATATTTGATGGCAGATTGGAGTAGAACTTGAGTCTTGGATTTCTAACCTAATTCTTTTTCTATACACAGCATTGTGATATAACATAGATATTTCTTGAGCCATTTTTCAATATTCCTCTGTGAATCTGTTGAAGTCTATGTAGTTTCTCTGTAAGCAGTAACCTATGAATTCTTGAAGGACAAGGAATTGTTTAATTTCTCACTGTATCTTTACAGATATTTCTCAGAGACTATTTCCTGCTAGAATGAATGAATGAAGACATAATACTTTCCTTTAGTATTAATATTCTTAATGTTAAAACTTGGAGAATATTCGCTTTTTACACCTTTTAAAAGAAATTGGTGAATTGAGGCCTGTAGGGGGCAGCCCAACACAGCAAGTTTTGATTGCCCTTGCTAAATAAGCTAGCTACTACTCTGAGATCGTTTTCGACTTAAATTGCTTCCTATGTGGATTTTTGAAAAATGAAAGCAACTATAAATTATAAGCTTATTTGGTGGATCTATTTTAAAACAATTGTCATTTATATGAATGGGAATTTTCTGATGCAGATGATTTGCTGTTTTATTTTTAAAGCATCAGATGAGAGAGCAAATGATATTTGAGCTTTTTAAAATTTTGATTAATTTTTTTACTCTGATAATTTGATGGCAAATGTCCCTAATTTATTGCTAGAGAAATTAAAATATGCAAAATTGTTCTCTCAAGCTACTAAGGTTATTATTAAATAAAATCAGCATTTTCTCAGTATCAATTTGTTGCACTGAGCTAGGTCATTGTTTCATTTAATATTTTAAGATTAAAAAATATTGCTGGTAATTAAACTGTAGACATATAACAATAATAGCTGACATTTATTGAGTACTATGTGCCAGATACTATTTTAAGTATTTTACATTTTTAATTCATTTAATCCTTACTACAGTCCTCTAGGATATGTGCTGGTGCCATCCCTATTGTGTAGAGAGGTAATTGAGATAAAGATGGGTTATTGAAACTTGCCCAAGGTCACTCACCTTAGTAAGTGGAAGAGCTGGGATTTGAAGTGAGGTAGCCCGCCTCTAGATCCCACACTCTTAATCACTGTTCCCTTTGATAAATATGAACCTCATTTCTTTTATTTTCTTACTCTGTTCTAGTGAAACTTTCCATTTGAGACTGTTTTCCAGTTTTTACACACATCAGGGTTCTTATTACTCCACCCTTTTGGTTGTTTCCTGCCTTTAGTCCTTTTTCTCTTCTAATAGAGAAAATGCATGGACAGAAAGTAAAAATGTAACATTCTTTAGTGTGAAGAGATTGAAACAGATAGCTAAAATTGTGTGGTCTTCTTTCTCTTTTATTTATAGAATGTTCTTTGTCTAATTACCAATTAAGCAATTTTTAGTAATCACATTAAAACCTGAACTCCCAAATTGGAATAAAATGAACTTTATTCCTCATGCTTAAGCATGTGGTAGTATGGGACAATTTTAAAAGCCAAAATATTAAATACTTCATTTTAAAAGAGAGATAGATTGTGATAAGATGATGTTAAATATTTCCCTAAAAAATTATTTTTTAGCTTCTTCCACAAAGAAATTCTTGATTGTAATACAATGCTTAGTGTTTTTATGATAGTATTCTAATATACATAAAAATTAGCCTTATTGTTACATATTGGTATATAATTCATTCTCTGCTTTTGATAATTTCACCTGTCCTTAATACCTCTTTGAGAATGTGAGTAGATTTAGTAAAAATAAGTTAGTTTAGTGAGTTTGAAATTTGGCCAGTTGGTAAGTTTGAAATTTGACAAAAGCTTGGGTTATATGTGAGATGGCTTAAAAAGTTATAACTGTTGGCTAAAATGAATATAGAGCGGTTTCATACCTAAGTTCAGTAGTGTTTATATCACAAACTATGATCTTTGTATATAACTCTTTTAAGAAAATACTTTTATATCAAGTTAACTCCTTGATTATTATTATGTATTTATTAAGCACCTCAGATTACAGTTAATGCTTGAATTTCTTGGAGAAGTTGTCAACCTAGCTAATATATACCAGACATAACCTATACCTTAGGTTGGTCAGCCAAGAGTCTTACTGCTGCTTTAATAAGTGACTTAATCTTCCCATCTTTACCTAACTTCTCCTGACATGGATTTTAGCTTCCCAATTTACTGCTGGCCTAAGAGGGTGTTGGCAGTTGCAAGCCTGAACTTAGTCCCCAAATAATGTTCCTTTATCTTAGTATTCAAAAAGATCTGAAACCCAAATTGGTTTCTTTGTGTGACTGTCACATTTTTCATTCAGTCCCTTTTCCTTCCATCTCAGAGAATGCCAACATCCAGAAATGATGCCCCATAGAATGGTCATTTAATCTCTTGATAATTTCACAGTGTAAAAAAATTTGCTTAATCACGTATCTATTCCAATAGTGAAAACTACCTTCTGATTTTTTTTTTCTGTTCTTCTCATAAATGATTTTCATATAACATGCCAGAACACACAACACCTGTCTGTAAAGAACAGAATTACTAGGCTTTGATTCTTAGTAGTGGTTCCTTCTTTTGGGTAAATATGACAGTTGCTTTTGGTTTAATTACTCATACTTTTAAAATAACTACTTACTAATAATTTCAAGTAGGTAACAAATAGGATGAATACTTAGGAATATTAGAAGGAAAAACCAGTGGGGGGAAATGCAAGACTAACCTCCTCTTCTTTATGTGTGCCCTGGGGTTGGCAAATTTTGTTTGACATTTCATTTTCTAGTATCATGGTCTCTGATGAGGTGTATATCTTAGTTGTTGGGTCATACACTTTTGTTTTTAATTTTTAAGGTTTTGTGGGGGGTTGTATAATCTTTGTTTTCCATGCATATTGTTTACTAAAGAGATAATATACATTCAGAAAAACCAATATAGATATATTGATATGTGTATTGATTATCTAGATACAGATATTGATGTATACATTTTTGAAACTCCTCAAATCCTTAGGCAAAGATTGATTGTGATAAATTAAAATGTTATTTCTCACTTAAGAAATGTAATCTAGTATAAACATTCAGTTGTATGTGTTATCTTTGATGCTTTGGGGGCATTTTACAGAATATATATATTTTTTAATTAATTTATTTATTTTATTAACATATAATGTATTATTTGCCCCAGGGTACATGTCTGTGAATCGTCAGGCTTACACGTTTCACAGCACTCACCGTAGCACATACCCTCCCCAGTGTCCATCCCCCAGCCACCCTCTCCCTATCCCCTCCACCCCCAGCAACCCTCAGTTTGTTTCGTCAGTTTAGGAGTCTTTTATGGTTTGTCTCCTTCCCGATCCCATCTTGTTTCATTTCCCTCCCCCACATCCCCTCCACAACCCTCCAGAATATATCTTGTCTTAAATAGAATATCTTTCACGGGTCTGCTTCTGAAAAGGCTAAAAATTTAAAGGAAATTAAGTGCTTGTTCAGTGAGCCACTGTTTGAGTGTATTGTTTGCAGAGGGCGGGTAGGAGGAAAAGATCTTTATAGTAGAATGATGTATCTGATCACGAGTTCAGCAGAATTGGGTCTACATTTGGAAACCATATTTGAAAGGCCATCGATCTACCTTGGCTGTGATCTTTTAATGAAAGAAAAGATCCCTATTGGGACGCCTGAGTGGCTCAGTTAATTAATCATCTGCCTTTGGCTCAGGTCATGATTCCAGAGTCCTGGGATCAAGTCCCTCATTGGGCTTCCTGTTCAGCAGGGAGTCTGCTTCTTCCTTTCCCTCTACCCCTGTTCATTCTCTCTCTCTCTCAAGCAAATAAAATCTTTTTAAAAAGTCAGTTATCAGGGGCGCCTGGGTGGCTCAGTCGTTAAGCATCTGCCTTCGGCCCAGGTCAGATCCCAGGGGCCTGGGATCGAGCCCCGCATCGGGCTCTCTGCTCCGCAGGAAGCCTGCTTCTCCTGCTCCCACTCCCTCTGCTTGTGTTCCCTCTCTCGCTGTGTCTCTCTCTCTCAAATAAATAAAATCTTTAAAAACAAAAAAAAGTCCGTTATCTACATGTGTATCATGTTTTGACACAATTTTGTACACAACATAAATTAATTAAAATTGTACTAGTTGTGAAGTGATGTGAATTAGTAAGCTGAGGATTTCACATGATTATCGAGTTCACTAATGAGTGATTTGTATATTAGATACATGGCTAAGTTAATGTGCAGAAAACTTTGAGAAGTCAAACTAAATGCATGTTACTTATTGAACTTAATTTAACCATGTTTTACACTATATTAAACTTGTCTTTAAACATCATTGTTAATGGAAATTCCATTTGCAGTGTAGACAATTACCATTTTAAGAAATAACATGCTTTCATGGGGCACTGGGGGTAGGGGTGGGGGGTCAGTGGATTAAAGCCTCTGCCTTCAGCTCAGGTCATGATCTCGGGTTCCTGGGATCAAGCCCCGCATCAGGCTCTCTACTTCCCCCCCTCTCTCTGCCTGCCTCTCTGCCTACTTGTGATCTCTCTCTCGCTGTCAAATAAATAGATAAAATCTTAAAAAAAAAGAAATAGCATGCTTTCAAAATTAAAGACTCAGAAATCTAATGTAATAAGGTTTTTTTTAACATTTTGTCTAGATTTTTCAAAACATAAAAAGAGGAACATTTCATGTGTATAAAAGGAAAGAATTTCTTCTGCTAGTTTAAAATTTGAGAGAAATAATACTATTTCAGTAGGTCCTTCTATCCTTTTACTCTTCCTTTCTCTTTTCTTTTCCTCCTTCCCTTTTCTTTTTCTTCATCTTTCTGTCTCACCTTCCCTCCTTTACATAGTCCTTCCTTTTCTCTACCTCACTAAATTGGGAAGTGTTTTTACTATGTAGGAAAGCATTTCCTATTTTAATTAAAGTTTTGAAGCTTATTTTTAAAAGCTAAGCTTTGCTATAGGAAAAATAACCTCTATTAGCTTACATTGAAAATTCTTTTCATCATGATGAGGGTAATTATCTCTTACTTCTAAGAAGTAAGCCATAGCTAATTTCTGACTCTGTGTACATGTTTAAAGTAACTTAGAGTCAGCTTGGGCCAGTTCTGACGTCTGCTTATGTAATGCAGCATCCGTACTCCTTACTAGGTGTTCATTGTAGCTACAGATGCTTCGTAAAAAACAGGGAAGAGTAGCTTTCAAAAGGATGTACACATCAAAGTGTAACTTGAACTCAGTTTTTACATTACTTAAAGAATCCTTGATGGAGTAGAACTAACGAATTTGTTTTTCTACCTAACACATTATCATTGTAAATTTTAAAAAATTTTTTACTTCCATGACTTCCTAAAATCATATCATATGCAAATGAATAGTTTTATTACTTTGGAGTGTTTTAACAACGCCCATATTAAATATTATTGAAATCCATATTCTGTGTAATATGGAGGATTTCCTTTAATTATAATTCTGGGGAATAATGATGCTGCTTTTGGAAGAGTAAAAAAAAAACTACTTAAAGCACTCTATTTTTAAGTTGGAATATTGTGCTCTCACTTATTTTGTAGTTTGGCTAATGCCTCTTCTCATGAGGCCAACCAAGTTTATCATTTTTTAAGACCTGGTTCCTAAGAGAGCTTTAAAGTAAATACAGTGCTTGTAGCTGTTAACCACATTGTATATCCTCTTTTGCTAGTGAATTATTTGAAGCAGAATGCCCCTTGCCTCCTCTCACCACAGTCTCCTTTCCATTTCTCAGATAAACTCACCTAAATTACACAAGAATTCATTTTTGATGTATATGATCCTCTTAGAACCCTGTTTAAAAATCACAGCTTCAACATACTAAATAAATGTTTGTGCTATCTTAAAGCTTACATTATGAAAAGGAGACCTTAATTTGACTTGGTGAATTGGTGGTATTGGATTATTACTATCTTGAAATAAAATACTCTTGGGATACATAAGCCTACTTTGGATTCTATAGACAGTTCTCTATACATACTGTATTCCCAAAATTTCACATTTTGGGGGGGAGGTGGGGGCTTGTATGCAGAGGAGGGGGGAGGAAGAGGAAAGGAATCCCAAGCTGACGCCCCACTGAGCACAGAACCCTATCTCATGACCCTGAGATCATGACCCAAGCCGAAACCAAGAGTCCCATGCTCAACTGACTGAGCCACTCAGGTGCCCCACCATTCCAGATTCTAAGTCAAGAATTTGCAAGAGGAAGAGTTCCCTCTTCCTGCAGAGTTCCTCATCCCCATTTAGGTCATAGCAGTGTGGATGGCAATCAGAGTTTCCAAGCTAGTAAGGAAGGATGAAGGAAGATGAGCAGTTCCTTTGCTACCCTGATTGGTGGAGACATTTGTGAGAAAGCTCAGAAACAGTAGACATACGAGTCTACAATCTGGCTAGCACTTTATCAATAAGGACATTTTATCCAGACACTGTATTTGGTAAGATAGACTACTTCTATTTTACATAACCCCTTTTTACTGAATTTAATGTCTGTTTTAGTAAACCTTACCCCCTTTAGCTAGCAATTTTTAAATTTCAGAATCTTTTGGCTTTAAGTATCAGAGGATGAATTTTAAATAAGTTTTGGTGAACATTTAAGGCAAAGTTATTTAAATTTCCATGGATAACTTTAAAATTGCCATTATGCTGTACTACTTTAAAAAAAAACCTGTAATTTTTTTTTTAATTAATGAGGGTGGGAATATTTCTCTGACCCTTATTGTTTGGGGGCTCTTGATCTCCTTTAAATTTTTTTTTTAATTTTGAGAGGAAATATAATTATCATTTTTTTAAAAATCATGAAATAAACATATGGTGTGATGAATACTTATAAATCAAACTATGATCTGAACTATCATCCCAAAAGGATTCCTCTCACAATCCATATGAGAGGTCTTTTTACATTATTTTCTTTCTCCTAACAGCTTTATTGAGGTAAAAGTTTGATATCATAAGCTTCCCCCTTTAAAAGTTCATTGATTTTTTCCCTTTTATTTTTAGAATATTCAGAAAATTGGTGCGACCATCACTACTATATAATTCCAGAACATTTTTATCATCCCAAAAAGAAACCGTATACCTCATTAGTGTCACTCCTCATTCTCCCTTTCCTCCAGCCCATGGCAACCACTAAACTACTTTTTGTCTCTGTTTGCCTGTTCTGAACATTTTGTGTAAGTGGGATCTTATATGGCTTTTTCTGTTTGGCTTCTTTTACTTGCATTATATTTCCATGGTTCATCAGTGTTGTCGAATGCTTCAGTATATTCCTTTTTATGGCCAACTAATATTCCATTACATGAAAAAATTGTATTTTGTTTATCCATTGACCAATGGATGGGCATTTGGATTGTTTCTACCTTTTGGCTGTTATGAGTAACTGCTGCTATGAACATTAATGTACAAGTTTTTTATGGACATATATTTTCATTTCTCTTGGGTAGATAAACTTGGGAATAGAATTGCTGGGTCATGTAGTAATTCTGTTTAATCTTTTGAGGAACTGCCAGACTGCTTTCCAAAGCATCTCAACCATTTTAGATTCCCATCAACAATGTTCAGTGGTTCCCATTTTTGTTTGGCCACATTCTTGTCAACACCAGTTATTTTCTATCATTTTAAGTACAACTACCTTAATGGTATGAAGGGGCATATATTTTTGGTTTTGATTTGCACTTCTGTAATTACTAATGATAAACATCTTTTCATGTGCTTACTGGTTATTTGTATGTCATCTTAGGAGAAATATCTTTAAATTCTTTGCTCATTTTTTAATTTGGTTGTCTTTTTGCTGTTGACTGCAAGAGTTTCTCTATTTATTCTGGTTATGAATCCTTTATCAGATACATGATTTGCAAATATTTTCTCCCATACTGTGGTTTTCTTTTCATTTTCTTGATGTTGCCTATGAAGTATGGGGATTTTTCATTTTGATGAAGTCTAGCTTACTTTTCTGTTGGTCATTTGTGCTGTTGGATTGTCGTAGCTAAGAAATTATTGCATAATTCAAGGCCATAAAAATTTCCTCCTGTGTTTTCTTCTAAGAGTTTTATAGCTTACTACATTGCTTTTTTTCATTTATTCTTCAGAGTAGTCAAGTGTTATGTTTTTTTAATTTTTTAATCACCAGATTACTTCATCAGGGAGATCTGTGAAATATTTGTCACTTGTTTTCATTTGCTACTTCTAAAAAAAAAAATCACCAGAATTTATGATATCTGCTTTTCTTTTCAAGTAAACTCTTTACCCAGCATGGGGCTCGAATTCACAACCCCAAGATCTAGAGTCATATGCTCTACTGACTGAGCCAACCAGACACTCCCATGAAACCTACTTTTGATGATACTTCAGTGAGAGGAATTTTTAAAATTATATCAGAAACATAATTATCTGTGGTCCCATATTATAAACTTTATTTAGCAGTCACTGTAAAACCCACAGACCATTATAGAGCTTCACTAGCTACTGGCCCAGGGTTATAAGCACTTTTCTAGTGGATGAAGTTAAGAGAACAGAATTTCAGTTCTGTGGTCTGTACAACCTCTTTTATTCAGATGTTTTTTTCTTGCTATTTTGATTTCTTTATTTACACAAATTAAGAGTACTGCCTGATTATTTTATGTAAGCATATCATAAAGATAGAAATAGTCTATATAAAAAATTGCCTTTTTGTTCTTCAGTAGAAAACAGTTTATTAATTGCTTCACTCTTGTATGCATATTTTCAGTGTGGCTTTGGATAAAATTAGCAAATATATTTTAAAGTTCTTATAGATCATGAAATTTAAACTATGATTCCCTTGGCATGATTTTGAAATCTTTGGGAAGAAATCTTAGAAGAAGTAAGATAATTATTACTAATAACATCAATCCTAGCACTTTCATAGGAAGATTCTCATTTGGCCACTCTACTGATAGTTTCATATAAAAAATTTAAAAGCCATAACATGTTTTATAAATCGACTCTTACGTAGCCTTAAATTGATCTCAATCTTGAGTTAGAGGAATAGTGCTTCCCTATACCACATTTTATTCAGTGAATGGATATGAGGAAGACACAAACTGTTGCCTGTATTTGAGGAAAATTTGCCTTAACCATTTATGTGACAAAATATATTTGGCATTGTCTAGACAGAATTCTAATAAATACAACAATTTAAATAACACAAAATACAAACTTCAAACCAGATGTGTGGATATAATTCTGATGAGTGCTTTCATTTAATCATAGTCTCAATTAAGATACTACTGCTTTGAGGATTAAGTGTCCCTGACTATAATAATGACAGCTTTTCAGATGTTAATTATTATTTTTTAGTGTTGTTGGGAATATTAAAAGTGGACTTCAGACTCTGGTATCATAACTACAGAAAGTGCTTATTTTCAAGTCTTCGACCTCCCTACGTAGAGGATAAAAGTAGTCTGATTAAGTGGCACATACTCCCTCCCACCCCCTCACCAACTCCTCTCCTTGCACCCCTCCCCTACTTCCCACCACCAAAAGACTGTTTACTGTAAAGGTCTAAAAGCATTCATTTGAAAATGATCTGTTCTTTTTATTTAATGAGGTATTTTAATTGTGTATATTCTTAAGCTAATTTTAATATGAGGCTTCTTTTGTAAAGCTTGTGACACAAAATTTGACATGCATGAATATATCTTAGGCCAAATATGCATGTGACAGTTTGAAGCACATATCATGTGTCATTGTTGGTAATATCTGGCAGCATATCCTGTGTAAACCCCTGTTTTCTTTTTCTCTCTGCCACATGTTTATTCTAATTAACAAGACTTCAGAGGGAACTGATGCTTGAACACCAATTATTTTTCATTTTCTCTGTTACTGATTCTGTGAGGACTAATGTTACCTTTCTTTGGTTCCACAGTTATCAGTGGTTTAAAAGGGAGGCATGAAAATCAATTCTTGTTAAGCACCTGTTGCAGTAGGTGTTTTATGTATCTCATCTTATTTAATTATCACAGCAGTCATTCAAAGATTGATGTAATTTGCCCGAGGTATACAGGCAGTCATGCTGTGAGTTGGTATTCCACCAAGACTTAGTTAATTTCACTACCTTTGGCATTCCAAGCTCTAGATGCTAAGCTCTTAGCCCACTTTTGTCCCCCTATTCACTCATTTCTCACAGGTATCATTATACGGCAGCTGCTCTCTGAATCCTTTAGTGAGGAGGGGACATGTGAAAGAAAGGATTGATACTGCAGTCTGCCTGAAATAGCTTTATCTCTATTTTAAAAAATATTATGTGTTTCAAATTGGAAGCTTGAGAACCTTCTATATTCCCTCCTTTGTTTTCATCCTATTTTGAAACTCCCTACTCTTTTCACACCTTATTACATCCTACCACATTTAGCATATTTTTCTTTGTATCTACAGTATATATCTTCTACTCTTAGAAGATGAAATCTCGTAACCAGTTAGTAGCTTTATCATTTTTATTTTTGCTCTAGTTGCCCAAAAAGTGTGGTTAAATTTTGTATTCAGGCTTTTAAATTTTCTCTCATAGCACTTTGTACATACTTCTGTTATCACTTAACCTTGTATTACAGTTATTTATGTGTACTTTATTCATTTTGTTTCTACCAACAGCAGTGCCCAAGTAAATACTCAGTAAATGTTTACTGAGTAAAGATTTCTGAGGTAATTTACCGCCTGCTCTCTGGTCATTAGTCAGAGGTCCTGTACATGGGTACTGCTATTGGGATAATTTTATTCAAACTACATATGTGTTAATAGCTTTTGTTGTCACTATATATGTGCTTTTGTTATAAGCATTTTCAATTTTTTTAAACATAAGCGGGAATAAGTGAAAACATATGATAATTGGCTTTCTCTTTTTGACTTATTTCACTTAGCATTATCCCCTCCAGTCCCATCCATGTTGATGCAAAAGTTGGGTATTCATCCTTTCTCATTGCTGAGTAATATTCCATTGTGTATATGGACCACATCCTCTTTATCCATTCGTTTGTTGAAGGGCATCTTGGCTCTTTCCACAGTTTCTGTATTGTGGACATTGCTGCTCTTAACATTGGGGTGCATATGGCCTTTTCAGTATATCTGTATCTTTGGGGTAAATACCCAGCAGTGCAATTGCTGGATCATAGGGTAGCTCTGTTTTTAATTTTTTGAGGACCCTCCACACTGTTTTCCAAAGTGGCTGCACCAATTTGCATTCCCACCAACAGTGTAAGAGGGTTCCCTTTTCCCCAAACTTCTCCAACATTTGTTGTTTCTTGCCTTGTTAATTTTTGCCATTCTAACTGGTGTAAGGTGGTATTTCAATGTAGTTTTGATTTGAATTTCCCTGATGCCTAATGATGATGAACACTTTTTCATGTCTGTTAGTCATTTGTATCTCTTCTTTGGAGAAGTGTCTGCTCGTGTCTTCTGCCCATTTTCTGACTTGATTATCTGTTTTATGGGTGTTGAGTTTGAGAAGTTCTTTATAGATCTTGGATATCAGCCCTTTGTCTGTAGTGTCATTTGCAAATATCTTCTCCCATTCTGTAGAAGGAAGGGAAAAATGAAGGGGGAGGAAACGGAGTGGGAGATGAACTATGAGAGACTATGGACTCCAGGAAACAAACGGAGGATTTTAGAAGGGAGGAGGATGGGAGGATGGGTGAGCTCGGTGATGGGTATTAAGGAAGGCACGGATTGCATGGAGCACTGGGTGTGATATGCAAACAATGAATCTTAGAACACTACATCAAAAACTAATGATGTACTGTATAGTGACTAACGTAATTCAATTAAAAAATAGAATACAAAAAAAAATAAACTTAGGCAGGAAATACAGTATTCTTTGCAATTTATTTATCTTTTTAATGCTTGTCACTACTATTAGTGGATTATCAGTGACTGTGATTCTGTGAAGTATTATATTGTGGACTTGGTTTTTTGTTGTTTTTATAGGATCTATAAGAAAAGTTATATTGGTCTTCATCATTGTTACCATCTTGGTAACAATGAAACTTTCACTACTTATCTTTTGTAAAGCTTTTCAAATTATTAAATTTAGTTCATTTTTTTTTTTTTTTTAAGATTTTATTTATTTGACAGAGAAACACAGCGAGAGAGGGAACACAAGCAGAGGGATTGGTAGCGGGAGAAGCAGGCTTCCCGCAGAGCAGAGAGCCCGATGTGGAGCTCGATCCCAGGCCCCTGGGATTTGACCTGGGCCGAAGGCAGACGCCCAACGACTGAGCCACCCAGGCGCCCCAAATTTAGTTCATATTTTAAACTGTCAAATGAAAGTACACTGATTTTTGTTGGTGAGGTTTTTGGTCTTGGAGTTACTTTTTGTGCATGGATGACATACTTAACAATTATTTGTGTTATATTGGAGTTGCAAATTATAAAATCTAGTTTTTATAATGTTTTTCAGTTTAATATGTGCTGTTATAAATATAGTAAGTTTTATATACAAATGAGAGCAGTCTTTTACTTATTACTGTTTGTCTAATTTGTCCTTCAGATTCAGTTCTTCTAAAAGACTTAGAACTACTTAGTTAATGGAACAAATCAAATTACATTATTCATTAATCGACACATAGACATTGTTAATTTGTTAAGTTCAGTATAGCTGATTTTTAAAAAATACTTACAAATCTAGCAAATGAAACCCTCTGCTATACTTACAGAACTCTTATAAGTCAAATAAATTATACTTATAAATGTGGTGAATCATTAATCATCCTTTTTTAGAGAACTACAGAGCATACAAAGTATAGCTGATAATACAGAAACTTGTTACTCCTGGGGAAATGCAACATATGTAAAGTATAAATAAAACACTTATTTAAGAATACCCATCTAAGGCTCACTGAAGCAAATGATTAGTTTACAGTGATTCAGGTTTGAGATCCTGAACCTGGATACTACTTCTAGGATGATTCTGTCTAAGGATTTTTTTTTTTTTTTAAGATTTATTTATTTATTTTAGAGGAGAGAGAGAGAGTGTGGAGGAAGGGTCAGAGGGAGAGGGAAAGAGAATCTCAAGCAGATGCTCCGTTGAGCAAGGAGCCCAGCACAGGGCTCAGTCTCAGGACCCCGAGAACATTACCTGAGCCAAAATCAAGAGTCAGATGCTTATCCAACTGAGCCACACAGGTGCCCTTGGATATGTCCAACATCTCACTTTGGTCCAATGAATAGAATCTCCTTTTACTATCTGATGAGATTCTTCCTCCTCTTTATGGTCATTGACTCCATGGGCAGTGAGCCAGATATGTCCCCTTCTAGCTGTAAGTTGTCATTTTTGACAAAACCAACATTTCTAATTCATATTAAATGTTAAATATAATATATATGACCAAAAGAGTAAAATTATTAGTAATGCTATGTAGTGACAGGATGACTGTGAGATTAGTATATCTTCTTATATAATTCTGTGTGTTTTATATTATGACTCAATACAAAATACATATTTGTATTCAGTAAATTTCTGTTGAGTGTCAAGTCATATTTAGTGAGAATATTAATAGCACTTATTGAGCATTTACTATGTCCTAGGCATTGTTCTAAATGCTTTATACCAGTTTAACATGTATAATTTTCACATGCAGTTTTAAGAAATAATACAGAAAGATCTTTATACCCTTCACCCAGTTTCCTCCATTCTTGACATCTTGTAGAACTGTAGTGTAATATCATAACCAGGAGATTGACATTGATACAACCCACAAGCCTTATTCATATTTCATTCATTTTGTTCCAACACAAACATTCCTTAGGCTACCTGCCCCCCCCTTTTTTAAAGATTTTATTTATTCAGGAGAGAGAGCATGCACACACATTTGCACAAGCAGGGGGAAGGGGCAGAAGCAGATTTTGCCACTGAGCAGGGAGCCCACTGTGGGGCTCGATCCCAGGACCCTGGAATCATGACCTGAGCTGAAGGTAGCCTCTTAACTGACTGAGCCACCCAGATGCCCCTGGACTACCCATTTGTAGCCTTAGCCACCTACCTCACTTCTTTCTCTCCCTAACCTCTGACAACCACTAATTTGTTCTCATTTCTAAAATTTTACCATTTTACTAATGTTACATAAATGGAATCATGTAGTATATATGCCTGACATTAGTTCTTTCCATGCAGTGTAACTCCTTTGAGTCCCATACAAGTTATTCCATATATTAATAGGGATGATGATGATGATTACTGAGTAGAATTCCATAGTATAGGTATAGCATAGATGGTGTAACCATTCACCTGCTGAAGGACATTGGGATTGTTTCCAGTTTGGGGCTATTATGGGTAAAGCTACTATGAACATTTATGTATGAGCTTTTTTTTTTTTTTTTTTTTTTTTTTACGTATGAGCTTTTTGAGAAGTTTTCATTTCTCTGGGAATACTCAAGTGTACAATTGCTGAGTCATATGGTAGATACATGTTTAGTTTTGTAAGGAACTACCATACTCTTTTCCAGAGGGCCTTTTCAATTTTACATTTTCACCAGCAGTGTATGAGTGATCTTGTTTCTCCACAGGCTCACCAGCATTCTATTTTAGACATTCTTGTAGGTGTGTAGTAATGCATTGGGGTATTGCAATTTGCATTTCCTTAATGGCTAATGATGTGTCAAACATCTTTTCATATGCTTTTTTTGCCATCTATATATCCTTTTTGGTGTATCTTTTGCCCATTTTCTAATTGCTTTTTTTACTGTTAAAATTTTAGAGTTCTTTATATGTTCTAGATATAAGAACTTTATTGGAAATGTGGTTACAGATATTCTCTCCCAGTCTATGGCCTGTCTTTTCATCTTCTTCATAGGATGTTTTACAGAACAAAAGGGTTGGGTTTTTTTTATTATTATTATTTTCATGAGGTTCAGTGTATCAGTATTCCTCTAAACTGAATTTCATGATTTAGCATCCAGACAAGTAAACTTAAGAGAAAATAAGATTTGAATAAACTTAAGTCTGCTAAATTGGGATAAAACTAAAACTGTTGATCATGTTTTAGGATGGGTATTTAGGTAGTCATATGTACTGTGATTGTGCTGTGCTTATATCTTATATCTTATTACTTGAAAAACTCTACAGTGTATTCTCTCCATTTATACCCATGCGTGTGTGTGTGTGTGTGTGTGTAATTATTCCTGTTTTATAGTTGAGGAAACTGAGGCTCAGGAAAATCCGGTAACTGTGCCAGTGGGTCTGTAATAAATGACAGAACCTGAACTTAAAACCTGTTCTTTCTGGCTCCAAAGCCTGTGCTCTTCAACAACAGCCTTGCATTTTTGTTGCAGTATGTATTTTATGTAAGTCATAAGAATCAGACTTGTTCTTAATGATGTATCCATTGTGCCTGTTACTCTTAAAGTCCATACATTGTCTTATCTTAAAGCCTAACAGCATTTCTTGTTTTATCAGCTTTAATGTTGACCTGTTTGGTTAACCTGTTTGGCTGTGTTGGAAATAAACCTTTTCCCTGTCTCTTGTCTCTTAGATATAAGATTAATAATATGATTAGCCTGCAGTTTACACTATAGTTGTAACACACATTATCTCTAAGAATTTGAGTGTAACTCTTGAACTGTCACTTTAAGAAAATACATAAGGTTCACTAAACTTTTACAAATTTAATTTATGATTTTTATAAATTTGATTCCTTTGCCTCTGCTCAGTGTATCCAAGGCAAATCAACCACATAATGTTTCCATACAAGAAGGTTATTGTTTCATTGATGAGGTTACATGAGCAGAGGAAGGAGGAAGAGCACCAGCTGGTAGCACCCCAACCATCTTCGCCAGCCAGTAGCACCCCAACTTTATATTCTGTTTGGTGTATTTAAGAAATGAGTAACATATTTGTTAAAGTAATAAGGGCAGTTTCAAAGATGACTTGTTGAAGTCCTCTTATTTCTTATGAGAGAGCGGTAATGCTTCTTGGAAACCACTGAAAATAGTTTGCATATTTACAAATAAATGGCCAGATTAAGTTAGTATTATATTATATTACTGTTGGAGCAGCTTTCCTGTCTGTCAGGCTAAGATTCAGATTACATGGATATTGTTAGCATTGTCCAGTTTCATGTATACTAAATCAAAGTTTGCAGAATTCATGTTGGTGGAGCTTTTTCTATCTTTAAAATTATTGCTATATTCAAAAGGAAGGTAGCTTTTAAATATTTCTAACATAATTTAGTCTTCTCTGCTGAACTTCAGCTTAGGTTTAATGATATCTGCCAAGAAATTTGCATGAATCTACCCTCCATTCCCATTGCCCTTCCAAACCTCTGTACAGTACTTGAATGTATAATCTATCTGTGAAGGACTTTTGTTTTAAGGGGCAGTAACTCCTGAAATTGAGTAGTTTTCATAATCTTTGATATAACTTACGCAGACACTTAACTGCTCTTTTCTAGAATACTAAATTTTAAAGAATAAGAATATAAAGGCAGTCTGATAAATATTGAATAGATGTTTATTACATTTTTGATTGAGGTATTTTGGGTAATTGTTTTTTTAAAGGAAGGTTTTTGTTACATGAGAAACAGCATTTCACTTTAATGAGAGTTTTCTTGGTTACTGTGCTACAGAACTGAGTTAGAAAATGTTAATAGTACAAGGCCTTTTCTCCTCCACCAAGCAAATAACATCATTACAATGGTTGTTGAAGTTATACCTTTATTATCACTGCTCAGATTTGGGAGAGTAGAAAAAAAGAGAGCTACAGGGAAATTATAAGCCAGTTTTCTAGGAATAAGAGTGGAGGACACTTTCTGTTTTTTAATATCTAGCTAAGCCCACTTGGGGCCTTTTTAGCCTATTGTTTTCAGGTTGTTATAATATGTATTATAGTTATTCATCTCACGATTTTGTTACTAAGTAGGGGGTGAATGAATCTTGAAAAGTTTTTTTGACTTTGGTGAAAATCTTAGTGTTTTCAGCTAGGGACTATGGATGATACATTTTAAGTTTATTCTTTTTAATTGAGAGTATAGTCCTGACCCTCCTTTTCCTCTGACCCAGCCCCAGTTGTCATCACATAGACTTGCATTATTCAGACAGCCTCTCACCCGTCTTCCTGATGTTACCTCTTAACCAAGTCGTCGTACACAGTACTGCTTTCCATTAGCCTTCAGAAAAAGCCTCTTTCATCACGTCACTTCCTTTGCTAAAAAGTCTTAAAAGCCTCTTCATTGCCTGGAAGATAGAAAGCCCTAAGTGGGTGGTGGCTATTTTAAATTATTACTACAGTCCTCTATTCATTTATTTCTTCTCTGAACTCCCCAAACCCTTATTATCTCCACATAGTTAATCCTTGATTGTGCATCACATCGATTTCAGTTTCATCTTGTGTGAAATGTATTAACTTCCTAAATTGAAGGATATCAGTCATACTGTTTTAAAAAATCTTCTAAGAGTTCAGTTAGTGAAATGAATTGCTTTATATTCAGTGCATATTAACTGTCAAGATTTTATCAAGTATCAAGGCTTTTTTACATACTTACCACAGATACTTAACTATTACTGGAATACAATTTTTAACATTTATTATGTATCCACTGAATACACAGTATAAAGCTGAGAAAGGTAAGGGTGCCTGAGTGGCTCAGTTGGTTAAGCATCCTTCAACTCTTGATCTCTGCTCAGATCTTGATCTCAGGGTCGTGAGTTTGAGCCCAACCTTAGGCTCCATTGTGGGTGTGGCATCTACTTAAAAAAAAAAAAAGCTGGGGGCGCCTGGGTGGCTCAGTCATCAAGCCTCTGCCTTTGGCTCAGGTCATGATCCCAGGGTCCTGGGATCTAGCCCCGCATCGGGCTCCTTGCTTGGCAGGAAGCCTGCTTCTCCCACTACCATTCCCTCTCTCGCTGTGTTTCTCTCTGTCAAATAAATAAAATCTTTGAAAAAAAAAAAAAGCTGGGAAAGGTAGGTCACAAGCTTGTATCATGTCTGTTTTTCTTACATCTTAGTTTATGTCCATACTTAAAAACAGATTGTTTTTTTGTACTAGATCTATAATAGTAACATTGAAGAAAGTGAGCTATGCCTCTGAGATTAAAAAAAACAACCAAACTTGTCTTTAATATTTAGGAATTTGAAATCATTTTCTCATAAAGCACTATATGAAAATGTATAAAAAATGTAAAAATTTTTTAAAATTCTATATGTAAATATGAGTATATGAGTATATTTACTTATAAATATATATACTTATAAAATATAAGGCATTATTCTCTTCTGATATGTTTTTATGATTTTTCATCCCTGGAAACTTAAAATATTAAAACTTAACATCTTAAAATGAAATAACAGTTGGGGGCAGGGTGTTTATTATTTTTAAGATTCACTAATTCGTAATCTCTTTCTTTGTGTCTCTGTCTTTCTGTGTGCATTGCATACATAGTTCTTTACTCTTTTCCACAACAGTCTTAAGAGATACAGAATGTCCCAATTTTCCAAAGAAACTGGATGCAGAATCATAGAGTGCATAAATGATAGTGCTATTCACACACTGGCTGGTTCCAGGGCCTTTGCACTGTCGTGAGGCTTTCTTCATTATGGTCATGCTTCTGTAAATGGAACTGAATTTTAAGAGTGGGCAATACATTGAAATTATTAACAATAAATTATGACATAGTGGTAATCACAGTTGTCAGAGGAAATGGGATATCTGGTATTTTGAAACTTTTTTTGTAGATTCTGATTTATTTTTCTTTTTAATTTTTTAAATTGAAGTATAGTTGATATACACCATCATGTCAGATGTACAACATGATTTCACAACTCTATACATTATGCTATGTTCACCACAAATGTAGTTACCATTTGTCCCCACACAACACTATTACAGTACCACTGAATACTGACTGTATTCCCCATGCTGTACCTTTTATCCTTGCGACTTCTTCATTCCATCACTGGAAGCGTGTATCTGCCACTCCCCTTCACCCACTTTTCCCATTCCCCCACTTTCCTCCCCTCTGGCAACCATCAATTTGTTCTCTATTTATGAGTCTGTTTCTTGAAAATTTTCAAATGTATAGAAAAATTAAAATAATTTTTGATTAAAAATTAAATTAATATACAGACAAGACTTTATACCATTCACCTAGATTCACCAGTAGTTAACATTTTCCCACATTCGTGCTCATGCACACTCTCTCTCAACCATTTGAAGATATGTTTCAGACAGACAACATGGCTCCTCATCCCTAAATATGTAAGGATGAATTTCTTAAAGGGTGTTATCCATATAACCATTATCCTGACAACCATTAAGAATTTGACATTAATTCAGTAATATTATCTAATGTTCATTCTGCATTTTTTCAGTTATTCCAAAAATGTCTTATAGCTGATTTTTCCCTCCAACCCATTATTCAGTCAAGATTTATTTTTGTATTTAATTGTTATATCTCAGCAATCCTTTTTAATCTTTTTGTATTGTTTTGTTCTGTCTGAATTATTTGAAGAATTGAAGCCAGTTGTCTGGTGTTTTCTCCCCTTTTCTTTTCTTTTTTGGCCATTTGTCTTTAGAATGTCACCCATTTCAGATTTGTCTGATTGCTTCCTTGTGACTAGATTTACTTGATTTTATGTTAAGCATTTTTTATAATATTACCACATCTGTGATATTGTTTGCTTCTGATTACACTGTATCAGAAGGCATCTGATGCCAGGTTTAAATTTCTGATCTATTAATTTTAATTCACAGCAAAAAAGACTTAATTGTTTGAAATCTTTTTTTCATTTTTCAAATAGACAACAACCGAACGACCTTTCATTCAGAAGCTTTTTCGTCCTGTGGCTGCAGATGGACAATTGCATACGCTAGGCGATCTCCTCAAAGAAGTTTGTCCTTCTGCAGTTGCTCCTGAAGGTAATATAGTCAACCATTAAAACATTTCTTTCATTTCTTTTTGTTACTGAGGTGTAACATAAGCATTCTGCATTTATAAATAACATTTATTGGTTACTTCAGGAAAATGTTTTCATTATCTTATAGAGAATAATCTTTTGAAACAGAAGCACTTAAGATTTGATTTATTATTTTATAAAGTATTGACACTAACAAAATAAGGAATTGACTCTCTTTGGCAAAAAAAAATACTTTTTAATTACTCTCATCACCTTTCTGGTACCCTGGGTCTTTCATTTGTGCGTTCAGTTCTGGTAAATAACTATTTTACATTTTGCATCGTGTCTTTTCATTCTAAAGGAATAAGAGATGGCAAAAAAATTTTCTTACCTTTGGTTAATATTTTAAAGTTCAATGTATTGAATAACAGGTAAGTATTTTGTTTGGAATTTCTACTACTTCCTAATGTTTCAGCATTGTTCGCTTAGGCATTGATATTTCTTTCACATGTGCAGTTAAGAAGTTATCCTATTTCATAGTCCTCATTTTATAGCTCAGGTTAAAGTTAATTTCGTGTAGGCAAAGGAAAAAGTATAAAAAGTGCTGAATTCTGTTTTCTTAATTGCAATATAAGGAACACAAAGAAAATGCAAAAAACAATAAAAGAAGAAAAATGCTGTCATCTCCTAACTCATAGAGACCATAGCTGACACACACATGCATATGGACAGTTGATTATTGAGAGAGATGTATATGTGTTTATAAAATTTTATTTCCTGCCTTGTGTTTCACCTAGCACAACATAAGCATAGTTTTAGTCATTAAGAATACTTTAAAGCTGTGGTTTGTTTTTTTGTTTGTTTTTTTGGGGGGGTTTTTTTTTTTGGTTGGTTGTTTGTTTTTTTAAAGCTGTTTTTTAAGTAGCAGCACTGTGGTCCTTCATATCAGTGTACTATAATTTGATCATCACCCTATTACTGAATGACTTGCAATCATAGTTTTGTTACAAGCTATTGGGGAAATTTCAGTGGACTGTTACTATAGTTGTTAATATGTTGTACAGACTTGTGTTTATTATATAGAGAAATTTTTAAGCTTGCTACTTTATATTCTTTATGGAAAGAGGTAAGGTATTAATAAATATATTAATATTATTAAAACTATAACTTCAGCAGATAATGGCATGTTTCTTATTAACATATTCTAAGTTGGGTGATTATATTATTATTTATGTGACTAATTAACTATATCACACAGTTCAAGAAGCATGTGGTGTCTAAGGAAATAGTTTGCCTAACAACCACAGTTAGAAACAAAGTGGGACTAGGAAAATGTTGAAATTTCAGCCTAAATGACTAAACAAAGAATATGGAACTCAAAATAGGTCACTTAGTCTGTGACTGTAACTTTTCCCCTTAATCACATGTGCTTGCCTTTCCTGGCATTCCCGTATCTAGCCCTTCTAGCGTGCACAAATGCTCAATAGGAGGAGTGAAGGGGGCATCTAAAATACCATCAGAACTGGGACCGAAGGGGTTAATGAAAAAGATCGTTGACTGCTACTCAAGATTGTTGAATTTAAACAAGTTTCATTGGTTTAAGAGGGTATAAATATTATTGTATAAGGTTACTTATCATTTGTCGTCACTGTGCTCTACTAGACTCCATAGGCAAGGCTTTTGATGGTGTCTTATACATTCTCCTATCTCTCGTGCTAGGGTAAAAATGTTTACTCAGTATTTCACATACAGAATTCTTTCCTTGTGTCATTACCTGAACCACTATTTAGGATCATTAAATCATGGCACAGTTAATATTAAGTTGATTGTAATACTGTTGGAGAATCGTAGTCTATCTTTATTGCTGTGTAATTTTAGTTTTCAGTAAGAGTTTCAATTAAATAATTTTTTGCACCTTCAAATTTTAGTTTTAATAAATTTGTAAGTCGTGCAGCTATCACCGTAATTTAGTTTTTTAAAACATTTCTATCACTTCAAAAATTCCCTTGTGTTCGTTTGCAGCTAATCTCTGCTCCTACTGCCAGATGTAGACAACTGGGTCTGCTTTCTGTCTCTGTAATTTACCTCTTCTGGATATTTTGCATAAACACAATCGTGTGAAATTGCAACTGTTTTTTTTTCACTTAGTGTAATGTTTTTGGGTTTCATCCATATTGTATCATTTATCAGTAGTTTGTTCCTTTTTATTACTGAATAGTATTCAGTTGGGTATATGTATGATATTTTGTTTATTCATTCACTGACAGATGGGTATTTGGATTGTTTCCAGCTTTTCACTTTTATGTATAATGCTGCTATGAACATTTGTATACAGGTTTTTGTGTGGACATAGGTTTATATGTTTCTTGAGTAGATTTCTGGGAATGGAATTGCTTGGTTGCATGATAGGTTTGTCTTTAATTTTTTAAGAAACTGCTAAAGTTTGGCAAAGTGGCTGCATCATTTTGCAGTCCTTCTAGCTTTGCATCCTTGGCAACATACATTTTTTGTTTTATTATAGCCATCCTAGTGGCTGTGCAGTGATATTTCTTGGTTTTATTTTTTATTTCCCGAACTAATGATGTTGAGTATGTTTTCCTGTGCTTATTATTTGTGGATATATTTGGTGAAATGTCTGTTCAGATGCCTTTCTCGTTTTTTCATGGAGTTTTCATCTTATTACTGAGTTTTGAGAATTATTTGTATATTCTGGATACAAGTCATTTTTTTTTTTAAGTTTTATTTATTTAAGTAATCTCTGCACCCAACATGAGGCTCGAACTCATGACCCTGAGATCAAGATCCACTTGCTTTTTTGACTGAACCAGCCAGGCACCCCAGGATATAAGTCTTTATCAGACATATGATTTGTAATTATTTTCTCCTACTAATCAATGACTTCTTAATTTTCTTTCGAAAAGTAAAAGTATTTAATTTTGATGAGGCCCTATTAAAGTTTTTTTTATGTATTATCTTCAGTTAAATAATTTTTAAAATTTTATTTATATTGTTCCCAAATCAGAAAGTATGTAAAGGAATTTATTGCAAAGTCTCTCACCCTCCCTATATCTACCAAACCCTACCTAATTCAGTTTCCCTCTCCAGGGACAACCAGTATTGCCATTTTCCTGTATCTCCTTACAGAGCTATTTAAGTAAACTTTTATTTTTGAACTAAAGTTACAGAAATTTTCACTGAGAAATTCCGAGTAACTTTTACTGATTCAGGAATAATCTTACCATTCCGTTTCATTTTCTCCATGCTATAAGGGTTGGTTTTTTTGTTTCTCTTTTTAAATCTGTTTAATGTATATTTTGCCACTTTCTTGAGGATTTGGGAATATAGATTAGTTTTTTTCATTTGAAGTATAATTAAGATATTAATCATTTTTATTGCTAACAGAAATGGGACTCATACACTCCATACCTGTCCCATCTGCAAGCATCGGCTTTCAGTTACTCATTTCTCTGTACTGTATTTTTCATCCTTTTTTGGTACTTTGTGGTGTTTTAAAGAACACTGAAAAAATGCTTTTATCAACTAAGAGTAATTGAAATTACTTTATCTAGTGACAGATGGTACGTAGACTTACAGTGGTGATCATTTCCTAATGTACAGAAATTATGGATCAATGTTGTACACCTGAAACTCATATAATATTGTATATTAACTCTATTTCAGTTAAAAAAAAAAAGCAATTGAAATTTAAGTTTATATTGAAATGGCTTCCTTACTGTTGGTTTTTTTAGAGAGTGAAACAGGGGGAGAGGGAGAGAGACTCTTAAGCAGGCCTCACATCCAGCGTGGAGCCTGAGCGGGACTAGATCCCAGGACCCATGAGATCATGTCCTGAGCTGAAATCAAGAGTCAGACAGTTAACCAGCTGAACCACCCAGGTGCCCCTTTACTGTTCTTACATATTTTTTGACAATCTACTTTGAAAAACTTACATCACTTAAAATTTACCTCTTAATTAGATCCTTGCCTGCGACACCTCAGTGGCTCAGTCAAGTATCTGCCCTCAGTTCAGGTCATCATCCTGGGGTCCTGAAATTGAGCCCCACGTTGGGAGCAGGCAGCCTGCTTCTTCCTCTCCTTCTGCCTGCTGCTTCCCCTGCTTTTGTGTGCTCTCGCTGCTGTCTCTCTCTGTCAAATAAATAAAATCTTAAAAAAATAAAGTAAGATCCATGCCTACTGAGTAAGAACATTACAAAGAAACTCAGACTCTTGGAAGAAGACTGTTCTGTAATGGTGTATGTCCCAACCAGCAGCAAAATTAACAAAATGATGAGGGGAGATTTACTACAGAACAGGAAGAAATTGTTTGGGTGTTAATTTTGTATTTGACATCTTTAAAGAATCTTTAATTATAGAACCCTAAAGTTAATTTAGTTCAGTCTCTTCATTTCTTAGATGAGTAGCTAAGGGTCTCTTAACTTCCTAGTTGCAGAACTAGGTTTAGAACTCAGATTTCCATCTCCTGGTTTATTGGGTTTTTTGCTTTAGTGTGCTTCCATTTGTTTTCATTTTCACTTCTCCAACCTTTTAACTTTTTTGTTTAGTTTCAAATAATATTTTGAAATGTTTGCTTTTTTTCTAACTCTTTATTTTATGATATATGTTTTAGTACCTGATCCTGCATTCATGCTGTTTTCTCCTACAGTATTTACTGGTATGACCTTAAGGAACCTGAACTTATACTGTTGTTTTGTCCATTTTGTTCTTTTTAGTGTTCCTGTATATAATTCTGGCCACTTTCTTGTTGAACTTATAAAATGGTGGCTATTGACAATCAGACATGAAAATGAAAAGCAGTCATGCACTTTGAGCTGGTGCTCTCTTATCAGAGTGCACGTTCATGTTCTTTTGCCATTCCTACACCCAAATCACAATACATACAAGATTAGCGTGGCTTTGCACAGTAATGACATGCAGATTTGTGAAGTGTTTTATTCTTTTAAAGGCTCTTTATTCTCTCCTAAATTTGTAGCCTCCCCAATCTGCACATCCATCCCTGGAGGAAAGCAATGTGATTTGCCTTACATTTTTTGTGAAGGGGGCCAGTGAGGTAGCCACTCAAGACTAAAATCTACAAATCTGCCTTTTAGGCAATTTCAGATGCTGTAGGTGGGTATCTTTGTGACAGACTTCTTCCCAGCTTTCCCAGCTGTCACATGCTTGCCTTGATTGGAGTACACACACATACTGTACACATGCTTCATTGAAATGGTATAAATAGCACTTTTGAGGTACTTTTGATAGTACCTTTCATACCAGAGGAGGCCACGTTTCTAACACCAGTATCTTATCTTTGGAAAAATTTTTATTTGCCTCTTCCTTTTGTAACCTCATATTAGAAAATAACCGTCGTTTCAGGATCTGTGGGGAGTATCCAAAACACCAAGTCACTGTTTCAGTAAAGAACTGTTTACTGTCTGGTTCATTCCACCTGTGGTATTGTCAGATGTGAAGCATTTTGAAACACCTGCACCCGACTTAAGTTGAAAGCGAAAGACTGTAAGATTGGGTGTGTGTGGATAAGAACTAGCTGTCATCACCTGATAAAAAGAGAAAGTACTTCGTAAATGTTATGTGGCACTATTGTCTACTACTCCTTACAACAAGTGATTCATGCATGAAGGAATTTTGCCTTATTTCATCATATGAAAGTAGTATTTATGAAGACGTGCTTTAGGTCATTGTTCTCATGGAGTAACTAATGATGAACTGCTTTGTGTGTTCCTTTTTTTTGTTTTGTTTTGTAAGTGGCTAGAGGAGTTAGCCAAATTAGAGGTAACAAGGAAATAACCAAAGGTGAGCTCAGGTAAATATTTTTGGTGGTGTCAGCTGTAGTTAAAATGACTCAGAGCTAAGCTTCTGTACCAGACCTGAAGTGAAATACTTCTTTCTTTGTTCATTAAAAACAACTTACAAAAAAGTAACAACAAAAATTTAAAAACATAACTTTTCTTCTTTTACTTTAGAGAATACAAAACACCTCTAAGCTTTGCCCAATCATATTTTATTTCCCAGTTTTCTAATGTAATAAATAAGAACCTTCGAAATTAAGCTTATGAGAATAAAAATGTCCATTTTCACTTTAAGTTCATATCAGAGTTCCAGGTGATCAGTTCTCTGTCACAGTTGGGCTGGTTTAAAGCTGAGAATGTATATATGCTGTTGTACAGATAGAGCGTAAGCGTAGGGAAAGGCGTACGTACATTCCATGGCAAATCAGTGAAGTTTCCCAGCATCTCTCTTACCAACAAATACAGCCCTGTGACCACTTGGCTTTTTGCATTTTCCATTTCTGCTCTGCTTCCTGGGAATTTATTTACTCCTTCAGACCCTTCCTGACTCCCATTTAACTTTTGGTTTCCATTTGATGTTGTGGATTTTATTCTTTGCCAGTCATTTCCTTTGCGTCATACTGACTTCTGGCACTGGACACAGTAAGAGGTGTGAGACGTAGTTCCTGCTTTTATGAAACTTTGATACAGTTAGAATGGGCAGAAAGATGCCCACATGTGGTGTGTGCAGGAACGGAGATATGCAAAGAATTTTAGGAAGCACCTGGAATTGTTCTTATCTATTCTGGATGAGGTAGTGAAGACTGAGCTGTCTTAAAAGATGAGCAGAAATTAGGGCCGCCTGGGTGGCTCAGTGGGTTAAGGTTCTGCCTTCAGCTCAGATCATGATCTTGAGGTCCTGGGATAGAGCACCGTATCGGGCTCTCTGCTCATTGGGGAGCCTACTTCCCCCTTTTTCTCTCTGTCTACTTGTGATCTCTCTTTCTGTCAAATAAATAAATAAAATTGTTAAAAAAAAAAAAAAAAAAAAAAAAGATGAGCAGAAATTAGATGAAAAGGAGAGACCAGGTCAGACATACCGCCTGAGCACCATAGAAACAGAATCCTTCACCCGCTACCCAAGGTCTAGTTGCTAGGGGTAATACCTGGTCTAACATGTTCATCTAAAATTTCCCTACTCTGTTTGCTGAAGGACTGACTAGCCAGATTTTTCAACTTCTGTCCCATAAATGTGAAGAAAATTTTCAGTGATGTCAGAAATATGGGAAAAGTACTGAGGAGCTAAATAATTGTATCTATTTGCTTGCTTAGTACATTGGAAGATAATGTTAACAGCTAGGGTTAGGGATAATTATACCCCATTTAGGTCATCTAACTTAAAAAATTATGTTGCTTTAGGGGTGTCTGGATGGCTCAGTCGGTTAAGATTAAATAAATGTTTGCCTTCACCTCAGTCATGAACCCCAGGTCCTGGTATTGAGCCCCACTTCTGGCTTCCTGCTTAGTGGGGAGTCTACTTCTCCCTCTCCCTCTGCCACTCCCCCTGCTCATTCTCTCACTCTCTCTCTCTCTCTGAAATAAATAAAATCTTAGAAAAAGTTATATTGCTATATTTTTATGAGAAAAACAGGATAGTTTTTTTTACAAAAAGTAAAAGAAGATTGTGCATTCACCTTTTTCTCCTTCACTCTGTAACATAAGATTAGGTTGTTTATAAAGTGAATTAAGTATTTGATGTTACAATTTTTTTCCAGACATAGAACAATTAGAGACACATCTAAATCTCATGTTATTCGTAGGAGGCAGATCCTTTGAGTGTTAGAATTGAAGTTGGTTGATTGATATCTTGTGATTCGAGGTTTGAGCCAGCAGTGGTCACTTCTGTCGGCATGCTGACACTGACCCTCTCTACAAAGCTGGTATTTGAGTTCTCAAATTCATTCCACAGAAATCTAAACCCAGCAAACCCCCCAAACTGCAACAGAACGAGGGCTTAGGAGTAAGAATAATGGGTTTTACAATTTCAGTGCTTCTTTTTTCTCTCTTAGAATTTGTTTTCATTGTAGTATCCCTTTGTACCTTCATACTCATTTAGAAGATCATTTAGTTGTTTTTTTCTTCTTCCCTCCCTCCCTCCCTTCCTTCCTTCCTTTTTTTTTTTAATGGATCCAGGTTTCTTTTTCTACAAAATAAGGATAGTTCCCACTACTAGCCTCATAGGATGGTTGTAGGGCTTAAAGTATTTGTTTAAATGAGATTTCATAATCATATTTTTCCAAGGTTTTAGAGTTAACATCTTTTTCCTGCAGTTTTGTTAATATTTTTTTTTTTTTACAAATAACTGTACTCGTAGGAAATTTACAAAATAGAGGTGGAAGGAAGCACTATTTTCTTGTTTGTTGATAATCCCACTCTGCACAGACAAGTACTTGATATTCGACGTATGCACAGAAGGTATAAATTTATGATGAACTTTAAATGTAATCTGATAGTGTAACTGCTTATATATCAGATTATGACAAGAGTTCTTTGCCACTGATTTTTACTTTTTGTTTTTTTTAATAAGTGATTAGAATGTGCCAGAAATCTGACTCTGACAAGAAAGAAAGAAGCCAGGGCGTCTACTTAATCTCTGTAGCCAGCTCAGTTATCATACACTAGTTAAAATATATTTAATGTAGAAATCTTAAGGCAGGGGTGTCTGAAAGTATTGCTCTTCGTGGAAGTTTTTCATTGCAGACCCTGAGCAACAGTTCCCACATTTATCTGAAGTTTCAGCAATCCACAAGTAATCATTGAAGACCCATTCATAGCTCTGCTGAGATACTGTGAGCCTGTGAGACTAGGTCACTGGTCACTCACCCTTTCAGTCTCATCCTGACAATCTTCATTGCTCTCTCACCCTCACTGGATGCATATTTTATGTGAAAGAATGATGTAGTGTCATTCACAATGGGAGTTCAAAAGCTCTTTTAAATATAGCCCTCATGGGCAAAAATCTACTGTATTCAAGTTTGGACAGAAGCAAGTTGTTAGGCTCAGTTTAAACTTGGTACTTACAGTAGTTTCTTTTCTGCCATCAAATTCTAAATGAAAAGTGAAATTCTTTGCCTTAACTGTTTTCACTCTCCCTCCATCTTTGTGCTTTTCCCACCCCATGGACAGAATGGACTAATCTTGGTGATACAGAACCTGTTAATGAGTTAGTTGATTGATGTATGTCTTTTGTGAAGTCAAAGAAATAATAAACTGTTAATTTTCCATATTCTCCTTAATTTTCCTTATTCTCCCTGAGTGGAAGTGAGATTACAGTACCTGTCAGAAGATGCCTCTGATTTCCTCTGAATTATTGTTCTTTATGTAAGTCTCAAGTTAAATTAATTTATTTGATTTTTTCAAAAGTAGGTATAGACACTTGCACAATTAATATTTCATCTTTAACCCTACAAAATAAAATTCCCATAACAAAATAGTAACACATGCAGGTGATTAAAAGCTAGTCATCTCTTCATTAAAACAGTCCTGTGAGACTTCATTCTGACCATATATAAACAGTGTAATTATTGCTTATATTTTAAATAAAACACTGAACTATCCTGTAATTGATACTTGATAAATATTAATGGTCCCTATTACACTCAACTAGAATTATACTGGTTCATTTTATGAAAGCAGATACAAAACATTTGAATCTTTATTTTTGAAGTTTTATTTTGTTTTTTGAGTTTAAAAGAGTAAGTTTAAATTTCCTTTATCATATTTTTATCTAATTATCAGGAGGCTTTTATCAGTTTATTAAGATGGTCTTACAGCCTCTTAATTTGATAGAGTTCTCTTTTAATTATTTAGCAGGTTATGGGTTTTGTTTTTTGGGGGTTTTTTTTGTTTGTTTGTTTAAAGTTTGGTTTATGTCTTCCTCATTAAGAAATATAAAGATTATAAGCAAAAGTCCATGAAAGAATTAACATGGACATGTTTTGAAAATCTTGTTTAGAATGTTAAGAGCCAAGGCTCTGGGACTATTTGGGACAGAAATAATTCTTAAAATATATAAAATATAAAAATTACACATAGAGGTATGTGGTATATATTAACTGTGATATAACATGTTCATTAAGACCTGTACTGCTAAGTGAGTATAGATCCGGAAGAAGTTAATGTAAGTATTTTTAAATGGGTTTGTATTTCTCTGATAAACAGCACTCTCCTTCTGTTTGTGATCACAGGATAAAAGCTCTGTAAGCTTGTATATGTTCATTTTTACTGCTACATCGTGTAGTGTGCTCTTAAGATTGAGATCTCATTCCCCAGGAAGCATTTCTGTCTAAGATTAATTGCCCTTTTAAAATCAGCGTTTGATGTATTCCTTTGGCTATATCCTGGCTTGGTTTAACCCTCTTTGACCTGACCTCACTGACTATTACTGCTGAGGCTGAGTCAAAATCCTTCAGCATGATGTATGCACTTCAGATTTCTGCCTGTGGTTTTTCATGTCGATGGATTCAATTAGTTGGCGTTTACTAATGAACATATCGGAGGTTAAAGAATTTGTCAGAACAAAATTGTTCAGACTAATGGTAATCCAAAAGCTCATCTCTTCATTTGTTTAAAACTTTTTCAGAAGTATTAAGTATTTTCCCAAAGTTTTATCTTCGGCATCACACATTCCAAGATAACAAATCAAGTCGTTTTCTGCTGAATTACAAAATGTAAATGTGAAACCACAAGGCTAAACTCAGTGGTTATAGCATTTAGCCTTAGATTTCTACTATTCCATGTGAAAAGTATGAGCTAAAAAGATTAATTAAACTGAAATTTTCTGATTAAAGCATTTATCTTTGAAGATACACCATCCATTTCTTTAGCTTCCTTTAAATTCAAAGAGATTTCACATATTTAGTATTACTAATCAAAACTAAAAATGAAACGCTTGCATCTCTCCAGAATCTCAGCTAACCTATTTTTAAAGACGTTTAGGTCATATTCCTTACTGAAAATTGGCCAAAAAACAAGGACTTAAATGTAGATCAAGTTGGGGAAGATTTGAGCCACTGCTAATAGAAATCTCTAAAAGGCAGATTCCTCATATATTGTCAGTTCTCAAATAGTGATATATTTTTAGATGTATTAACAAAGATTTTGGAAGGTTTTTTTTCCCCCTACTTGAGTGTTCTCTTTAAAGAAAAAAGAAGAACGCTACCTAAAATCTGCTAAATAACTTAACAGTAGTACAGTAGGGTTCATTTGACTTGTCAGTGAGATACACACACACACACACATTTACTAAATATATATGTTGAGAGCACTACTAATTTAATTGAGAGCATTTACAGTGCTTAAGGAATTAACTGTCAGTCATTCTGTTTGCATAATAATTGAGTTTTTGTGTTTTTGTTTTTAATTTTTTAACACATTCATAAAATTTATGTGCCACACTACATAATAATGGGACTAAATAATTCAGAGTGTATATTAGCATTAGACCAAATTCTCACAGCACTTTGCATGCTAATCACATAATTGAATTCATGGTTTTTAATATCTTTTAATACATCTTAGTACTAAAAGAATTACCTTATTCCCATAACTTTGTATACAGGAAAGAATTACAATGAATGTTTATGTCTTATTACTAAACCATGATCTTTTAAAAACTAGTCTTTTGTCTTTACTTATTCTATGATATTTTCAACCTTCTTGTATTTTTAGGGAATGAGCAGGAGGGAGAAGTGGGGAAGAAAGTCCCTAATTTCACTGGGTACCTACTGGGTCCAAGCCTTTGGTTAGGCTGTGTGCCGAGTGCTTTTCTTGGATATCCCGCTTAATCTCCATGCAACCCTGGAGATTAAAATTCTTTTTTTTTTTTAAGATTTTATTTATTTGTCAGAGTGAAAGAGTGCAAGCAGAGGGAGAAGCAGGCTCCCCACTGAGCAAGGACCCCAATGTGGGACTCGATCCCAGGACCCTGGGATCATGACCTGAGCTGAAAGCAGCCACTGAGCCACCCAGGCATGCATAGAATTCTTTATCCACCGAATGAGGGGAGGAAACTGAGACTCAAAGATTAAGTGATTTGCCTAAGAATTCAAAACTAGTGAATTATGCTGATTTGAACTCTGAAAGAAGTATTTTGCTATTTAAGCATAAAAGACTAGAACTATAAGACATGTTAGTGATCCTCTATACTAGAACATGGTTTACAAACTGACCCATCGAGTCATATCTGGAATTAACTATGGGTCGTAAGTCGGCAAGCAGCAGGACTTAGGAGACGCACAATCCCACATCAACCAAAGCCGCCCCATCCTCCCTGTATTACTTGCCAAGTTTCTGCCTAAGATTTTGTTTAAGGAAAAATTCTACACCCTTATTATCATAAGATTTATTTAAGGGAATATTTATCCCAGAGATTGATTTAGAAGGTCTGGAGAGGGTCTCAGCTTATATATTTTTTTAAATCTCCCAAATGATTCTGATCATTAACCAGATTTGCAAACCATGGATCTACATTGACTCCTTCATTTTATATATAAGGAGACACCCTGAAAGAGATCTGAGGCCTACTCAGAGCAGGAATTCAGCTTGCCTGCCTCCCGAGTCATTTTCCAGTAACACCTTTAACCAACAGTGCAGAGTTGGCCCTTGTTCCTTTCTGGCTCATTTATATATATTTTTAAATCTTTTTATTATTTTTAAATTTCATTTATTTTGGGGGTGGGGAGAGGGAAAGAGAGAATCCCAAGGAGGCTCCACACCCCCAGCATGGAGCCTGACACCTGCTGCTCAGTCTCATGACTCTGAGATTGTGACCTGAGCCAAAAATCAGCAGTTGGACACTCAACCAACTGAGCCACCCACGTGCCCTTATGTCTCATTTATATTATGTATATCATTATATTCATAGTGTATATCTTGTATATACACACGCTTGTGTATAGGCGTAATTTTTTTAATGTATACGTAAGAGGTAATTACCATTGCTTTAAGTTCATAATTTTCATTAATGACTTGTGTGGCTAATGCAGATTTTCTTTCTGCTGCCATATATAATTCTTACCATTCTAATCATACAACCAATGTCTGTCTGAATATATTTTTCTTAAACTGTCACACAACTCTAAAAATTGTTCACTTTAAAGTAGATGCCAGTTAAGAATTGGATTTGTTTTTATCAGGCTATTGGTGACAATACAAAATTATATGACATATTTGCATTTTTATCTTCTTTTATAATCCTTAGATTTATAAGTAAGATAAATATAAGAAATGAAGTTTTATTATGTTCTTTTGTGTTGATATATGATCTTTTGGGGTTTAATATCTAACTCTTTTTTTTTTTTTTTAAGATTTTATTTATTTATTTGACAGATCACAAATAGGCAGAGAGACAGGCTGAGGAAGAAGGGGAAGCAGGTTCCCTGCTGAGCAGAGAGCCCGATGTGGGGCTTGATCCCAGGACCCTGAGATCATGACCCGAGCCGAAGGCAGAGGCTTCGGGTGCCCCTGTGCACCCAGGTGCCCCTAATATCTAACTCTTAAAGTGAATTGAATTCCTCCTCTACCTAATAAAAATAGTGTCTCTGATTTTATTTTCTGTCCTCTTCCTTAATTTACAAACCCAAAGTATTTATGAATGACTATCCTTATATTTACATGATGAATTAAAATAATAAGGTTTAAAAATTGCTACGTGTTTGGGAGAAAAAATAAATAAATAAAAATTGCTACGTGGACATTTTACAAGATAATAACATATGCTTTTCAAAAATTGTCAAGGTTAATAAAGGCAAAATCTATCCACTATTAAATGCATGTGTGACTCCTGGACTGGATCCTAGATAGGTGAGGGAAATAATTAGGATAGTTAATAAAATTTGAAATGATTACACAGTAGTATTATATCAGTTAATTTTTTTTTATTTTGATGACTAATGTAGTTATGTAAAAGAATATCTTTATTAGCAAGTACATACATTTAGGGGGAAAGGGCTCGGTGTTTCTAATTTACTCTCAAAGGATTCAGAAAATAATTGTATACATACAGAACGATAAGGCAAATGGGGCAAAATGTAAGCAGGTGATAGATCTGGGTGAAGGGGAATTCCTTGTACTACTCTTGCAACTTTTCCAGAAGTTTGAAATTATATCAAAATCAGAGTTACCCCCCAAAGTGCTCTGAGAGAATTTCATATAGAACTAGTTCATTTGATTACTGTTTCAAATGTTTGCCTACTTTTAAAGCATCAAACTACCTTTTAAAAAAAATCTGAGTGGGTGACTTGTGGTATAACATTTTTCTCCTGAGTCATTTGCTCTGTAGTGATATATTTCTTATTCCCAAGTATTAAATTCTAGATTCCCACTTTGAAACATGAAAACATTTACCAAAAACACAATTTACTTTAACAATATCATAAGTGTTTCCTTTCTACTGTTAGGAAAACAAGAAACATCTTGCTAATTCTTCACTGCTTCGTTTCTTAGTTCTGTTATTACCAAAATGTCTAGTCATGCTCTGTTGTTCTTTATGGTAGCATGAGTTCAGGTGCTAGCATGTATACTCTTGGCTTATCTGGAAACATTTTGACTTTTTATTATTTTAATAACCAAAACAGTCTTTATAGGTAGAGCTCTTCTACTTAGTACTGCCAGCCATCAGAAACTATTCCCTACACATTAATTTTGGTGATGTCTTCTAGTGGTGTCTTCTGCCAGCACCAAGATTATCCAAGCTCTGAAAACATTTATTGACTATTTACTAGGTGTTGGGCACCATGCTAGGCACTGGGGTTATAATGATGGATAAGAGGGAAACTTTTAGTTAAGAGTTCCAAAGGAACTGCTATTCCATTCTAAATATTCCTCTGGTGGCAGTTGTGTTGACGGGGGGGATGTTCGAAAACAAGAAGGATAAATATACACAGCTAAAGCATTTGGATAAACGTAGGCAGTGACAAAATACATATTTAAGGT
Organism: Procyon lotor; assembly: GCA_028646535.1. Taxonomy (NCBI): domain Eukaryota; kingdom Metazoa; phylum Chordata; class Mammalia; order Carnivora; family Procyonidae; genus Procyon; species Procyon lotor. The sequence continues at coordinate 46,933,237 of CM053608.1, forward strand.
CTTAAATTGTTGTGTTGAGGAATATGATAGTCCTAGATGCATTTCCATAGTCGTCTAAGTTTAGTTAGTGACACCTCTATGTTACATATTAAAAGTGGCCCCAGTTTAAACCAGAGAATCAGTGCTTGCCTATTTAGACCTCTGATAATGTGATTTATTAGGTTTGTTTTACAAGGTATTTGAATAGTGCTTATGTTCTCCACCTTATATTGTACGACTCAGACTCCCATCAGTCCTCTTGTAACAGGGTTGATCTTTTGCCTTTCAAACACACTATGCGTGAGTGGATTGTATACCATGCTGTATTTGCTCTCACATTTAAATATTACTTTAGGAACAGTATTTTGGATCTTGAGTTGAGGCTTGTTTCTTATACTCTGTTTCCGAGTATCCAAAGGTAGCTCCAGCTTAAGGAAAAATTTGGCAGATAAGGAACTCTAATACTACTGCTCTTTCATTTTTTGACTCAGTGCTAAGTAGGAGGAAGATTCTGAGAATATTAAAATATTTCAAAGAAATATACATAAGAATATGAAGAGAACTATACCGGAAATGTTTTCAAATATTCTAAGAAAGATTTAATGCAGTGAAACCTTGGCAATCTAGAACTTACAAAGAATGAATCATTCCAGATAGCTGAGGGTTTATCCATTTGAATACCAACAATTTAAAATATTCTCAGAGTACTAATACCATGCTTTCTATAGTCTTCTGTATATTGCTTAATCTTTTATTTATAGATGATTCCCATCATTATGAAAATTAGTCATTAGCACTGTGATCGCAGCTGTGTAAAATGTGTGTAGATTCAACAAAGATTGTCAGAAAAATCAAAATATGAAAGCAGTTTTTTTAGGTGAGAAGCATTAGGAGGCGATATCTTTTTCCAAAATTGTTTAAAGTATGGCAGTGATTCCAGGGTTCGTTTTGGGACTTCTGCTCGGCTATGTTTGAGATCGAGAGTGTGTTTATTACCTTTGTATATTTGGCATCATTTTATGAATTCCCTGAAGTGTTTTTGTGTATTCTCTGATTGTCAGTCTGTTGACTGTCACCTCCCAGGACCTGTGCTGCTTCTAAGGGGGAGTTTAAATCTTTCTTTAAAAGGGTCTCTTGCTTCAGGTGTCAGACACGCCATTATCATCATACTTCATCAGTCCATTTTGCCCAGACGTGAGAGCGCTAGGGATGAACAGAGCGCAAAGGGGGAAAGGAGGGTATTTCCCTCTCATACAGTTCCATGAGCTCCTTGTTTCCTTGTCTCTCTTCTCCAGGAAGCTGAAAGGTTTAGACATTGTATTTTGGAGAGATTAAGAGAGACAAACCAAGAAGTGGGCCGGAGGAGTGAAACAAAGTTTCTTGAAGGTTCTGTTTTGTTTTGTTTTCAAAAAAGGAATTTGGTTTTGCTTTCTTTGTTTTCCTATAACAACCAAGGAAATGGTTAGGAGGGAACCTCTATGCTCTTTACCATAAAAGTTGTCAGTACATCATATCAGAATCATAAAAGACACGTAGTTCACCTTAAATCTGTAGAAAAATTTGAATTTGAAAGAAAAGTGTGAGTTGCAATACTCTTTTATTAGCAAATGGGTGTTAACAGAAATCCCTTTTTGGGATTCTAAAATAGGAATCCTGAATCAGACTCTTAGTTCCTTCTCCTTAGAACTATAACTCCGTGTCTCTAAAACTTTCTGATATATAGTTGAACAACTTGATTGAAAATTAACCTACAGCTTCCATCTGTTTCATTAAACATCTTCCCAAACACTGATCTTATTCTTGATGATTTCTAGTCATATCTCTCTTTTACATATTTTAGATATGTATTGACCTACTTCGTACACCTGCCATATTTAATAACCATATAGTACAGTTTTTAATGTGTAACTAAAATAAATTTTGGTCAGTGGGTACAATGGGCTGTTTTCTCCACTATAGTTTCATTAACGTCAATCTTAGGTAAGCACAGTAATTAAGAAAGAATGAATACTTTCACATATAGCAACAGAATTTTTATCAGAATTCATTGCAGCCCTCAGGTTTCTGTTTTGGGTGATACATATTGCAACATTTGAACTTTCTCCATGTCCACATTTCCTGCTCAGGAGACAGACCAGGTTTAACCTGTTAAAGCTGTTAAATTTACCATTTAGCTCACCAAGGATTCTCAAAAGGCAACAGATTATTTTTGTCCTCTGTCTTGACCCTTCTTGATTACTGTTGGATTTCTTTCCTGGAATAGATGGAGAGAAAAAGAATCAGGTGATGATTCATGGTATTGAGCCAATGTTGGAAACACCTCTGCAGTGGCTGAGTGAACATCTGAGCTACCCGGATAATTTTCTTCATATTAGTATCATCCCGCAACCAACAGACTGAAGGATCAACTCTCTGCCTGAACGGAATCACCCTTAAACAGGATTTACCAGAGCATGTCACCCTTCTGCTTCAATCAGGTCTGGTGGAGGCAGCCTGACCAGAAACACTACTGCAAGCCAAACAGGAAGATGATTCCATGTCAGATAAGGGCACTTGGGCTGGTCTTACTCTGCATCACCACTGCTTTCCTCCACTGCCGTCATTAAACCTCAGCTGCGACATGAAAGACTTCACAGGACCACTGCAAGTCTTCTGTTTTCTTGTAAAATATAATGAAGCTGAAACCTTTGGCCTAAGAAGAAAATGGAAATATGTGCCCCTCGATTTGTATTTCTGATTAACAAATAAACAGGGGTATTTCCTAAGGTGACCATGATTGAACTTGAGCTCGAGGGAGTGGAAACATTGGTTTAATTTTCTAGAGAATTAGACTTAAGAAAGTAAAAGAGAAATTCTGTTATCAATAACTTGCAGTAATTTTTTGTAAAAGATCCAATTACAGTAAACCCATCTTTCCTTAATGAAAATTTCCTATGTTTACAGTCTGTCTATTGGTATGCAACAATCTTGTAACTTTGATAATGAACAGTGAGAGATTTTTAAATAAAGCCTCTAAATATGTTTTGTCATTTAATAACATACGATTTTGTCACTTTTCCAGTACTTTCTGACTCAACGTACAGTAGTAGATCACTGTTTTATTCCGTGTTACCATTCAGGCGGGTCATCATTGACATGGAGTAAATGGAGGACGTAGGATAACTTGTCTCAGGAGCCATCGTCGAATTTCTTGCTGCCGATTTTTAAATCTCTGTTCTTTACATGCTAAGAGTATAAATGTTGTCCTATATCTTTGCTGTTTTATCACTGTAAACCTGTCAAATCATAGTATGCTAACCATCCATATAAGATAATTCTGCTTTTTTGGAAAAAACCCAATCCTTTCCAAGCTGGTGTTTTTCATTGGCTTCTGGTGTAATTTTTCACTGTGGCCCCTGGCAACCAGTCTATGAAGTCTAAAGATTACCCATCTCCTGACTGTAGTAGCTTTTCCTCAACTTTACCAAAAATATTCAGAAGTTCCTGGAGTTCTAATTCAGTATAAGGAAACTTTTGCTGCACTTTATTACCATGCTGCTGGGATTCTACCAGCTGACATATTTGTGCATCGCACTATTTCTTGTGAGCTAGGTTGCTGTCCACATGGAATGTCGACCCATTTGAATATGCTAAAAGACATGGCATTATACAATAACGGTTTTAGATTCCATAATAAAAATGAATGATTTTCTTATAAAAATTGTGCAAATGTCGAAGTGTGAGCCGGCTAGTGCTCACTGCTTCCTTTTCCCTTTTGTGATTTCCACTGATTAATAATAGTGTATTTGTTCACAGAACTAGATTAAAGTTAGTCAAAGATCGGATATCCTGGAATGGAATGGATAAGCCCCAATCAAAAAGAAAAACAAGGTACCAACGTGAGAAAATTCGACATAATTGGCAAATGTCAATAAAATGAAAAGTGCCATTTTAGTAAAGACAGAAAAAAATAATGATATTTGAGTTACCTAAGGACAAAAAACCCACTGACTTGTATTTTTTCAAAAGAGGTTGATCTGAATATGATTGTTCACATTAAAAGTGTTTATTCGTCTATTCAGTTTGGGGGTTTTCCCCCTTGATGTTTTGACAGACTGAAGTGAACTTCAGTGAACAAAAGGATCAAAATGCCAGGGAGTGAGTGCTAAGCTGTGAAGAAGAAAGTGTGGTAAGAAGGGTAAGCCATAGTAGTTTTCCACAGACAAGACGAGTTTGAGGTTTCTACAGTGGGCTCAACTGAGCTGCTGAACTTGACTTCCAGATTTGAAAGTAAATTTTATCAAGCCATTGCCCATTGTTACTTGTTCATTATTACACCAGCATCATAACTGTATTACTCTGCTCTCGTCCCAGGTAAGTCAAGCCCCAATCCCCAGAGGAAGAATAAACACAGAAATTAGTGCTGGCTTAAATAATCTATTTTTGTTTCTTTTTATTTGAATATTTAAATTTTATGGTTTATTAAAAAATTAAATAAAATTTTGTGTCTGTCATTATTTCCAGAAGTTGGAAATGAAATTTATATAAAGCAAGTTTACCTACTGAGGAGTTGATTTAACTTTCCTTAGTCTCATGCTTGTCTAAAATTTTCTCAAAGAAGTAAAAGATGTGAGGTTTAAGGAAGAACATACGAAAGAAAACTGGAGAGGGCCACAAATCTCTATCTGCTTGTTTATAACTCACTCTTGGTAGTGACCCCCCCCCAAGAAAATGAAAATATGTTTTAAAATTATTGACACTGTTAACTAGGAAGGTATAAATTCAGGCTAAATAAAGTAAATAATTGCTTGTCCATCATAGTGTTGTCTTTCATTTGGATGACCTAAGTTCTGACCATGGATAGAGTCGAATTGACAAGCTCCCTGTGTATCTAGAGACCCAAAGTAGCCTGCTCATAATTAAACAAAGTTGACCTCCCATTCTGTAGTGTGGTGATGTATAGACCATATTCCAGTTAGCCGAAGGTGAACCAACAAATATATTAATCCTGCTATATTTATCCCCCGTTCAGCTGCAAACTAGATAGGAACTGATCATTTGCTAAGAAAACAATAAACAAGATTTGATTTTAAGTGATGGTAACTTTAATTGGCAATCTTTTTAGGGTGTGTTTATTTTTTATAAGCTGTATGAGTTAACTTTTTCTTTCAATTTTCAAAAACTTGGTTTATGTGGGTCATGCCAAAGAATGACAGTCCCACTTGTTATTTATCATACCATTGATATTTAGGTCTGAGGTAAGCTGGGTTTCCTACTAGATGTGCTAACATTGTTGAAAGTGTTAGAAGTGTAGAATCTTGGGGTAGATAGGAAAAAATCAACCGTGATGGTGTTTGTAGTCAATCCCATTCATAGTGGGATGGAATCAAATCAAAATACTTATCAGTCTCTCTTGAGGTCTATCATCCTCCTAAGTGTTTTCCAAATTTATCCCCGGCCTGGTCTGAGAGTATTAAAAATTATCCATGAGGGTCTTAGGAAGGAGAGAAGCATAACTCTTTTCAGATAATGTGAGATTGAATGACACTTCATAATTACAAAAATTCATTTACCCTGTAACTTTATATGACTGAAGAATCCTTTATATTCTCTCAAGTATGAATTATAAGTTTGATTCTTTTTGGTAAGATTTATTAGAGACGGAGTGTGTATGCGTACACAGCAGTGGGTAGGAGTAGAGGGAGAGAGAAACTCAAGCAGACTCCCCGTTGAATGCTGATCCCAATGCAGGGCTCCATCTCATGACCCCGAGATCATGACTTGAGCTAAAATCAGGTCAGACGCTTAATGGACTGCGCCACCCAGGCATCCCACAAAGTCTGATTCTTTATACCTATTAGCAAAAGTAATACTGCTATGGAATCTAGTAAGCATAGAAATCTTTAGAGTGTAAAAGGACTCAATTTTTAGATTCTTAAAATGTGTTCATTAAGTGTTTAGGTTTTTAAATTTAACTATCTTCTTAACTGAGAATGTGTTAGAATTATCCACAGTGAGATAAAGACAAATCTGAAGATTTAGGAATATCAGTATGCTTTGACATAACCACTGTTTCTCTTGAAAGTGATGGATTTGGCTTTCCTTCTGTAGCATCCCGACCCCCACTCCACAAGGATAAATGAAACACAACCAGGCTGGTTCCTCTTTGTGTTCCCTGGTTCTTAGCAGAGTGTCTAGCACACAGTTGGTGCTTCGCAAATGTATATAAAAGAAGAAAAAATTAACTGAGGATTATTTAATGATACTTTAAAATCAATGTTGTATTTTTCTGCTAAAAATACCCACTATAAAAATAGGAAGAACCTAGTCGTTTAGAAATCAACATACAAAGTACAGTTGGTTCAGGTTTGCATTACTGTGAAGCCTTGCTGACTCAAACCAGCTACTTTCAGTAGGAACCACTGTGGATCAGATCCTTGCGTCAGTCCACATTCATTTTAGTTGCAGAGTAGACCACAGTTCATAGCTTCTCTTTCTACATCACTCTAATTTAAGCAGCCCCTAAAGCTGGAGCTATTCTCATCAAGCATCTGGACATATTTATTAATTTTGACCTTTTCATAGATGAGTGGTTTGTGTCTTGCTTTTGCCTCCAGACTTTACTTCTGAAAATGTAATACATTTTTAGCAAGGAAACTGTTAGACCTGGGTACAAGGTAGACTTAGAACCTTGTTCATGAAAAGCTTTAAGAGGAATATATGGCTTTTAGTATTTTATATTGAGTGAAAGAGATATCTACCTGCTTTAGAGATTGTTACTTAGAAAATGCTGTCTTTTTTTTTTTCCAGAACATTTACTGTGGTTTATAATAAATATCTGTGTGGAATTTGTTTCTCACAGTGAGCATGAACTCCATAAGAGCAGAGATCAGGTCTGGTTGGCCCAGTATTGTATTCCCAAGACCCAGCACTGTACCTGAAACAATGGACTGGACTAAATACTTGTTGAGGAAAAAGCCGAGTGACAGATCTCCCTTTCAGAGTCCAAAGCACATTGCCATATTAAAGGCACTGAGAAGTTGCACCGTTACGAGAGCTCTTTGATCCAACATCTCCCAAACTTTTTTTGCTATAGGATTCTTTTCCCCTCGTACTACATGATACTGAAAACGAGTTTGAAAATGCTGCATTGAATCATTAGGTCATAACCTAGTTTATAACAGAAAGCTTATTCCTCATTTTCTGACAACTCTCTTTGAAAGAAGCTCTGAAGCTTCCGACTCCACAAACTGCCGCTAGCCTGTTCATTCCTTCCTCCAGATAGGCCCTATTTTTTCAGTGTTGCTCTTAAAATTCAGTCAGCAAGTATGTAGTGAGTATCTAATACATGCCAAAGTATGTGCAGAGAGAGGACACAGTAGCTGGGAATTCATAATGCCAGGATTGGGTGGGTAGTCAGCTGCTCATCAGTGCTGTAACTTGGCAGGGCGCATTCGGAGTTAGATTTAGTCACCGGGCTGGGAACCCTAAGTTCTCTTTACAAATGTTCAAGTATTAAAACTAAGGAAAGTTGTCAATGGACTGGAGAAAACTCACTTCTCAGTTCTTAGGTATGTGTTAAATAGGAAACAGAGGTGAATAATGGCCTCAAAGAGCCGCCATAAAGGTAGCCAGAAGAGCCACAGAGCTGAAATGAGGCCTTCTAGGAAAATAATCACCACTCGCCCCAAAGGGAATGCCTCAGGCCAGGCAGAGAAGGCTGTCTTCATGGATAGGTAGCCCTGGCGTGTGGCAGGCACTTCTGATTTCTAGGGGGATACTGTACTTGTGTGGGATGGGATAACTGGCTTTTTATCTTGTCTAGGGGACATTTTCCAAATAACAAGTTCTGTTGCTGAAAGCTTACGTCCATTAACTTAGACGTTGATATTTTTATTACTCGGAACTGTTGGTTTTTAGCTTTCTTTTCTAGAGACAGTAACTCAGTGACCTATTACCTGTATCCTTATCCATTTCATGCAGGCCTAGTGAAGAATTTCATCCCAACTGCTGGCCTTTTTCTGGGTATGCCATCTCAACCACACGTCCCTTAAGAATTTGTCATCCCTAGATTCACAGACATGTACCCTGGGGCAAATAATACATTATATGTTAATAAAAAAAACTAATGATATATTCTGTGGTAAGTACCGTAACACAATAAAAAAAATTAAATTCAAAATAAAATTAAAAATTTAAAAATTTAAAAAAAGAATTTGGTCATCCCTAGTGCCCATAATTCTATAGCTCCTTTTGTCATGGTTCTGAAATGAATTATATAAAATACCAGTTTATCCTGAGATTTCTGATCTACGGTGATGATGCTAATATTCAGGGGTGTGTGTGTGTACACATACTTACATACAAAGATCATGTAGAGCAAATCAAAAGTTCAGTTACTTTTGGACTGTACCATGCTGTACCAATAGAGTAAAAAAAAAAAAAAATAGAAATGTCAGATAAGTTGTGATTTGCAATAGTCCAACCCAGATGTATGGTAGACATATTTCATTTTAGGCACACCAAAGCCCACACTGTTGTTTTTAAGAACATTTAGGGCATCTCATTAAAACCAGTTCTTAATTGCTAATTCTGTACTAGCGTATTCTCCTAGATTTTATAGAATACCACATAGTTCATTCGTCTATTCAAACATTTATTGAGCAAATAAGGTCACGGATGTTCTGGGAGGAATCAGACATGGTGTCTGATCTTAAGGAACCTCTGTAAGAGAAGAGAAGACAAAAATAAAGGAAGGTAATAGTTGGAAATTGCAATGAGAAAGGTAGAAATAAAGCACTATGAGAAAATAGAGCTGAGAAAACTGATTTACTTGGAGCTAACTAGATGGTATCTTGCATGACCTCTCAGAAGCATTTGGCAGTTGTTGATTACACCTTCATTCTTGAAACACTTTCTTCATTGGACACCACACCCTCCTGGTTTTCCTCCTACCTCAGCCCCTTTCTCGGTTTCCTCTGATGGTTCTTCTTGACCCCCACGTGTTGAAATGTCTCAGGTCTCAGGTTTTGGTCCTCTTCTGTAAATACAATCAATAATGAGCTCATCCTATGGCTTTTGATATCATCCATATGTTCTCTCTGATATTAACTTCTTCCATGAGCTCCGGACTTATCACCCAGCCACCTGCTTGACACCCATTTTAGATGTCTCGTAGATAATTAAAATTTTATTTGGTCAAAACAGAACTTCTGACTTTCCCCTCAACCTGTACCTCTCCTGCTCTTTCCCATCTTAATAAACACTGCCCAACCCTAAAGCCTATAACCTATATTTTTACTTCCTCTCTCTTCTTCACATACGTATATATCAGCAAGTCCTAATGAGTCTACCTTAAAATATACCCTGGATATATAGTTACCTCTTACCGCTTCCACCATTACCACCTAAGTCTAAGCACCTGTCATCTCACTTGGACTACAGCAGAGCCTCCCATCTGGTCTCATTGCTTCCATTCTTGCTCTTTTTCAGTCTTCAAAGTATAATGACCTTCTCAAAACATGAGTGACATCATGGCCATTCCTTGATCAGAATGTCCCAGTGTCTTTCTATGCTACACAAAATAGATCTAAAATCCTTACCAAATTCTGCTTGATCTGGTCCCTGCTTCTTACCTCATCACTCAGCCTTTGCTATTATGTCTACACCGACCTCCTGGCCCATCTTGTTCTTTGAATATGGCAAGTTCATTCCTTTTGGGAGGAATATAGCCATGTATATAGGGCTATGTAGTTTACAGTTATTGAATGTTTACAGTGTTCCAGGGACTGTTTCAAGGGTTAGCTCATTTAATTTCAAAGCTCTAGGAGGTAGTTAACTGATAGTATCCCCATGGAGAAAGTGAGGCATAGGATAGTTTAAGTAACTTTACTAGCATTATGAGGTATTAGAACCAGGATTTAAACCCAGGCAGAATGGGCCCAGGGTCCACTTGCTACAGGAGCCTTGGCTTGCTTTTGGTCTCACAACAGAAGGTAAGCTTCATACCTCTAACAGTGCCTGACACATCACAAGGCCTTATTAAATATGAATTGAATGCATACGTTTTTATAACATCTATCTGAGTAGGTTATGAATACCTTCACTAAAAAAGGCGTTTTGACCTGGAGCTTAAAGAAAGGGAAATTCTTTAAGAAATTGGAGGAGCGACTGGGTGGCTCAGTGGGTTAAAGCCTCTGCCTTTGGCTCAGGTCATGATCTCGGGGTGCTGGGATCGAGCCCCACATTGGGCTCTCTGCTCAGCAGGGAGCCTGCTTCCCTCTCTCTCTCTGCCTGCCTCTCTGCCTACTTGTGATTTCTTTCTCTCTGTCAAATAAATAAGATCTTAAAAAAAAAGAAATTGGAAAGAGGGGTGCCTGGGTGGCTCAGTCAGTTAAGCACCTGACTCTTGATTTTGGCTCAGGTCTTGATCTCAGGGTTGTGGGGTCAGGTCCTGCCTCAGGCTCCCCACTCATCAGGGAGTTTGCTTGAGATTCTCTCTCTCTCTTTCTGCCCTTTCACCCTGTACTAATGTGTGTGCGTGGCTACTCTCTCTCTCCAATAAATCTTAAAAAAAAAAAAACAAAAAAAAAAAACCAAATTGGGAACAGAGGGAAAGAAAGTGACAGCCAGGTAGAGCTTGGGAAAGAGAGTGACAGTGAGCCAGATAGAGCCACATGATAAAATCGGAGAGGAAATGGCCTATTAGGCTGCCACCTGTCACTTGCAGAAAAGAGGGAAAGGTAAGACCGGAAAGATACATTCTGCTCTGACAAGGTTATAGAAAGCCTTGTGTACCATGCTGTGGAGATGAGATTGTTTTTGGTGTGCAGTAAGAGCCACTGAATATTTTTAATAGAGCATATGTTCAGAGCAAGCTTTTGAGGTGATGATGCTGGTGGCAGTGTGTAGGGAGGTTTAGAACAGGCTGAATCTGGGGACCGGTGAGAGAAGGCCACCATGATCAAGTCACTAACATATCTTGACTATCACAGAGTTCCCACATCCCCTCTTACACCCTTCAATTCCTTTCTTCATCTGGTACCTAGAAAGATCATTGAAAATTTTCGCTCTGGTCCTGTGGTATTGTGATTTATAATAAAGATATGTTTGGTCTTCCCATTTCTGGTGCAGAGCTTCTAAAACCCTTGGAATTTCCTAAGTGATGACAGCCATAAAGGTGTCTTTCGTTATATGAGGCAACCATACCTAGGGATGGGAGTTGGTTGTCAAGAGAACCAACCGTGTGATTAGAGGGTTGGAACTTTGAGCCCTACCTCCCTTAACTTCCAGAGAGGAGAGAGGGGTTGGAGATGGAATCAGTCTCCAATCACCAATGGCTTAGTCAGGCCTTTGTAATAAAGCCTCCATAAAAATCCAGAAAGATTCGGAGAGCTTCTGGGTTGGTAAACACATGGAGACTGGGGGAGAGAGGCACCCCTTCCCATATACCTTGCCCTAAGCATCTCTTCCATCTGTCTATTCCTGAGTTACAGTTTTTCATAATAAACTGGTAATCTAGTTAGTGAAATTTTTCCCTGAGTTCTGTGAGCTGCATTCGCAAATTAATTGAACTCAGTGAGGAAGGGATCAGGGGAACCTCCCATCTAGAGCTGGTTTGTCAGAAGAAGTCGGGGTAGAGAGGCAATCTTGTGGGGATAACCCCTTAACCTAGAAGATGGCCCTATCTGATGCAGTATAGATAATGTCAGAATTGAGTGGACTTGTATGACATCCTGCTGGTGTCCATAGGACTGCTTCTTGGTGGTGTGGGCAAAAAAACCCCACCCAACACCACCACATTGGAATTGGTAACCAGCACCATTTTAGGTCCATTTTCTCCTCTGCTTGAAATCTTTAAATGGTTTCCTATTGTATTTAGGGTACTCCAGAATCCTTACCATGATGCAGGCTTTGCAAGATCTGATTCCTCCTCACTAGATTAATTCCCAATACTCTTCTTCTTCACGAACCAACCATGTTATACCTCTTCCAGTAGGATTCTGAAAAGCATGAAACTTTCTCTTATCACCAACTCTTGCCTCAACTACTTCTTCCTGGAATATCTCCCCTCTCTTATCACCCTCATTTGCTTGCTATTTCTACTCATCCTTTCTCTCAATTCCTAAGGACTTTCCTCACCAATTGACAAATCCCTTCCCGGTAGGGTTGCCAGATGTAGCAGATAAAAATACAAAATGCCTGGGTGGCTCAGTTGGTTAAGTGTCTGACTTTGACTCAGGTCATGATCTCAGGATCCTGGGACTGAGCCCCACGTTGAGCTCCATGCTCAGTAGGGAGTCTGCTCTCGCCACAACTCAGGCTCTTTCTTTCTCTCTTTCTCCATTTCTCTCTCTCTCTCTCAATAAATAAAATAAAAATAAAATATTTTTTTAAAAATACAATATGCCCAGTTAAAGTTGAATTTCAGATAAATTATTTTTAGTATAAGTGTATCCCATGCAATATTTGGGGCATAATTATACTATAAAGAATTTGTTGTTTATCTGAAATTCAACTTTAACTCAGTGTCCTGTATTTTATCTGGTAACCCTGTCCCCTAAACTAGATTTGGTTATACAGTAGTCTCCCTTATCCACAGGGTATACATCCCAAGATCCCCAGTGGATGCCTGAAACTAGATAGTACCGAACCCTATATATACTATGTCTTTCCTATACATACATAGCTATGATAAAATTTAATCTATAAGTTAGGTACAGTAAGAGATTAATAGTAATTACAATCAAATAGAACAATTATAACAATATACTATAACAACAAGTTATGTGAATGTGGTCTTTCTCCCACTCTCAGAAATCGTAATATGCCATACTCACCCTTCTTGTGATGATGTGAGATGACAAAATGTCTACGTGATGAGATGAAGTGAGGTGAATGATGTAGGCATTGTGACATAGTGTTAGGCTACTACTGACCTTCTGAGGCTACGTCAGAAAGTAGATTATCCGCTTCTGGACCACAGCTGACCACAGGTAGCTGAAATCCTAGAAAGTGAAACTGTGGATAAGGGATGGATTATTGTACACCCCCAACCCCCGACCCACCAGCTCACTCTACTTTTCTTTGGTGTTTATCTCACTTGTATTAACTGCTTCATATTGACATCACCAAGTGGGCTGCAAGTTCCCTGAGAACAGGACTGTGTCTGCTTTGTTTCCCAGTGCCTGGCACAGTGCAATGGCGTGCCATAGACTCTCCAAAATATTAAATGAATGAAAACAATACAAGACTACTGGAGTTCTAGAGAGATCAGCACCGAAGACACTGGGAACTTCGCTGCATGGAAGTGAACTTTGAAGCAGGAGGGAGTTAGGGAGAAGAACACACAGCAAAAGTACAAGGTTAGAAAGAGGAGAGATGACCTTGAGCTAAGCTGAGGGGAATGCCCAGGCTCAGGTAGCAAGAGGAGGAAGAAGGCAGTTGCTGGGGGCCATGGTGCTAAAGAAAGAATTCATACACTCCTGATGGATCCAGGGAAGTCACAGAGACCGGGCCTGTGGAGTGGGCAGTTAAATACTCGGGGCCCTGGGGAGGACTGACTCAGGTCTGACAGCTCTCTGGTTGCAGACTGCTCTTGAGAAAGTTAGTGATGGGGAAAAAAGAGTAGCTGAGCCGTTAGCATGGTGGAGAGGAAATGTGTGTGTGTGTGTGTGTGTGTGTGTGTGTGTGTGTGTGTGTGTGCAAGAGGGAGACCTTTGGTCACTGGTGAAAAGAAGGAAGCCGTGGAAAAAGAGGTAGTCATCCTGGTGGAAGGGTAATAGATGGTCTAGGAAGGCGTGGAGGGGATGAATTCAGAAAAGAGGAAGGATGTTTTCACAAGTAGGAGGGCGGGAACAATGACTCTTACAGTCTTTTCTGATAAGTGTGACTCTCATCTCAAAAAAGTTGTATTATCTTCATTGCTAAAGATTATAGAGCGTTCACTGAAGGATCTAACCTGAATTTGGACGTACTTAAGGTTTCTTAGTCCAGAGCTTCTCAGACTTTAACAGGATAGTGATCACCACCTGAGACTTGTTTGAATGCAGCTTGTGATGCGTACGAGTAGGTGGGACAGCACCTGAACGGCTGCATTTCCAGCAAACACCCAGGGGACGCTCTTCCTGCTGCTCTTAGATCTGCCGGCCTTGCTCTGTGAAGCTTTTTTTTTTTTTTAATGGCAGCTGAATGTTAATGTTATACATTTGGCTTAACCTAGTAGTGAAATGTACCCGAGAGACATTGAACATCCTTTCTCCTGAAGTTAGCTGAATTGTGATTGAAATATATCTTCTCATAAATGCTCTCTAGTTTTAAATAACTCAGTTTGCTTACAGGTATGTCAGGCACAAATTCCCTCAGAACTAAGAAAGGAGTTACCTCTGGAATTTGAACCCGTATCGCTTTGGAATGTGAGGAAACAGAAAATTGCTTAAAAGCAGAAAGTGGTCTTAGTGAAATATTTATCTCTAGTAAATTATCCATCAGTTATTTATTGGAGGTATTTATTGTTTATTGATTCAAAGGGAAATCTACAGATGTATTAATATGATTAATTATTAATGCTTGAGATGAGGTGATTTTTAAATGCTTATATTTAACAGAGGAAAGCTTTTAACAGAAAGCCATAATATAAGAGTGCTAGTTACAAAATAACTATAGGATTTATTTTTATAATTAATTCCTACTGAAGAATAAATGAGCTATGAGGAACACTGCCTTTCTTCAATCCATTCGTGTACTTCTACCACTCCATGGAAAGCCTTATTCGAAGAGGATGTTAAAAGCTAGGACTTGTCAGGCAGAATAGCCTACCTGCCCATCACCGGACATGTGATGACAGGTCCTTCAGAAAGCAAAAGGCTCAGAGATAATTCAAGCATAAATCAGAAAAAGGGATTATTGTAACCTGTAGCCAAAACTCAAATTTTTCTTCCTCTGACATCATTTTTAAAAAATTTTATTTATTTATTTGACAGAGAGAGAGAGAGATCACAAGTAGGCAGAGAGGCAGGCAGAAGGAGAGGGGGAAGCAGGCTCCCCGCTGAGCAGAGAGCCCGATGCGGGGCTCGATCCCAGGACCCTGGGATCACGACCTAAGCCGAAGGCAGAGGCCCCAATCCACTGAGCTACCCAGGCGCCCCCTGACATTTTTTTAAAGTTCATTTTTAGTTTTGAATATGCTGTCCATGTACAAAATTCAAAAAGCTCCAAGAATGTCCAGTGAAAGTCTGTCTCCTTCCCCCTGTTCCTCTTTCACAGAACTCCCCTCTGTTCACTGGTTTCTTGTGAGGCATTTATAACACCTGTGTGTGACAGACACCCCACATATAGTAAAATGCCATACTACGCTCACTATTCTGTAATTTCTTTTTTTCACTTTATATATTGGAGATTGTTTGATACAAATACCTAGCTTGCTCTATTCTTATTTATAGGTACCTAATTGGGTATGATTTTTCCATAATTTTCCCCAAATGTGAATTTTTTCATAAACAAGTTTATATGCAAATAAATATATTGAGCACTTAGGACCATTAAGGAGGAATGTCAGGCCATGCTTATGGGAAATTCCAGTGTCCCTCTAAACTATCTCCTCACACTACGTGAGACCATATTGAAAGCTTGAAACCCCTGCTAACTCCAGCCACACCGGCAGAGCCAGGAGCTCCCACTTGTAACAAGACACCAGAAGAGAGTCAGGACAAGCCGGCGTTCCCTCCCGCATGTCCTGCGGATGACATCAGGACCATTCAAAACCAAAGCTAACATCTGCGTGACTCCCAGAGGACCACTGATGATGCAAACACAATCATCACCATGTGCAAAAATGCAAATGCAGTAGGCACCTGGGAGGCCTGACTTGACGACAGTAGTTCTAGAGGTCAGCTGGAGTTCCAGAAGGACCTTCCTTGTCCACGTACCCAGTCAGTCGCCTGTTCACACACTTGTGAACATTCCCTGTGTTCCAGGTGTAGCAGACAAGGTTCCTGCCTTCAAGGAACCTACACTTCAGGGGAGCGTATCTGAGTCCACCTTACCAAAACTAACGAAGCTGGGCCTCACCCTCTCTCACGACCACCCCCACACCCCGCTCTCCTCTCTGGTGAGCCTGTAAACCTGAATGCTTCGCTCCTGGTCTTCATGTCTGTATTCATCTACTCATCTTGCAAGGGTTTTAAGTGTCTTCCTTGTGTCCAGCAAGATCTGAAGTGCTTTGTGAGCACTCCATAAAACCAACGGAATAGAGGCCCCGCTCTTGGCAATAGGCCTGAACTTTTATTTAAGTAAACCTTTAATTTGAGAATGGTTTTGTATTCACAGAAAAGCTGCAAAGAGATAGAGTTCTCACATACCCCTCACCCAGTTCCTCCTGTTGTTAGCATCTGACATTATAATGGCATATTTATGTTATAATAGCCTAATTAATGAACCAACACTGATACATTAACTAAAGTCCAATAATTTTAATTAAAATCTGAATCTCCGACTTAGATTTTTTCATTAATTTCATTTTTCTGTTCCAGGGTCTCGCTTCCCACATTGCAAGTGATTTTTATAGCTCCTTAATCTCTCCGGCCTGTGACAGTTTCTAGTTTTGTTTTTCATGAAGTTTGGCAGATTTGAGGAGGACTAGTCAGGTATTTTATAGAGTGTCCCTCTACGTGGCTTTGTCTGGTGCTTTCTTCACGATGGATTGCACCAGGGCTATGGGTTATGGGAGGAAGCCCACAGAGGTGAAGTGCCCTTGTCGTCACACCACGGCAGGGGGTACGTATCACGCACGTGACATAAGACATGGCAACCTTGAACACCTGGCAAAGCACTGTTTGCCAGTCCCCCCCACCGCCATAAGGCAACCTTGTCCCCCCTTCCACTAGCCTGTTGTTTGGAAGCAAGTCACTTGGGAAGAATCAAGCTCCACTTCCTGGTGGGGAGGGGGGAGGTAGCAGCTCTACAAATTATATATAATTCATGCACCTGTGAGGAACTCACATGGGATCTGAGAAGAGACCAAAGAGGCAAGGAGGTGCACAGCCCCTACAGAGTGGCTGAGGAGACAGGATTTTAATTAAGGAGTGATGGGAATCCATTGGAGGGTTTTAAACAGGGAAGTATTGGCATTTCAAAGGCCACTATGTGGAGAACCGAAGGAGAGGACGAGAGAGGAAGCTGGGCCGGGCCCTGAGGACTCCTACAGTGGCCCTGGCCCGAGCACCAAGGGGGACTGGAATGTGCGTACACACTCCACTGTCTCAGCCACTAGAACAATGCCTGGAACACAGCAGACCTTCAGCATATTGGCTGAATGAGTAGGTTACACAGTTGTTGTAAAGATGGAGAGAATCTTTAATAAGTCAAGACATACCACAAGCTTCGCTGCTGTATTGGGTGTGGGGGAAATGGGCGGGTGGAGAGAACCTTCCTTCCCACATCGAATCCCTCTGCACTTGCTTATGCTTGCTTCCTCTGCTGTTGGACGAGGTAGGCTAGCTACAGGATTCTCTTAACTGTTTAGACTGTGTTTCTGCCTCTGCTTAGTCATATTGGCCAGAATTGGCAATAACAGAATTTTTCAAGAGAAACCAAGATTGAGTAGAATTGCAAAACCAGTTCCTATCAGATTTTCAGACCCATGGGACTTTATAATCTTTGATGCCCAATCTCTGAACCTCTGTGAGAGTCAACTACTAGCAAATAAAGATCCTCAGAGGGGTCCCGACATTCTTTGGAAGTCGGCATTCTGGCAAAGAACTGGTGAGATAATCATGTATATAACGGTGTTCCAAAGAGCCTCCCAGCTGATTTTACGTTACAATGAAAATATGTTGTGACAAAACCCTGCCTTGGCACTACTTTTCTTGCCAGTGGTGGTGCCCAAGACCTGCAGCGGGCTGCCCACTCGCCTGCTGGTTCCCTCAGCAGAGCTCGGGCAGCTGCTGTCACCGTGAAGGGTGTTGGAAGCGCATGGACTGAGACGACATGGAGCAGGAAGTTGAAAGAGCCAGATCCTGGCAACAGAAAACCGTGAGTGCTCTCTGGAAAGTCTGGCACCAGAGACGGGCATGCTCCAGAAATGCTGATTAATTTTGAAGGATTGGTCATTTTGGTCAAATGGGCTTTACACTATTGACTGAGACACCAGAGCAATAATCTGACGTTACTGGGAGTGATGCCCAGTGGTCTTTGCATTGGTTACGATTTTTCATGAAACAAATAGCAAACTCAAACTGGCTTAAGCGAACAAGGGCATGATGGCATTGGCTTGCCCCATGGAAAGCCCAGAGTGCAATCTCGAACTGACACCCTCCTTGAGGTCCCAGCTCCATAGCTGTTCTGTTCACAGCAATGCCTGTTCTGTGTGCTGGCCTCATCCTCAGGCAGGCCCTTCTCTCGGGGGCGCAGACAACTGAAGGAGTTTGGACCTTATATTCTCTAAGACACTATCCAGGAAAAGAAGGATCGTTGCCCCCCAAACCCCCAACCTCCCTCTCCCCTCCGTTACCCAACAGAAGGCTGAGGAAGCTTTTCCCCAGAAGCTCTAGCAAACATTTCCTCAAACCTCATTGGTCCGAATTGGGACATATGCCCACCCCTGAGCCAATCTCTGGGGCCAGGTGATGGCCGCTCTGACTGGCTTACGCACGTCAGGGTGCACACCTGGGAGCTGGGTGTATCCACCTGCTGGAGAAAGGGGAGGAACTGAGGTTCCCTTAAGGCAAAATGTGGGTGCTGTGACAGGAGAAGGGGGAAATGGACACTGAGGAGGCAACCCAGGTATTTTTACCACATCGACATCATTATTATCGTGATAAAAGCCAAACTGGAGGCGATGCAGATATAGATAAGAAAACTTCGGTTCAGAACCCCAGTTTGCCTGCTTCTAGGTCAGTCACTTAACCTCTTCAGGGCTCAGTTTCTCTATCTGAAAAGATGTGGATGACAGTACCTCAGGGAAGGTCAAATTCATGTATCTGAATATGCTATATATCAAAATACATAAGGTCACACATCTGAAAACATAAAACGTTTGTATTTCCTTAAAGTGCCAAATCTAGTCAGTCCTGTCCGAGCCAAGATTGAGCCGATGTTCTGCCCAGCAGAACAGCAGATGGAAGGGAGACTTCCCCGGCCACCATGCGTGCTGGGCAAGTCAGGGCCTGCCTCACATCTTCAACGCAAGAAAGAAGTTTCACTGGTTCAGAACCAAACTCGAGCAGCAGGTGTTCAGGGCCGGGGTGTTGAAGTTTCAGCTTTGATTTTTCTATGAAATCGTTCAGGTTATTAAAATGTCGGCCCTATTCTCTTGTTTAAGAACTGGTTTCATTTCTAATGACACAGCACCATCATGCCATTCCTTGATTTAGTCACGAGAACCAAAACTAATGTGTGGCTAGTTTCATGTCGTTTTTATAGCAGTTAGTACAGAGAACAACAGGCTCCTGTGAAAACAGATGTATTTGCTATCTATTTCTCTATCTGCTACCTCTTAGACTCAAAACCCGATTCCTGAGTTGGCTTGGTCCCCTGGTTTGGTCTTTGTCGGAGAGGCTTCAGGGAGGACAAGAAGCTGGCTATTCTTCTCAGTAGGGAAACTTTTTTTCTAAGAAAGAAGGCTGCCGTCCCCTAAACCTTATAAAAATTGTAAAGGTGTGTCAGAAAGAGACCTCTCTTCTCTTGAGCGAAGATTCCCTGGGCATTACTGTCTGCTGCAAATATGGAGTGTTCTTTATTTGAGGACCGTCTGTACACTTCTGAAGGGCCTTGTGGTATTGCACGAGAAAGTGAGCATGCATTCAGTGTGCGGGGAAAAGCAGTGCCATAATAATAATGCTAATACTCTCAAAATACCAGCACAAAGTCTTTATCATCTACCATGTCTCTGTGACCAGGTTAGATAACAAAGGATGGCAGATGCAGAAACAGAGACGTTGAATTTTCCGTGGTTTCACACAGAGAGTGTTGCAGAATTTAATTAGAGTCCTGGGCTAACTTCCATTAGGTAATTGCCTGATCTCTCTGTGTCTGAGCTTCCTCGTGTATAAAATGCAAATAACAATATAATAAATACCTCATGGGGTGGTAGTAAGGGTTGTGTAAACGAATGCGTGTAAGGTGCTTAGAACAGCACCTGGCACACACACAGTCTGCACTCAATAAAAGTTGTTGTAATTGTCGTCACCTTCACTATCCATTTTTCTCAATTGCAAGTTGAATGCCCTTGCCTCTTTGACTCAGATGTTATACAACCCCCTCCTCCCCGACCTGGCCCCCCTCCAACCTCAGTTACTCATCTGATCTTTAATCTCAGGTTGTCTTCCAACATGTGTCTCAGACTAAGGCAAGTCTTGCTTCCATGCCAGCAGGCTGTCCCCTTCCAGGGCCTTCTCACCAGTCTCTCCTTATGGCCTTTTAAGGATTGATAGGACTCCAAGGACTGCCCATTAAAAAAAAAAAGATGTTGAATATTGACTTGAGTAGCATATCTCTGCAGATCCAACTCACCTGGAAGACTGGATTTGGCGGCTGGGCCCCCAGCACTTCGCTTGGACCTGGAGCCTGTGGGGTGCTGTCCTCAAGCCCAGGGAAGCTTCTCGCACAGTTTAACACTTTTCACCCGATTTGATCCACATCATTTAACTTAATTCCTGCTTTTTTTTTTTTTTTATTTCCACAATGGGACATTGTCAGGAAAGCCTTTCTGTATTTCATTTCTTTGATTATCTTATGCGTTCATTCTTTCTTTTAACTGGTCTTCTCTTACTGTGTTCATCGGAGCAGTGCCAAAAATATTGCCGCTTATGTATGGCTTTGTGTATCTACATCTTTTTTTTTTAATATTTTATTTATTTATTTGACATAGAGAGAGAGATCACAAGTAGGCAGAGAGGCAGGCAGCGAGAGAGGGGGAAGCAGGCTCCCCACTGAGCAGAGAGCCCAATACGGGGCTTGATCCCAGGACCCTGAGATCATGATCTGAGCCAAAGGCAGAGGCTTTAACCCACTGAGCCACCGAGGCGCCCCTGTGCACCTACATCCTGTCCCCTCTCCTGGACTGTGAATTTCTTGAGGCCAACAGCCACGACTTCTACTTCTTCTCATCACCTGCAAGGCGATGGGACGTGTGGAGATTGGCTCAGGGAAGGGCTGTGACCGCATACATGACTCTCCCTGACATTTTCCCTCACTCACATCCTCTTTTTTTTCTCCTAAGAGTCTCACAGGCCCTTTCCGCCCGAATGTTGTTAGGCCGTGAGCAAGCGGAGACAATGAACACAGTTCGTTGCCAGGGTCTCATCTCGCCCGCCTTTGAGGCCTTGACGAGGACGCACCCAGGAGTGTCCCTGGACCTGGCCTCCAACACACCAGGTTGGCGTGTGTGTTGCCAGATTATCTGCCCTTTCTTCAGACAAGTGAACATGTTTTCTCGTCACGTCTCATTGTGCTTTCCTCGGTCTAATTTCTTACCGCCTACTCAACGTCTCATTGGCGGGCCTTTCCCTGATTCTCTTCCAGGCCCATCCCGTCCCTGGCCTCTCTTCACGCATCGGCCGTTACTCTTGCTTGATCCTTCTCTGGCTCACTTTGGTTTCTGTTCCCCCTCTTCTTTTTCTTTCACTTTCCCCCACCCACCGGTCGTTTTTAACAGTGTCATCGTGACTTTCAGTGTGGGAACATGGCACTCACTGTCTCCCACCTTACACAGCCACCCCGGCTTTCACGGGACCAACATTCCTTCCCCGGAGCACCAGGCAGGAGGGGAGCGCGGCGGCTGCCAGGCACCAGACAGCGGCCCTCAGCGTGAGTCCTGCTTCCTGCCCAGATCAGGAAGCCAGAGCAGGGGAAAAGATGGAGGCCCCAGAACCCGGCCCCGGACTCCTTCTCAGCTTCTGTTGGGCAGTGTGAGCGGGGTGTCACCCAAGACGCCACTTAGACCGGCTTCGCTCTGTGAAAGCGTGAAACAAGGCGGGTTCTCTTAAAGGAATGGTAGGGGCTGCGGGGAAGAGGTGGGGTAGCACATATGACTGAGACCAGGGAGGTTTCTAGTGCTGACATGACTTGGCCTCCTAATCCACAAAACTCAGCTGAAACAGCCAAGCCAATGAATAACAGGGTCCCAGTCATAAGCAGAAAACACTCTTCCCTTTTTCTCCCCTGAACCTCACACATGCAGGCTTGTGCAATCTGTTCTTGTGCAAAGGTCTGCAAAACCGTCCAAGTGGAAGACAGGTCTGGGGCTTCTCTGCCACCCCGTCCTTCCCGAAGGGTCCGCAGTCAGCTGGGACAGCCCGAACAGGCTGGCCTGCCAGAGCGTGAGGGGAGGAGAGCATCAAGGCTGATGGGAATGGGGGCCTTCTAGGACTCTGTCTCAGAGATGGAGAAGTGGTCTTATTTCAAACGTGCAAACCGGATTTGGTCAAATACTATCCCTGTGAAGCAGCTGCCCTTTGAAGCCTTGAACCAGGGTGGAAACACAGCTCCTGTCTGAGAAAGGATAGGTTTCTTTCTTACCCTTTCTGAGGGCCATTCTATTTCCTGCTGGTTTGCTGCACTGACCCTCTGCTGGCAGCGTGGGGTGGGGGGAGGGGGCGGCAGCCGGCGGCCAAACAGCAGCAGGGTGAAAGTGACGAGCGTCTGAGCTCTGCAGGCGGGCGGCCCGGCGCGACCTCCCCTCTCCAGCTTGCTGCTGCCGCCCTGTGAGCCGGGCTGGGCCGGCTGGGGGGGGAGAAGGAGTAAGCCTCGGGCTCCCGGTACCTTCTCAAGCACCGGGAGGGGAAAATGCAGACCCAATCCTGATGCTCTATCTTTTTCTTCAGGTGCAAGTGGTTAAAGCCCACCCACGGGGGCAGCTCAACCATGACACAGGTGCGGAAGCAAATACAGCTCCAGACAGGCACTTGTAGGCAGAAGACCGCCCACAATACCTAGTATAGTGCTGAGAGTGCGTTTAATATCTGCGGACCCTTTCCACGTTTAAATATGGCCTGACCAAGGTAAAGGGAAAATATAAAAGGAAACTTGCCCAACAGGATCAGGGGATGCCATTTTTAGGAACTCTATTTTAAAAGAACTGTCTCTATAGAACCTTAGCTTCAGTTGGTCTCAGCCAAAGTGTGCCCAGGCCCTATTTCTGACTGTCTTATTTTAGAACTAAATGTGTTACCAATGTATATACCAAGATACCAAGTATCCTGGATATCTTTTTCAATTGATTTTGACAGTTCACAGAGCAAAACTCCTGAAGCCCCCTCCTCGGGACTTGTGGGGTACCGGGAAGAAAATATTTTAACTTCTATTTATATCTATGTTTCAATCTAAAAATGAAGAAAGAAATTAAGCTTTGCTATTATTAATAAATATGACTAATATTTACTAATCCACAAGTATATATGTCTGCAAGATTTACAAATAAATACAAATTTTTATGAGGATACAGTTTCTAACTTTTTTTTTATTGGACTGGATCATCAAAAATGTTTGGTGGGACTACTCTTTCTGACCAATATGAAATAATAGGGGCCAGATTTACCCTCTGGTCTGAAAAAAAGACCCACAAAAACACAGAATATATGAAACAACATTTTTTAAGACATGACACACCAGGCAATGAAGAGATCCCGGAGATACAGTGAACTAGTGAGGTGAGCCCTCCATTTGCCTCAGCCTACAACACTGAGTTCACATTGTTTAATAAATAGTTATATGTGTTTACAAAAATAAAGTTTGGTGACTCTTTTACTATACTATAAACTCCTTGAAGACAGGGGACATATCTTATTCACAGCATACCCCCAAAACCTAGCACAGAAATTGTCATGTAATAGTTGCTGAATGAACACATGTGACTGAATCACTGACGGGATGTTAGGGCCCAAATGCACCTTAGAGCTGCTCTAGTCCCCTTTCTTCATTATGTAGATGAGGAAATTGAGGTTCAAAGCAACTCCATGACTTCCCCAAAGTCACTCAACCCCTTAGTAGTGGAATTACTGGGAATATTCTTCCCTATAAACAAACCCTTGAGTTAAGCAAGTCAGTAAACCAGAGCCCCAAGCTGCAGAAGGACCTTCTGTTAAAAGGTGAATTCCTGCTACTCATGGTGCGGGGGCATAATGGAGTCCTAGATGTTAAGGGTAGTATGTTCAGAAACAAAAACAGACACTGAGAATTATTATAGACAGAGCCACTTGGAATTGAAGACCTGGCCAGACACTGCTCAACTCTAGAATAATACTGAAAGAAATTCCCAGGTTGGGCAGAGAGCCCAGAGGAGGATCCTTTCTGACACAAGCTCTGGCTGTCATCTGAGATTCCTTGAGAATCTACAGGAGACCTTGGATCAAGATAGGCCTATCTAGGGGCACCTGGGTGGCTCAGTCGTTAAGGGCCTGCCTTCGGCTCAGGTCATGATCCCAGGGTTCTGGGATCGAGCCCCGCATTGGGCTCCCTGCTCAGCAGGAAGCCTGCTTCTCCCACTACCATTCCCACTGCTTGTGTCCCCTCTCTCGCTGTTTCTCTCTGTCAAATAAATAAAAATCTTTTAAAAAAAAAAGATAGGCCTATCTACCTGGAAACCCCTGGAGATTCTGGACAGGATCCAAACCAATCAGTACTTCCCAGGATGGTTTTGTAGGCCATGGGTCTATCCTAGAGTGAGGGACAGGTGGGCCCACAAAGAGCATCCCATGGATGGGGATAGGACCCTGCTGCCTGACTACTTGGCCCACTATGCTCTGAGAGAAGACCAGAACTTACTCCATGGAGTGCCTTGTCCCTCCATGGAGCACCTTCAGGCCACAAGATGTGTTCTGTCACAGAAGGATCTTTCTGCTTAGGGCTGAAGGAGCCCCTGACACTGTGCACCCTCCAGGTAGGAGCAGAGTGCCATGGGTTGGTTCTGATGGCCCTCTGAGGTTTGGTGCATTGTCAGGCAGCCTCAGTGACATCACTTCTCCGTTAAGATTTGTCCCGGGTCCTTCTGGAAAGTCGAAGTGTTCATCAGACCCTTTAACTTTGGATTTCTCCTCAGTTCCAATCATCATCTGCTCCTCAAAGTCCTTGAAAAGGCAGCCCAGCTCTTTCTAAGCCCTTTGTTGGAGGCCAGAAAATGCTAGGACATGGTAATGGCTTCCTGATATTACCTTGAGAGTTCTAGGATTTGGTCTGGGCCTGGTGTAGGAATGGACTTCTGACTCCCCATAGATTCAATACCTCTACTGATGTCCCGAGTGCATCTATGGGACACATGGGTTAGAAGCTAGTGCTTGGCTCTTGTGCCAAAGACTTTATAGTAGCCTCACAGTTTGACAGTTGTCAACAGTGACATTTGGGCTTCACCTGACAACATGAATGACAGGGTTTGAAAGAGAGCGGTGATGTCAGTGTGACTTCTGGAGACTTCTTCACACTGGAAAGCCCAGAAGAGCTCCTCTGGAAGGGGGATTATTATATAGCTTAAAGGGAACCTCCTAAACAAGAATTACTAGCTGGTTTACATCGGATTTGGAGGTGAATCTCCTTGGGCCCTGGGCGCCACTTGGGAGGAGGTCTCTGACCTCCAGGTGGGCCGTAACAGGCCAAGCTGCACCTTCGATGTGCTTCTCCTCAGCACTGAGTCATTAACTCACTAGCAGAATATACAGTACAGAGTCCTGGAAGGAGAAAAGACATGTTCCCAAGAGCCAGGGATGGCAAGGTGTTTTCTGTGCACTAATTAAACTGAGCAGCCACCGGGGTTGTTGTTCATTTTCATTTTCTAGGTCAGGAAACAAGGCATTGAAAAATCCAGTAAGGCACCCACTGTCACAGGGTGGGTCAGCAGTAAATTGGGCCCAAGAATTCAAACTTTGTGCCTCCTCGGCTAGCATTGGGTTCTACCTTGGGCTCTGTGGTCTCAGAAGATAATTCCTGATTTATCCATAGCAAGAGTCCTTTGTGACACTCATTTCATGAAGCTTACCCTAATACTGCCTGTTCCCTGCAGGTTTTCTCAACAGCCAAAGGCCTTGCCTTCCTCAGTCTCCCTTCATACCACCCCTTGGCCATCTCATGGGCTGTCCAGCTCCAAAGGCCTCTTGTAGACTCATCCCAGTTGGACTCCCCACTTGCTCCAGCACATCCACCAAGGTGGTCCCCTAGGCCCTTGGCCTTGCCATGTCAGCAACTTCCCCCACGCTAGGGCTCAGAATTACAGCTCTGCCTGGGGCTCCCAGGCACGTTTCCTTCCTTATTGCTTCTGCCGTCCACACTGGTCTCTCTGATTCAGCAGTGATGTCATCCACTCCTGCACCCTCTTTCTCATGTCTGTTCTCTGCCTGGAAAGCTCTCCCCTTCTCAGACCACCAGGGCTCTTCAGGAATTCTAGGCACCTACCAACTTTTCCAGAATTCCTGTTTCTTTTCTCTGTGGTATCTTCCTATACTCATTAAAGAAATGTGGTGATCTCTGCAGCCACCATTCACCCAGAAAACTGATCAAAATTAATTTGTCCTCAACTCTTACCGAGGCCTCAAATTGCTATTTAAGGTGATGTGGTAGGCAGAATTCTAAAATGGATCCTAGATTTCCTGTTTCCCTCCCTTGTGGGTATCCCCAATGAATATGATGGATTTTACCCCATGATTAGGTTATGTTTATGGCACAGTAGATCTTAAGAAAAGGAGATTTATCCCAGCGATTCTAACTTAATCATAGCAGGGACCTCAGTCCTATGACCACAGAGAACTAAATTCTACCAACAAACAAGAAAGCACTAAAAGTGGACTCTTTTCCCAGGGCCTCCAATTAGGAACCCAGTAGTGCTAAGACCGGGATTTCAAAACTGTGTTATCCTGAGCAGAGGACCCAGGCGTGCTGTGCCAGGCTTCTGGTTTGTAGAACTGTGAACTAGTCAATGGGCATTGTTTTAAGTCAATAAGTTGGTGGTCATTTGTTAAGCAGCAGCAGGAAACTAACGGAGATGAACTGTCATTCAGTTGTGTTAGAGTTGTGGAATCCCCGTGTTCATTCTGGCACTAGTCTTAGTGGAGGACTGCAGTTACATTTGGGTTGACTGACAGCCTTCAGTGACAGACTCCCAGCAGGAAGAGAGCCTGGCCACCTGGCTTCCCTCTGAATATAATTCAGCTGCGAGTGGCATCCTTGGTTCCCAGCACTCTGTTGCGTGCTCTGAGTCAAGGATGAACTTGGCCTTCCTGCCCACAGGGGCTTCTAATCTAGTAATTAAATGGGCACACAGTCGAATACAAAGGGAGGAGGAGACAAGGAGCCGAATGCTCAGAGATCGAGAGAATGGAAATCATGTCCAATGAGCGAAATAAAAAACTTCTTGGAAGAAGGGGCATTTGTCCTGACCCTTGAAGGCTAAGTGGGGTTTTTACCTTAAGGATGGAAGTAGAAAATTAAAAGTGAATTCTTAAAGAAACTGTGTTGGACCTTTGCTACATCAGGGGTAGTAGGGTTAGGATGGAAATAGTATTCGGGGTCTACGATGTGAAGGCTCTTGAATCATTGGGAGTAATGTGTGAGTGTTATCCGATGACAAATGAGGGTGATAGCATCAAGGTGGACAGAGAGCGTAGGATGGATTAAAGGAGAGGCAGGTCGGAGATGGGGATTATTTGTAGACCATGAGAACAGAAGAGGCAAAAATTAACCAGAGCCTGTATCATGGCTCTGGGGGTGGGAGAGAAGGAAGGAGAAGAACTAACAGCCACTCCCCAGTGGAACTTCCACTGACCAAGCCACAGAAGGAACACAGCATCCATCACGGGTCCACCCATCAGTCCCGCCTGCCTCCATTCATTCCAGTATTTCAGAGGTGTCATCTGTCTGCTCCAGCCAATAGTCTGTACGAGGTGCTGCTCAAAGAGGTGAAGTGTCACTACATTCAAGGAGACGAGAATGGCTGCAGTACCAGGGTTGAAGGGTGAGTCCTATGAGAGAAGTGTGGCTGATGAGCCACAGGTCCGGAGGGAGAAAGATGGCACCCAGTTGCAGCCTCCATCTTTGCGAAAGAATGACATGGAGTCATTGTTTTGCTTATAGGTGGAATATTCAAAAGGAGAGGGGGCTGCGCATTTCTCTTCTAGACTACCAACAAAACTTGATCTCATCCCAGTATGCACACACACACACACACACACACACTCAGAGGGAGCCTGCTGACTCATGCCTGTATGACTTTCACAATGACAAACAGCAACAGTTATTCCTGCGAATGCTTAGTTGGGTTGGTCTAGAAGACAAATTGGTAGCCATAAAATAGTCCTTTGAGCCCTTCCTGGACACTGGTTTCCTTCACCTCCCTCCCCGACTGCCCAAGCTGTGGTTGTTATGGTGACTTTGTAGGGTAAGAGGCATACAACGTCATTTCTGTTCAGCCACCACCAGACCAGTCAAGGGCAGACTAGGCCAACAGGGCTCTTCCTCCTTCCCCCCTCGGTTCTGGGTAAGCACACATCTTCCACCCTTACTTTAAAGGCAGACAATTTGTTTTTATCATTTGCCAACACAGCTGAGGATGATTATTAATTAATCAAAAACACTGACTTTTAACTTCCCACGCTCTCTCCGGAGATGCTTCAGTGACAGCTTGCATCTGGACTTCAGAGCTGTTTAGATAGAAGTGGGCACCATGCAGCAAAGACTTGGGTTTTTTTTTTTTTTTTTCTGGTTTATTCTTTTCAAAACACAACTCTAGCTTAATCCCATTTAGCCAGTAAACTTGATTTTAAGGTGGTCTCATTTTGTGGGATTTCTGTTGGTCTTTTTACACAGCTCCCTTTGAAACCAGAAATGCTGTGTCAGGACTGCACAACAAGGAAAAGAAGTTGAGCGCACATTTTCTGTTCATCAAAAGCTCAGCCTAGGGGCGCCTGGGTGGCTCAGTCGTTAAGCGTCTGCCTTCGGCTCAGGTCATGATCCCAGAGTCCTGGGATCGAGCCCCGCATCAGGCTCCTTGCTCGGCAGGAAGCC
>CM053608.1:46962274-47048051 GCA_028646535.1 Procyon lotor
CAAATAAATAAAAATCTTTAAAAAAAAAAAAAAAGCTCAGCCTAAAGCACCCCAGCCGCTCGCTCCCGTGGATAATGAAACACCGTCGTCTTCCTGGGCTCGCAGCCCTGTGTTCCGCTATCACCTGCCCAATGCGGGGTCTCAGCCCCGAATACCTAACCTCAGAGCGAGTTTGAAACGTTACATTTGGAATATAACGACAAAGGATTCTGTGACTCAGTTGGCTGAGGTTTAAGCAACTGAGTCCTCCCCCCAACCCCCTCACCCCCGCCCCGTCCTAAGATGGCGCAGCCCGGCAGCCATCCTCCCCTCTGTTCTTCAGCCTTGTGGCTCTACAGTGGTTTTCAGTGAAAAAAGAAAGGGGAGGCAGCTGACAGCTTGCCTCAAATTACACATCAAAGCCGAACGGCTACCTCTAAAGTGAGCCGGGGATGCGGTGCGGGCTTTACCACTTGGCAGAGGCTAGAATCCAAACTCCAGTGACTTGAGGGGCTGCACAGACTGATAGAAGGTTCTAAGCAAAACCAAATTTAGGAGGAAAGTGTGCTTCTCTTCCATTTAGCAAGGGCCCCATCTTCAGAATCTCAAATACCTGGAAGGAGCGTGCTGTCCCATAAATGCAGTGTTCCAACCTTGGGGAAAGCTTTTTGTGAGCCCTGGAGCGAGGCTCCCGGGCAAGATCGTACTCTGGGTTCCCGTCACTTCTCTTCCCTGCCTTCAGTGATGGATGTTCCTGAAGCCTCCCAGCTTCCTTAAGACGAGTCCTGGGAGCTGCCGCTAGGGCTCAGACCTTCCGGCCTTTTGTTTCTTCTCTTGGCCCTCCTGCCACCTGTCTTGTTGCCCTTGTCATTGTTCATTAGCATCTCCACTGGAGGCGCGTGAGGGAAATAAAAGGAGATAAAAAGTCAGCTAGTCACAGTCCATTTGCTTCTTGTCCACAGCTCTGGTAAAAGGCAGAAGAGGAAGCTATTGGTCAAGATAAGAGCTTAGATAAGGTTTGGGGATTATCTGTAAAATTCATCTATTCATGGTTACCCTCCAGTCACCTGAGAATAATGGGGGAGAGGGGGGATCTTTATCATGCACTTTTTTTTTTTGAAGGTAAGAGCAAAATTTTTTAGTCATTTCTAAGAGCTGGTCAAAATAACTTGATTAGATAAAACTAGTATAGCTACTTTATACCTTGGTGGCATAAAACTAGCATAGCAGCTAACTATCCACTCCATTCTTTAACTCTTTGAAGCCAGCTGCCTCTGGACATGGAGAATTTCCTATCTTTAGCTAGGCAGGGAAAGAATTTAACTTATTCTCAGGTTAATAGGAGTCCTTGGACAGCTCTGCAGTTCTTTTGAATGGCTGGGAAGAAGCAAATTGAATAGATAAGTTAGGGTCTTTGATTACAAGTAATAGAAAACAACTGAAACTAATTTAAGTCAGAAAGGTCAATTGATTATATAGAGATTCAGCAGGGGGATCTCATGGGACCCAGGGGCCAGGCCTCCTCAAAGGGCTAGGGCTGAGGCCTGGAAGGTTTTAGGACTCTTGGTCCACCCCTCCACCTTAAAAAAACAAAAACAAAAAAACAAAACCTATCCATCCTTTTCCGTCCTCCCATTTATATTGTAGCCCTCCCTCCTGTCTGCCTTCCCCGTCCATACACAGGGTAAGGAAAACATAGTCGACCCAGGCTTCCCAATTTCAACTTTCACCGGGCCAACCACAAAGAAACAGAAATCACTTTCTTTCTTTTGGTACTAATTTAAAATTCTCAAAGAGAGAGCATCGGATTCGCCCCGCTTGAGTTAAATGTCCTCACGTAGCCCAGTCAGCTCCTATGGGAAGCCGGGGTCACGAATATAAATATGTCTGCTGGATCAGGGAGAGCCTCAGTGCTCAGGGAAAGGATGTGGGTGATGGATCCAGACCACTCAGTATTTATGAATCCCAGGAAAGAAAAGGGACGGGCATACCTGTCCCGCTCGTGCACGCTCGCGATCTGGAGACATAATCTGCACATGAAGAAGACAGACAATTAAACTCATTTAGTGCCTATTACTGTGAGATAAAAAGCCTGATTAGAATGAACTCTTAGGAAACAACCCAGTGGCCCATCTTCAGTAGAATAAATACATTAAGCAAGTGCATAAAATGGGACCCACAATGCAGCAGTGAAAATTAATGAGCTACAGCTACATGTTTTGGTATGGAGGCATCTCAAAAGTATAATGATGCATGAAAAAGGCAAGTCACAGAAAAATAGATACCAGATGATTCTACTTGTGTGAGGTTCAAAAACATGCAAAATTGGACAACATTTTATGTAGAGTTACAGATGTAGATGATACAGTACAGGAAGAGTGAGAGGATGAGAGACTGAACGCAGGCAACGGGTTACCTGTGAGGGGAAGAAAGAGAATGTGCTCAGGAAAAGGGCGACGGAGGGCTTCGCAAGGGCCGGTCACATTCTGTTTCTTCAGCTGGGTGGGGGATTGGATGGCATTCATCGTATTATTATTTAATCTACACTTATTTCCCTTTTTTGTTTATGTGACATATTTTGGAATTTACAAAAATATAAGCCATTGAGCAAGAGTTCTAAGGAAGCCATTTCCTCCATTTCCCGGTCTTGGGTGATGGCCGACGGTATCGTGCTCACGTGGTCCTGGAAGAATAGTGAGCAATACTGTTTGTCAAACGATTTTCTGGTTTCTGTCCGTGTGACAGCCACCCCGACAAGGGAAGTGTCTGGGGTGGCCGGTCAGCACTGCGGGCTGGGAATGCCTGAGGTCCTGCCATACTTTTCACGGGTCCTTGGGCCTGATGGCAAGCTGCAACAATTATTCATCTCTGCTCCCAGCCCAGATACCCTATCTCCATCCAGGAGAGCTACCTAACTGCTGAGCATTGCCCTCAGAACACAGTGCAAACTGACAGCTTCTCAAAAGGCTAGAAGGAAACTACCACCCTGCCCGGCAGCTCAGCTCTTCCAGAACGGGAAGCCGGAACTTGAACAGATACTTGCACACGGATGCTCATCGCAGGACGAGTCACAATAGTCAAAAGGTGGACACGACCCAAGGGTCTGTCCACACATGGATGGAGAAACAGAAATGGTATGTCCATACAAAGGAATATTATCCAGCCACGAAAAAGGAATGGAGTTTTGACCCAAGCTCCATGTAGAAGAACACTGAAAACATTATACTTAGAGAAATAAGCCAGACACAGAAGAGGACATATTATAGGATTCCACTTATGTAAGATACCTAGAATAAGCAATTTCATAGAGATAGAGAGTAGAATGGTGGTTACCAAAGGCTGGGAGGAGGGGGAACAGGAGATTACTGGGTGGTTTTTTTTGTTTTGTTTTTTTAAAGATTTTATTTATTTGACAGAGAGAGAGCACAAGTAGGCAGAGTAGTAGGCAGAGGGAGAGGGAGAAGCACACTTTCTGCCCAATGTGGGACTCGATCCCAGGATCCCAGATCATGACCTGAGGCAAAGGCAGATGTTTTACCGACTGAGACACCCAGGCGCCCCCGGGAGATTATTATTATTATTTTAAAGATTTATTTATTTGAGAGAGAGAGCGAGAGAGAGTATGAGAGGGAAGAAGGTCAGAGGGAGAAGTAGACTCCCCGTGGAGCTGGGAGCCCGATGTGGGACTCGATCTCGGGGCTCCAGGATCATGACCTGAGCCAAAAGCAGTCGCTTAACCAACTGAGCCACCCAGGTGCCCCCCCCCCCCCAGGAGACTATTGTTTAATGGGTGCAGTTTTTGTTGGGGATGATGAAGTAAGTTTTGGGTATAGATTGCTGGTGGTGGTTACACAACACTGCAAATATATTTAATACCACTGAACTGTATATTTGCAAATGGTTAAAATGATAAGTTTATGTTACGTGTATCTTACCACAATTAGAAGGAAACACAGATGCAGAGCACTAGGGAGGACATAATATCTGGAGAAAAATGATACAGGGGAGAGGTATAAAAGCACACAGCATCCTTTTTCCTTTCTGAGATTTGTTTCTAAATGATCTTTGCTAGTTCCCTGCAGAGTATCTAAATATCAGTTTCTTTCCAATGCAGTCCTGTAGTCTAGGACCCTCATTTCTAGTCATAATTTCCACGCAACAGAATAAGAATGTATGTGCGCCTCAGGGAGTGCGATGTCGTGGGGTCCCATGTTTGCTGGAAACGAGTCCGCGGACACAGGGCTCAGCCAGCCCCCGGCCTTCCACCTGCCTGGGTGTTAGAGGTGGGCCAGGGGGTGGGGTGAGAGGCCCTAACAGTAACTCTGTGTCCCCGACTGGTGAAGGCTTCGCTTGGTAGCCGATGCTCAGTGCTCCAGAGGATGAGAAGGAGGAGGAAAAATGTGTGTGTGATCAGGTCCGTCTTCTATTTTCTCTTAGTTTGCTGAGACCAAGCAGTTGCCTCTGACCTGGAGAACATCCTGCTTTTTACAAAAAAGAGGTAAAGATCGCCCCCAGATCCACAGAATGGTGACTGGGGAGTTTAGGCCGTGGGCCGGAAGTAACAATGTGCAGCCGGGCGGGGCCTATGCCAGAAAGGGACCCCTTGAGAGAGACAGGACGGGGAGGTCACGCCTTACCTAGGGGCCATGGCCACATGACGGCCTTTGAGGGCCTGGGGCACTCCTCCCACCGTAATAGTATCGATATAAAAAATTATTTATAATATAACTTTAACTACTTCAACCTTTGTATCTCTTTTAGGGAAAACGTAATTGATTTTTTTTTTTTTTTTTGGTACATACCCCTGAGAAGTCCAATCCTGTGGCCCAGTCCAGTCCTATCCCCACGCCGCCCGGACTAGGGGCTGATGGAGGCCCGGAAGCTGAGGCCCGTGGCACACACATGCCGGCCTCGCCCCCCTCCCCTCCCTTCCTGCCTCCAGCACCCAGCACCCCAGGCCAGTGTGAACCAATGCCCCAGCCCAGCATGCCATCTTTCTAGGGATGGTGGTTTCCTGCTGTACTCCTTTATCAAAATTTAATTGATTCTTATGGGCTCGAAATTTTTTTTTCTTTTTCTTTTCCGATATGAGAACAAGATTCAAACAGCTTCCTAGGCCCTGGCAAGTATCTCTGTGCTAGCACTGGGCCTACTGCGTAACCTGGGAGGGACTGGGACAAATCATCTTCTATTTGTTCCTCTGGGGCTTGTTCTCCCGGAGCAGGAAGGGATGTTCAGGTCACCCCGTGCCATCTCCCACGCAGGCAGGAATCCCACTGAGGCAGCCTCCAGATGGGATCACGAAGTCTCTGCCTCCAGGCATGAGGTCCAAGCAGCCCCTCTATGAATAAGCAAGTTTTGGCTACTGAACTCCCATAAAAACCTGTATCCATGTAATATTTCACCAACTACTCCGATTTCTGTCCAACTGGACCAACACCAAACAAGTTTTAAGTCTAGTTTTAAATCTTTGAAGACAAACCCTTTTGCCCCAGATTAAGGATCTGTACCCTCTCTTCTGCCAGGTACCCTCCCCTGGACAAGGGCCAGTGGCCCTGGATGCGGTCTGATTTGACCACACTTGTTCCCTCTGCTGCAACCACATCACCCTTCGACCAGGATCACTTATTAGGAGACAGATCTCACAGCTGCCACGCACTAACCTGTGATCGGATAAGCCCCTTAGTTCTCTGTCCCCTCCCCTCATCCACGACAGAGTTACGGCAGTCTCTCCCAATCTCTACCTGAGCCACTCAAGATCTTGTCAGCTTGGAGACAGAGTGTGTCCTCTTTGACTTGGCTCCCGGTGCTCAGGTCAAGAATTTTCGTCAATCATTCAGGACAGAGGTTGTCATTTCCATGCTTGGCTAGCTACAGCTTTGGTAGGAGTGCTTTTTTTTTTTTTTTTTTTTTTGGTCTTCATCCTGATGTGATAGGAACCACAAATTCTATTTTCAAATTTGCCAGCAGTTTTTCCTCATTACCAAAAGTTGAATTTTTTCCTTGTTACCAAAACTTGGACCCTGACATGGTTGAAACCAAAAAATTTCCACTTTGGATTGGTGAGTGATTTTTGTACTAAGGAAATTAGCCCTTGGATTTAATTTGTCCTTTTGTCTAGAAGGAATGCCTTTTTTTTTTTTAAGATTTATTTATTTATTTATTTATTTGAGAGAATGCACACACAAGCAGGGGTTGGATCAGAGGGAGAGGCAGAGAGAATCCTTAAGCAGACTCCCCACTGAGCAGGGAGCCCAATGCGGGGCCCAATCCCAGGACCCCAAGATCATGACATGGGCCAAAATCAAGACTTGGTGGCCAAACCAAGTGAGCCACCAGATGCCCCAGGAAGGAACTCTTTTATTTTTATTTTTTTATCTTCACCTTGAAGTTTCTTTTTCTCTTCTTTTCTATTTTCAGTGTTCCAAGATTCATTGTTTATGCACCACACCCAGTGCTCCATGCAATCCATGCCCTCCTCAATACCCACTACCAGGCTTGCCCAATCCCCCAACCCCTCCCCTCCAAAACCCTCAGGTTTTCTTTTTTAAAGATTTATTTATTTTAGAGAGAGAGCTCAAACACAAGCAGGGGGAGGGGCAGAGGGGGAGAGAGAGAGAATCTCAAACGGATTCCACACTAAGCAAAGAGCCACACTTGGGGCTCAGTCTCACGAGCCTGAGATCGTGACCTGAGCTGAATTCGAGAGTCGGATACTTAACGACGGAGGCAGCCAGAGGGTTTTCTTATCCTTCTTCTCTTTCTTCTTCTTCCTCTTCCTCCTTCTCCTCGTCCTCCTTCCTCTTCTTTAAGGTTTACATTGCTTTTGACAGAGAGTGAGCGAGAGAGAGCGAGAGAGAGCGAGCACAAAAACAAGGGCAAGGGCAGAGGGAGAAACAGACTCCCCGCTGACGCTGAACCAGTTGAGCCCCAGGTGCCCTCAGGGTTTTCTTTTTTAAAAAGACATCAGGTATAAAGCTACATGTTATGGGACAACCATCCAGGAGAGACTTGGCCGCGTGGACGAGTGCTTAAAAGATACCGGCAATGAGGAAGGTCAGTGGTCTGTAGGGCAGATCGTTATCTATGTAAAGTTTCCTTTTCTGCTCTGTAATTCCTTTACAGTTAGGCCTGAGTCCTCAGCTGGGTCCGTGGGGGAGACAGAGGCAACGGGTGCTGGCCTGAGGGAGCAGAGTGAGAGTCAACAAAGCAAGCAGGATGGAGCTGGAGAACAAGGTCGTATTCCCACTGAGTCCCTGGAGTGTGAGAGCGGGGCTTGGAGCTGTGATGGGTTACTCGGGAAAGCGTGGCTAAAGGGCTAGAAAAATGCAGGACACGGAGGGGACGCAAGACATCCCTGATGAGCAGCAGGCAGGGGCTGAGGAGCTCAGCCACAAGAGAACCACAAGAGAACAGAGTTCAGATGCCATCAGTTTAACATCTAACGTTTCACAGGAGCATTTGAGCAACGTGCTTAGGGTGTGGATTCACACCTGGGTTATTCCAACAGCCCAGCGTTCCTCTAGCCACAACATCATTGCCCTACCCACTACATCTTTCTTTTTTTTTTTTTTTAAAGATTTTATTTATTTATTTGACACAGAGAGAGATTACAAGTAGGCAGAGAGGCAGGCGGGGCGTGGGGTGGGGGGTTGGAAGCAGGCTCCTTGCTGAGCAGAGAGCCCGATGCGGGGCCTGATCCCGGACCCTGAGATCATGACCTGAGCCCATGACCTGAGCCGAAGGCAGAGGCTTTAACCCACTGAACCACTCGGGTGCCCCATGTCTTTATTTTCTGTGGATTTTTTGGGGTTCTCTTAAATTACAAAAATAGTCTATGCTCTTCACGAAAAGCTAAATGAGGCAGATGTGTATTGGAAACATTTTGTCAAGTGTTTTGTTAAAATCAAAAGGCACCAAGCCCGTGGCATTTGCTGGTGGTCTTAGACAAGGAGGCACCTGTTGGCTTTCCGTGCTACCTGCCTCCTCGTCTGCCCTCTCCTGGGTCAAGCGTGTGGTCCTGAGCTCTGGGACAAGCAGCACCCGAGGGAGCTGGAGACACTCAGATGAGTAAGAGAATCACATTTGCTTTTAAGTTCCTCAAGGCAGCGTTGTCACATAGCAATAGTATTTGAGGGCCAAGCAGGATTTTATGAGGGGCATGCACATAGCACTTAGGAGAATATTTTATGAGTGTACACGGTAAAATGTTGCCTTTTAAATTTCTGCATGTTAGGTAGGAGAGGTCTGTTTCTTTCACCTGCCTGACTTCCTTTTCTTCTGCTGCTGTAAGCAGCACCCCAGTTTTCTTTTGGGAAGCCACTCCTCCCCCATACTTTAGCCCAGTGTTTTGTGAAGGACTAGCCCCCATCTCTTGGCTCCATGAGTAAGCACGTAGCCCAGGCCTAGATGACTTGAGTGACATAGCAACCTGTCACAGTGACCACAGAAAGGGTCATGGGGTCCAGCCGGCCAGCCACGATCGAGGCCGGGACTGGTGGCCTGTGCTATTGGCAAAGGAGGGCTCTCCACCTGCAGGACTACTCCATCAGAGGAAGTCAGCCTGAGCTCCAGTGACTCCTTTTGCTCCCCAGCAGGACAAGGCCAGGCCAAGAGACATAGCTTTCACATGGGAGCCCAGCTAGACCCGAAGCTGCCCCTGGCCTTCACTGCCTAAGCCAGTTTGAGTGCACTTCCTGTCACTGACAACTCAGATGCGGGAATAAGGCCCTTCTTTTAGCAACTGCAGTAAAAAAAAAAAAAAAAAAAAGATCTTCCTGGAAAAAAAGAACCGGCTGGGTAGTTTTGTGTATTCTTTATTAAACTGAGCAACTAGATATATGAACATGAGTTAGAGAGTTCAAAGGCGGCTGCTCAGAATGAGCAGACAAAGCCATATTTGAGGGTTTTAAGTGGATGCAAGGTTCATAATACTCAAGCAGCAATTGGGTGAGGCAAGTACAAAGAACAGGGGTTCCCATGTTGCGTCTCGATCATGAGGGAAACATCGCCAGTTGTTCAGTGTATAGCAAGTGAAAGGAGTCAACTAGCTCTGGCAGCTCCTTAAACCAACTACACAGTGAAGGAGGCAAGGAGGGGAAGAAGAGCAGGTTGGAGACCTTTACATTCAACTGTGGCCATCAGGATCACTGCCTTTCCTTACCCAGAGGGGATGCGGCACGCCCCTTCCTGTCTGGCTCCGAGGGTGTCTGCTAACAGCAGGGGACTGGTTTCATCTGGGCAGGAAGGCCAAGGCCACACTTCCCTTATCTTTCTGTGCCCTAAAGCTCTTCTCCAGGAGCCTTTTTGGGGGTACAAGTTTGATATTGTCTTGAGCCCTTTGTTGACAGGTGGGTGTGACCCACGCTCCAGACCGGGAGATAAGGAAGCCTAAATTTTAATTTCAGGTATGATACCGAGTCTCTGTGTGGCCTCAAAAAAGCCCCTTAACCTCCTGGCCTCAATTTCCCTGTCTGCAAAATAAGGCTCAAAACCCAAACTTAGATGCCTCGCTGGACGGCTATACACATTAATTATTGTTTGTAGTGCAAGTGGAATGGAGTTGTGTTAATTATTATTATCATTTCTGGGTCTTCCAGCCAAGTTTAAGCCAAGCCCTTGCCTTCCTTTTAGTTCCTGAGATCTGACAAGGTACAGCCCCAGGCCCCAAAGAGGGCCGTAAATCAGGGCTAGTCAGTAGATTATGCATATCTCACTGTGAGGGACTGGCCCCAGAAGGCCCTGCCAGCCACAGGCCTTGGCTTCTGGGGTTCCAGGGCAGCCCAGAGCCCCACAGGCTTTTATTTAAGAGCCTCACTTTCACAGAGCAAGGGTGTGAAGCTGCTGCCACACTCCCGTCCCTTGCCTCTTTGTGTCCCTACCATTTAATTTACTAAGAAGTCTGAAGATCAATAAGAGGAGCTCACCCTGTCATTAGACACGGCCCTAAATTGCAAGTTACAGGTAGAGAAGCTTCAGGAGTATTGTGATCACTCATGAAGAAAGATGACTAATCGCTTTCTTCTGGTCACTTATTTGGCTTATGACTTTGGTTTCTACTCTCTACATACAACAGTTATCAGATTTCCATGTAAGCAGGTGGCTGGCAGTCGGCACTCCTGCTTCACTGAATACGCTTGTGGGTTCTGCCACGTCCCCCCGGGTCCACATGGCTCAGTTGCATTTCCTCTACTGCCATTTGAGGTCTAGGAGACGGGTGGAGGGGAGAAAGCTCACCTTCGTCCCTGCATATCCAGCGCAAATGGATAAACTCTTCCAGCAGGTCTGGATCTTGGCTGTGTGCAGAATCCCGGAATTTTGAAAAACAAACTCCCAAATTCACCACCATCCTGAGGAGCAGGGGGTGTCCCTGACCTCTGGAAGGTTTGATCCCGACCGTCCAGAACCCAGGTGTGACCTACTTCCTGTATCAGCCCCCTTGACAGGGGTAGGAGCCCTCTGGTTTTAGGGGAATCCTGAGCCCCCTGTGGGGTCCCGTCCTTCCCCACCGGGGACCTCAGCCAGCAGTTCAAGGGCTGGTCACATCCCTGCCTCTGTGCTTGACCCGCTTATCAAGGAGCCTAGAGCCACATCCACTTGCCCTGATTCGTCCTGTCTCCTTCCCGATGTCGCCCTTGATGGGCAGGCCCTCCTCCACCCCCACTCGTCACCCCACGTGCCCCGGCCCTCACTTTCCCCAGCTCGGCCTCCCCCCACCCAACCCCCCAGGGCAGACTGGCAGGTCCTGCCCGGCTCTTTTGTCTGCTCAGCATGGCAGCAGACGGCGGCGGGGTGGCAGCGAGGGCTGGTCAACTAATTAATGATTGTAAAGCACTTTGAAAACATAAAGAACGAGATAAATGCCAAGTATTATTGTTATTAATGATGAGGAGGCTGTTTAGTCATCCTTTGCCGTGAACTCAGCTCGCTGCCCCCACTGTGGCCGCGGGCTGATCTGTGAACTAGGATGAGAAGTCTCCTCCTCCCTGCAGGCGCTGTTTCACACTGAGTCAGTGACCAAGGTGAAGGGCAGGGGCCAGGAAACCTCTCCTCATCTCCCACCTGCTCTCGAAGCACTGCCTGCTTTTTGCGGCTGTCATGTTAGCATTTACCGAAAGCCGGGCTCTGAAACTGCCTCTCTGTTTCCCAGTCACCTGTTTAGTAAGTTCGCTGATGTTTGAGTTCTTGATTGTGGTGATTAGACCGTCCCTATCTGAGCACAGGATGGAGCCCAGAGTGGAGCCCCACTTTCCATTTAGCGGACGGACACGCTCACACACCTGATCCTATCTCTTTCACATGTTTTTAAGGCTGTATTTTTTTTTCCCCCCTAAATGCTCGGGTGCACGTTTGCTGATTTGTTAGAGTAATTCTGTTGGCTGGGGAAGGCAGATGTTTTTGTCCCCGTTTTACAGATGGGACTCCTGAGGCTCAGGGACATTAGAGGCCTTGAAGAGGCCCCAGGCGGTCTAGAATCCGGGAAGGGGCTCGAGCTCACCCCAGCTCTGCACAGCCCGGGGCTGAGTGGTGCCCTCCGACACCTGAGGCGACTGTGACAGACTCTGACACCTGACAGGGTGTGCCAGGAAAGGTAAAGAGGCTCCTCGGTGTTCACACGAAGCAAACACTCTCAGGAGCCCCTGGTTCCCGCGCAGCGGTCCCACCGGAAGGCCCAGCCCCTGGCTAACATCGAGAAGTTCTCCAGGCCCCGCCCGAGGCTTGGGATCCTAGAATCTAGCATCCTGTAGAATGTGAAGACCAGGAAGACCACAGAATCCATCCCCCGCATTGCACACACGACCCAGCTGCTGCCCAGAGAAGTCCAGTTCCTCATGCAAGATGGCCTGCAGAGCTGGTCAAGAAGAGGGGCCTGAGGACTGCCTTCCTCGGAAGCCCCCCCCCCCCAATCCAGCACCAGTTCCCGCTTGCTGGGCGGTGATGCTGCGGGGCGCTTCATGTTCTTTGTCCTTGTCCGTATTTTCCAACATTTCCTTTTGAGATAAATGATAAGAGTCATCAGAGAACAAGAGATGGGTCATAGGTGTATAAATGCCAGCATGCACCCAAGTGTGGAGGCCTGCCTTTTCCTTCCCCAGCCACAGAGCTCTTCCCTGCTTTGACAGATCCTCCCTCAACGGAGGCTCGTTTGAGAGTCCCTACATTGCTGGCGGTCTTGGCCCTTCCAGCTGCCGTCCCAGAACACCACAGGGCGGGTGGCTTCTACCCAACAGAAAGAACACAGTTCTGGAGCCTGGAAGGCTGAGATCAGGTTGCCACATGGTCGGGTGAGGGCCCTCTTCCAATTCACAGACTTGTCATACCCTCTCATGGCAGGGGAAGGGACAAGACAGACCTGGGCGGGTTGGGGGACATCTTTTCCGAGAGCATTAATCCCATTCAGGGAGGGCCCCACACTCATGAGCTAAGCAGCCCCCAGGACTGTTCTAACGGCAGCACATGGAACATTAGGGTTTCCACATATGAATTTTTGGGGGTGCACAAACATTCAGACACTCACACCGATTATCTTCTCCCATTTGAGTTCCTAAAAAGGAAGCATTTCAGGAAATGCCCAGCTCGGCTCTAGTTCTAAGCCATCAAAGATAGGGCTGTGGGGTCTGGGGGTGGGAGGGGCAGTTGATCTGAATGACAGCCCCGGGGGAGCAGCCTCTCCCTGCAGGGGCCCCGCTGCTGTGATGACGGCCGCCTTAGAAATCATTTCAAGGGCTTAGCGAAGACCATACGCTCCAGCTATCACCACACGCGGTACACGCTTCTGACCAAGGTCTGTGGCCCAGCGCTGTGGCCGAAGGGGCTGTGGGATTTCTTTTTTTAAGTAGTGAGTTTATTATATAGCTAAGTTTCTTTTAAAAAATTGCATCTTCAAAATACATCAAAGTTCAAATGTGCAGCAAGAGTGCAGTCCTGGCCCGGACCGGAGCTCGAGCTGGAAAGCAGAGCAGCCCGGCGCCAAGCCTCCCTTGGCCCCAAGGGGCCACGGTTCTGTCCGCAGTGGTGGCTGAGGGAGGAGGGCACTGCCAGCAGATCCTATGAGCAGGAGCTTTCTCCTGAGGCGTCCTGGAGTGTCTGGAGAGAGTAGAGAGGCTGAGCGGGTCAGTGAGAGGCAGCAGACGCACCCGGCAGGTGGATAGTAAGGCAGGCACGTCCCAGAGAAACGAGCAGCCCTTCGGCGTGTTCTGGCATGAGCATGGCATAATTCACATGGCCGAGGGATAAAAAAGAAGGTTCTAGCTTCCGAAAAGCTAGAACCATCCCTGATCACAGCCACCCCACCCTCTTCTGTCTGCGGAGCTGGCGGGCACGGAGCATGCCCAGGGCGCCTGACACGCTTGCCTACAGTCTCTCCCTCAAGCCTCGCAGCTCAGGTTCGCAGAGGAGGAGACCAAGGCACCGATCGGTTAGGGGCTTGCCCCGGACATAAGCCCGAGGGAGGGCTGGGCTTTGAGTCACGTCCTCCTGTCTCCACAGCCCACGCTTTTCATCTTTTGGGTATTTAGACACTGTAATCCCGTCTAAATCTCTGTAATCCCGGCAGCCCTCCCAGTCTGAGGGCTGAATGGAAGTGAAAATATTCCAGAGTCTCTAATCCTCCTGGAAGACTTGCCCCAGAGAGGTGAGGAAGGACACAGGTGGAGTCACGTGATGGGGGCCCTGCTGCCAGAGCCGGTGCTGTTGAGAGAAGGAAGCACACTGAAGGGCTTCGCCGCTAGGAGGGCGGGATCCAGGTGGGGGTCAGCGTGTAACCCCCATATTCGGGACAGAAAAACCAGGCTTGCCCAGCCTGTCAAGAGACTAGTTTAGAACGTTAGCTGCCCCTGATTCTAGAACCTCGATATGATTTCCCCCTCCATCCAAATCCACTGAGGGACCCTGCTCTGATCAGCCTCACTGTCCAAGAAGGAAGACACAGGCGCTGGGAGGAAGGGGTTTCTGCAACGACAGCCACACGTCTGCAGGACTCTGTGCAGGTCGTGCTGTCCTTGCTCAGCTTCACCGGGCTGCGCACGTCCCATTAGCAGAAAATGCTGCCCAGCCTATGCTGAGAATTTTGGACTCTGGGCTGAAGATCCGTCCTCGTTTACATCTACTTCAGCGACACGGTAACACCCCTCTCCTCTGGAGGTTCTCTGGTGGCTTCCCGAGCTGGGAAGCCGAGAGCCGAAGAGAACCATGCTCCTAGCACCATGCACCTGAGGAGGCCTTTCATCTGACCAGCTCAAAGCACCTGGGACACTCATTAGTCCTCATAACACCTGCCCTTGGTAGGTAAGCGTGATGACCTCGTTTTTCATAGATCAGGGCACAAGGCCCATGGTGGTTATAAAGGACTTTTTCCAGGTGCCCCC
Organism: Procyon lotor; assembly: GCA_028646535.1. NCBI lineage: Eukaryota > Metazoa > Chordata > Mammalia > Carnivora > Procyonidae > Procyon > Procyon lotor. The sequence continues at coordinate 46,976,620 of CM053608.1, forward strand.
CGCCCCCACCGAAGGGCTGGGACTGGATCATGGGGCAGGTCCACCACCGAAGTGGGACAGCAGCCTCGGAGGAATGCCAGGCCCGGTGAGCGGGAGTCAGACCCATGTCACCTGGCCGCCTTCTCCTCCCCATGACACGTGTTCCCCTGCACACACTAGCTATGGCTTCGAGCTGGGAGAGGGGGTTTTAAGAAGAGTCTCAAAGATTCAAGAAACCAAAGCAGGGGGTGGGGGTGGGGTGGGGGGGGTTGCGTTGTGTGGTGAGGAGCAGAAGAGAAAGAGAATGAAAAGCAATAAATAGCACAGAAGGAGGTTAGAGGTCCTCTCTGACTTCCTGTAAGTACAATCCTACCAGCCACATGTGAGGGAAACCAAATGTCATGTAAAGCAGTGAAATTGTCACCCTCAGGAGGTGGGGCTCGTAGGCAAAAGGTCAGAATAATCCCTTCTCTAGCAAAGCAGAAGTCCCATTGCTATTTTTAGAAACTCCTAGAATTTGCCACCTATTTTTAGAAGCTCCTAGAATTTGCCACCTCAACATGATATGAGAAGCGCCCAAAGAATTACAGTTCATCACCCTGCAGTGCGGCGTCACACTTCTTCCCACCTGGGCCGATAGGCTTCTGAGAAGTGTGTGGAGAACCGATGTTCGTCAAGGGAATGGCACCTTGAACACATGGGGGCTCCTAGCAGTTGAGGGCTTGGGTAGAAAATCAAGGCAAACCGTCATCCCCCCACCTGTGCAGCTGCCGCCCAGCCTGGTGGTCAGGAGGGCAGGCTTCAGAGTCCCGAGGAGCCCAGCTCCAGCCTGGTCCCCCTGCCACATCGCCGGGTCACCTGCGCGAGCCGCTTGACCTCTGTGCACTTCCTCGTCCCCCTTTGTTAATCAGAGCTCGTCGTGCCCTCCCTCCTGGGGCAGTCACAAGGGTCACGTGTGGTAACACTAGTCCCTAATAAGGATTCAATAAACAACAGCTTTTATCACATGCTGAAGTTTGGCATATTGGTTTTTCTTCACTCAACGGAGATCTCGTCTGTGGGGCACCTGGGAGACTCAGTCGGTTAAGCGTCTGACCCTTGATTTCAGCTCCAGTCATGGAGGTTGTGAGCTTGAGCCCCACGTCAGGCTCCACACTGGGCGTGGAGCCTGCTTAGGATTCTGTCTCCCTCTGCCTCTGCCCCTCCCCCAGCTCCTACTCATACTCTCTCTCTTACTCAAATAAATAAATAAATGGATCTTTAAGTAAATACATAACCACATAAATGGATATCTTTTCTAGATTAGTGGAGTGATGACTGGAACGTTGTGTTTCTTTCATGTTCTAAAACACACCATTCCTGCAACCTGCTTTAGTGTGCCCTCTAAACCCAAGTTTATGAGACATGACTGATTTGCCTTGGCCTAGAAGGCCTCCCTCCCTTTTTAAAAACTTTGCCTTGGGATAAGCACAGACCGAGACACCAGCTGCTGTGGCCCTGGGAGCCCACTCCCATGGCTTTTCAAGAGGATCAGCATTATTTTTCTTTTAATAGAGGGTCTGAAGCAATGACTGGACCTTCTTCAGTGCTCCATTAAGTATCTGATAGAAGTCATAGTTCTCTCCCTCTCAAAAAGTGCACACGTACACAAAGTTTATACAGTTAATTCTCTGTTTTATTTGCGGTAGTGGTTATCTTCTATAAAGTGGCTGGGAGTGCTGAAATCGAGATGCCGAATTGTGGCCCCTACAGAAAATACAGAGTTAAGTGCCTGCAAGCCTCTGGTCATAACATTTTCATCAACTGGTCAACGAGTAACTATTTTATGTGTGTTTCTACCTAGCAATACCCTTTTAGAAATATATTGTTGATTCATTACCTTTGAACCCCCAGCCAACAGCACTAGAACTCCTGCTGGATTGAAACTCATCGGACAAACATTTTCGGTGTAGGGCATCCCAGCCTTCTCACACAGGAACACGAGACAGCAGGCACTTCAGCACCATGCTTGGGGCCATCACTAACAAAAAGTACACGGAGGCAAATAACATGGAATTAGAGAGGCTGTGGAAAGTCCGCTGTTTATAGTATGAGAGCTAAAACAAGAAAGCAGAGCCTTGTCTCATGCAGCCTCAGCAAGGTAATGAGCATATCACGTGACTCAAAGTCTTCGATGCTCTGCTCGAGTGCGTGCCCGTGCCTGACTGCAGAAGTGTCACGAGTGTTGATTTTGGGGGTTAGAAATAAATTTTAGCAAGTAGATGAATTTGCAAATGCCAAGTCTGCAAAAAATGAGGATTGACTAAATATAGTTTCTGGGCACTCAAAGCCCATGGAAGTCAATCCAGTGGGAACTGGAGCAGAATGAATTGTTTTATCTTTTGCAGCCCACACAGTCTTGTCTAAACTAGGAACAAATAAAATGTCCTTCTGTAAGGCATGGGCATTTCCATTCTTCTCTTCCTTGACATTTTATACCACTGGACTTTGGTCAAGGCCCAGCAGGTTAAAACTTAGGCATTTGGGGAAAATGAGCCTCTTGTTGTAAGAACTAAGAATATTTGGTGTTTTCTTACATTTATTATTATTGGCCTTAGCAATAAAATGTTTACCTTTCTCAAGCAAGTCTGATTATAACTACGTGAAAAAAATAGGCCTAAGTAGGGCCATTGGAAGGAAACACACACCAAAAAATGAAAACAGTTGTTGGGGTGGCAGAATAGAAAAACATTTTTTTCCCTCATAATGTGCTCTTCAGTGTTGATGTTATGTGGTCTCAGACATAAATAAACCGAAGAAAAAACTTCAATTAAAACAATCTGTCTGTGAGGAGAAAAATGACCAGTGAAAACCTATTTAAACACAGGGGACTTAATAATCTTTCATCATTTTTCCCCTGGAAGTTTGCCCACACTGGCAAGAGAAGATGGAGCACTCCATCTTACCCATCATTTCTGTTCAGGAGGATTCTCTGAGGGCCGTGCTATTCCTCTGCAGGATGGATTTTAACATTCCAGGCCCTTTAGATGCTTTCATTTCTGCAGACACGTGATACTAGGACAGAAAGTAGGAAGCCATCCAGCGGGGGTGTAAACAGCACGGGTAAGCAGCTCATCCTCAGGAGTCTCTGGGAACCAGGAAACTTAGCAACATGTGGTTTGATGAGAACTCCCGAGAAGAAGGCCAGCAGGGGTACCAAGTGGCCCATAATAAGGCAGATCGGATGGCGGTGCCACCCACAGGCTTTGAGCACAAATCTGATGCAATTCATGGGCCCAAATGCCTTAGTAAGATCCCCCTTGGAGGCCACAGCAATCAGCCAATCTGGCATTTGTGGAGCACATTTCATATGCCAGGCTAGGCTACCTGTGGCGAGGACCAGAAAAATCAGGCCCTGTCCTTGGCCTTAAGTCCAGGTCCCCTTGGGAAGACCTGAGGATAACCTCTCAAACCTATACTTCCAATCAACTGGAGTTGATGTGGGAGTTCAAGACTATTTGCCACTCATACTATAAACAACGGGAAGCCCTTTTAAAGTTTTCAAGAAACTGCTCAAATAAGTGTTTTAAGAGAGGTTAATCTAACTATGGTCTGCAAGATAACTTGGAGGGAACTGAAATGGGCGTGCTTGAGGCCACTTAGAGGAGAATATTAATTGTGCACATTTATTAAGCACCTACTATATCCTAGGACTTTACAACCTTATTTATTCTCACCAACCTCACAGGCCGATCATACTATCTCCTCTGAGCCAATAAAGAAACTGACGTGCAAAGAAGGGAAGTCATTGGCCCAGGTGAAGAAACCAAGATTTGAACCTAAGTTATTCAGCTCCAAAGCCCTTGCTCATGTCACTATGGAACACTGATATAAGTGCCAGACAATGAGAATTTGGGTGGAGAGACTGGACAGATGTGAGAAACATAAAGGAAAAGTTAGTGGGAGTTCATGACTCTTGGATTCTAGAAGAAAGGCAAGCATAGGGTCAAAGATAACCATGATAAAAGAAAATAGATCTTGTGGCATAGCAAAACATCTAGAGTGACACTCATTGAACTATTAACAGTGTTACTTCTGAGGGGCAGGACGGGGAATTCGGGGGAAGCACGTGTTTACTTGTTACTTGATAAGCTACTGAGTATTTCTTTTTCGTAGAAAGCATATAATTTTTTAATTAAAAAATTAAACTATTTAAAAATGCTCCTAAGTGTTTTTCTCCTAGGTAACTGGGAGATGCTACTGACAAAATTTGGCAGATGCTGTTTTGGCTTGGAGGTAAAAATCCATTTGATTCAGACATGTTGAGTGAGGCGTGGGTGAGAGAGCCATATGGTGGAGACCTACGGCGTTTCGGTTGCAATTTAGTCCCAACCACATTCATGGTTCTGGGCTCTGACTCTTCATCTTGGGAGGCAGACCATCCAGGCTCTCTGGGCATTCCCCACGAGGCAGGTCCCTCGAACCAGGAGCACCAGGGGCGGAGGGCATGGAACCAGGGCTGCACCCAGAACTAGATGGACTGACACAGCTCTGAGGTCTCTGGTCATACGGTGCTGCTTTGTTTCTTCCGGGTTCCCAAGACTGGTCCAGGCAAGGTAGGGGGTAAAGGGACGTGTCCACCATCCCTGGCCCCTGGGGACATCGTTGCACTCCAGTCTAGGAGATGGGCTCTTGCCAGGAGTGAACTTTCTGGGGCACTTGACCTCTCTGTGCCCTGTCTGGGCATCACCCCATATGTGTTTACCTCAAAGCGAGGTAAGCAATGGGCTTGTGAGCAATGGCTAATAAAAAGAGCTACTTGGACAACTAGCAGTTTACATAATCACAACCGTAACAAGAACAATAATAATAATACGTCCAGGAAAAACAACAGTTCACTGAAAATTTGAGAGTAGATTCCTGAGGCGCGAGTAAGGTGCCCCCATAATCATCTTACTCAAGATGCCTTTTAATAGAAGGTAATAACTAGAAATGAAACCATCAACATAATGTATGCCGTGTCATAAAAAATAATTGTCAGGTCGGCCAGGCTCCCTGGAGCAACCTTCCTCTCCCCTGCTTCTTGGTTGCTAGCTGCACACTTCATTTGTCACCTCCCCGAGGAGTGACCAGTCCTCAGTGTGTAGACGTTCAAATTCGGAGCAGAGAGCCCATTAAGCTGATACATATTGTCCCAGCTTCCGAGCAGTCTGGTAGCTTTGAACTCCAGGAGTGGGCCATTTCCTCTGTGGGACAGAAACGAGGGGCAGGGCCAGGATGAACACATTTCCCTCCTGTTTGTTTACCATATGTGTGGCTTCCGAGAAATCTGGCCAGGAAGCTACATCACTAACACGGCCCGGGTGGGCCTCTGTGTGGGACCCCCAGTGCCGCAAGACCGGAGAGTCTCCTTTAGGCTCTCAAGAAGTCGGTCATGGGGTCATCTGCCAACCCCAAAGCCTAGAAATGTGTAATTTCTTTTAGAAATGGACCTGAAACACACCAGCTGTCCCAAAGAGCAAATGCCCCCCACTGGCACCAAGGAAGCCAAATGGGTCATGCCCTGCGAGGCCCACACCCCGTGTCATCTTGGCAGTTTATAGGTTAACATTTGACCAGAAGTCTCTCTGTCCCCATGGTTAATGCCTTGTGACCCTGGAACTCTATTTCTATTTTAACAGAAATAATTCTTTTTTTTTTTTAGAGAGAGAAGAGAGAGCACCAGTGGGTGTGGGGGGAGGGGCAGAGAGAGAGAGAGAGAGAGAATCTCAAGCAGGCGCCACACCCAGCGCAGAGTCCAACATGGGCCTCGATCTCACCACCCTGAGATCATGACCTGAGTTGAAATCAAGAGTCGGATGCTTAACCCATTGAGCTGCCCAGGTGCCCGTTAGTAGGCATAATTCTAAAGCATCACTTCACATGGGTGGCCCTTGACAGGAAAACCCCTCCCAAGCACCAGAAGGCAGATACCTGTGTGGCCATCCCCGGCTGAACCTGTGGAGTTTGGGAAAGAACCCAGATCACTGTAGGAAACAGCGGCTTCAGGGCTGTGGCCCTGCCCTGCGTTACTCAGAGTCTCAGAGCTGATTCATCCCAGTGATACAGAGAAGGGGAGAATCAGGCAGCCACTTTCTGTTACACACCTCTTTGTCACATTTAATCACTTAGAATCATCGGATGTAATTTGGATTGTTTTACAGTTTGTTATTTCACATTTTATTTTTGAAAGCTGGAGGGGAGACGAGACCCACCGCCAAGGCCTCATCTGTAGAGAAGGGGCACCGGGAGCCTGGGCTGCTGGTTGGTTAGCTTCACCGGCTCTTCACGTCTAAGGGGAACCCCGAGTCCGCTCTTCCCCTGGGGCTGGTTAGTGGCATTCCTCTCTTCCCTCAGATGAGCGTCTCTCTGGGGCAATTGGTGGCTTCTCCCTTCCTTGTCAGGCTCTGTGAGCCCAAGTGGGCAGGATCATCTCTAAGGATCACCACTTCCGGGTGTAGCAAATCCCCTGTCGCCTGCCTCATTTCCTCTCCCTTTCTTGGCTCTGCCTGGGCCTGTCAGCCTCTTCCCTGACCGCCCAGAGTTCTAACTGCTAGTGTGACTTTGGTTTGCAAAGTCTCAGGACCTCTGAACCCATAAAGGGCACTCACTTCTGCCCCAACACTTCTTCCATTGTTGACCCTTCTCTACTGGAAGAGAATTTACTCTGCTCAGAATTTACTCTGCTCAGCCGGCACCAGAACGGACATTTTTCCTTCCTTTGACTCCCAGCACTAAATTCCTGTGGTCAGTGCCGGAAAGGGGCCTCCTCAAGTCGCTGGTCCACAGTGTTCCTAGCTGAGTGACACACTGGGGCCCTGTCCACAAGAGAATCCCAAATGTCTCACTGATTGGTTTTATACTGATGATATGTTGAAGTGATATTTTGGACATAGTAGGCGAAATGAAATATGAAAATTACTTCACTTGTTTCTTTTTAATGTTTTTCTTCTAGAATGTTTCAAATTGCACGTGTGGCTTCTATTCTATTTCTTTCTGTTGGACAGTGCTGATCGAGGGTGAGACACTAACCATTACTTCCCGGAGCTCCTTGGGACCACAAGGCCACACCTTGGTCTTTTTGAAATAGTTCCAGAACGTGGCCTTAAGGCTGAGTCTTCAAGTGGTGATTTCCACCCACACAATGAAGATTGGATTAAGAGGAAAAAGTTTTTTTTAAAAAATCCTTCCTAAATGCCTGATTGGGTTACATTATGGGTCTCCAGGGACTGTTTTCTTAAGGCTTAATTGCCATCAACGTGGTGTCCCCCAAGAAACATGTTAATTATTGTGGTTATTATTAGGCCCAATATTAGTAATAGCCATAATAATCATCTGTTGAGCCAGAGTGAGTAAAATATTCCCTGTGAGTGAGATGTACACCCATTAGCTCAGGGCGCTGGAAAGTGTGTGTGTGTGTGTGTGTGTGTGTGTGTGTGTGTGTGGAAATTGAGCTCTTCTAGGAACGAAATGACACCTTGAGTTCAGAAAGAGGTAATGTGGAAGGAGTATATTGCCAAGCAATGTCATCCTTAACTCCACGCAGATGGGCAGAGGCACATGTGTATGGATATAAAAATTGCTATCAGTATGTCTATGCAAACCACTCCTTCCATGTATCAAAAACGGTTGTAGGAGTGACAGCTCTTCTAATGCAGAAGTGGCCGAAAACCGGCCTCTGTGGTTCACGACTCTACCACAGGTCCTGGGAGATCAGGTGGGAGTTCCTGCTGAGGCTTTGCTCCTGGAGTAGCGACCCCAGGGTTGCTGTCTGCAGACCCTCCTGTCTTCTATCTCTCAGTCTCACTGCACGTTCACTTTCTTAACCAGTGGAAGTTTCCATGGGGCTCCCTTGCTCAGAAGCTTTCAGTGAGTTTTCTCAGTCCGAAAAATAAAACCTAAACTCCACAGGACTCAAGGCCCTTATCACTCGGATCCCTGGTTCCTTCCCTCACTTTTTTTTTCCAACCACTCCACACACAGTTCAACCCAGTTGATGGGTCATTCATTCATTCCACAGACAATTGAAGGCCGAAGATATGTCTTGCACTTTATCAGGCATTGGAGACATAAACAGATTCCATTCCTACCCCCTGGAGTCTACAGTCTGGTGAGGAAATGACTATACAAATAATTGTTTTCTCGGAAATGGCTATGAAGAACAGAGCTAGAGAAGCATAACTTAGCTCACCTTAAACCCTGTTCTCCACCTCCCGTGGAGGCTCCTGATGAGAGTCAGGTCTTCGCCTCCCCAAGAAGACCCACCATGTTGGTCAGCATGTGGGGGGTGCTCAGGGAATTCTAGGCAGAGCTTATTGGTGACAAAACATGACAAGCGAATGGGCTATGCCAAGCCGGGTAGTCAGTGGTTTTCCATGTCTGAGCAGCAGCAGACAGGGTGTGGGATGTGGCCCACCCCCGCCATGCTTTGTGCAAGGTGTTCAATGGCAGTAGCTTTCCTGTGAATTCCACCCAAAACTGCAGAGACGAGTTTATTCAGTAGAGTGTTTGGGCTGAGGAGCAACACTTCTAAAAACATGTTTGAGATCTTCTGAGCAAGACCCTCCTTCCAGAGGGAGGGCCCTGAAAGGGAAATGACGGCTCCTCCCCTTTGAGGGACTCAGATGCCCCCCAGAAGTTGTCCTTCCAGCGAGCCTATCACCAGGGGAGTGTGGTAGGTGATGCCTGTCAAAATCATGGTGTCCCGCCCTCTGTTGTCAACCGTGGAGCGTGTGGAGCAGGAACCAACGTGACACCATCGCCCATGGAGACACAGCCTTACATCATGCTAATCCACGCGGAGTTTCTGTGGAACCAGAAGAAGGAGTGAGTCTCTTGCTAGCTGCTGTGAGGCGTTTCACCAGTTAAAGTGAACGCGAGCTTATGAAATCACAACTTGCATTTTCTTCTTCATCCTGTACTCACCAGGCTGGGCAGCAGGTTTTTAAAGAGAGGCCCTCGGGCTACTTTCCGGTTAGAATCATCTGGGGATCCCTGGGCCTCACCCCAAATCTTCCAAACCACGTCTGGGGTGAAACCCAAAACCCGCACGCCGCCGTCAGCGCCCCTGGCACTCGCGCGCACTCAGCCAGGGTCGAGGACCGTCACTGAGCATGCGCAGCCCCAACCTTCCCAGGGTTCCTTCCTCTCCTTCCCTCGCTGTTGGCCCCGCCTCCTTCTAATCCGTCCTGGAGGTGGCGTTTGCCTTCTTTGGTCCCCAGAGCTTATGGTCTGCTATCAGAACTACCTATCCTGCTGTCACCCCAAACTTTCTAGAGTTGCTTGTTGGTAGGGAGTGGGGGCTGGTCTCTGCTGTGGTCCTGGAGAGAGAGGGTACAGCTGCCATGAGGGGAGAGGGGGATCCCACTGGAACACGGTGCTTAGGTGAAAAACTCAAAACTCCTGTTGTCCTTGTATTTCCTAAATGGAAAACAACGCTTTTTTTTTTTTTTTAATTGTAGAAAAGGTGAACTTAAAAGGCCCAAAGAATAAGGAATAAAACAAAGATCTCTCACAAACTCACGCTATGGATATGATCATTAACAGATGAATAAACTCCCTTAGAAGCTTTTTTCCTCTTCATGTATTTGTGACCCTTATGCTCTAGCTTACCGGTTCAAACTACAAAATGGTCACAGCTCTTTTAACATTAAAGTTAGCCAGATTTAGGCCCCCATCCTGCCTATGAGTCTGTCGCTTCCTACGAGTAATTTTAAGACGTTTACTTGGTCCCAGTGCTATTGTTCTGTTCTGGTCTTAGTTCCTTGATGCGGAACTGCTGGGATGTGTTGATGCTGCCTACAGTCAGTCTCCTTGCTTTTAAAAGGTGGCCTCTAGGGGTACCTGGCTTAGTCGTTGGGCGTCTGCCTTCGGCTCAGGTCATGATCCCAGGGTCATGGGGTCGAGCCCAGCATTGGGCTCCTTGCTCGGCGGGAAGCCTGCTTCTCCTGCTACCATTCCCCCTGCTTGTGTTCCCTCTCTCGCTGTGTTTCTCTCTGTCAAATAAATAAAATCTTAAAAAAAAAAAAAAATGGTGGCCTCTACTCTCCTGCTGCAACAAGAGCTTAGACATGGCCTTTGAGGTGGGAGGATTCTGTAACACTGCTAGGAAGCCAGTCAGTTCATCAGAGATGTTCTTACAATGTTGAATATCAAAGAAGAACAGCCAACAACTCAATGTCTTTCCTCTTTGGCAGTTCTGACAATGTGTTTACTCTCTGCCACAGGAATGTCCTAAAACCTGTGGTCAGGGATCGCCTTTGTCACGTTCCCCCCAACCCCTAGCTCAAAAGTCCTACTAACCCCTGAACATAAGTGGAAAACATCCCTGAAATGATTCTTCCTAAGATGACCAACCAGTTGACAGCAGCTCAAAATAGAGGTGGCTGGAAACTTTTTAATGTCATCTTACCTTAAAATGTATTTAAAAAGGATGTGGATTTAAACTATATTTTTTTTTAATTTTTATTAACATATAATGTATTTTTAAAGACTTTCTACTTTATCCTTTCTACCACTCCCAAATCCTGATTATTATTAATAAAAATGTTTGAGTTATAATTTTTTTCCAAGGCAGCCTCTTAAAGGAAATACTACTGGAGCTAATCCTGGAGAGCACTGTGAATCGGGGTTTCCTACCTCATATTATTTTATTCCCTTTCTTCATCTCAGAGCCTGTCTTTCCCTAGACTACAGGGATGTTAGACTGTCCTTCCCAAGTCTTTTCTAGTAAAAATACTTTCATAAAAACCAACTTACTCTAACAAAACCAACCTTTAACAAGATTTTAGGACTTTTCCAGTAGGGGGCATTTTTTAAAGAGAATGAGAGAGAGAGACTGAGACAGAGACAGAGACAGAGAGACAGAGAGAGAGTATAATGCCTAGCACTAAGAATGAATCACTAATGATGGTATTCATCATCTGTGGGGTGAAAAGCATTTGACATCCTTCTAATCACACTTTGTGGTTGTTTGGATGCCTGGTTGCTCTGCTGGAGTCTAGCCCCAAATATTTACGCCTGTGGGAAATTAAAACAGAACAAGTTTCATGTAGGCACTCTAACGTGTATTCTTCAAGACTGACAAAATATTGGTAAGAGTTGAAGCTGGATGATGGGTACATGGAGGTTCGTATGCTATTGTCTATTTTTGTGGATGCTTGGAAATTTCCATACTAGAAAGTTTAAAAATGCTCTTTAACCAAAAATTGGTTTGGTGATTATGCTGGGCTTCTGACTTAGTGCAGGTTGGAGAAGTGAGTAAAAAGATTTGAAAAAAGAGGGGTACCTGAGTGGCTCAGTGGGTTAAAGCCCCTGCCTTCAGCTCAGGTCATGATCTCGGGGTCCTGGAATCGAGCCCCACGTCGGGCTCTCTGCTCAGTGGGGAGCCTGCTTCCCCCTCTCTCTCTGCCTGCCTCTGCCTACTTGTGTTCTCTCTCTGTCAAATAAATAAATAAAATCTTAAAAAAAAAAAAGATTTGAAAAAAGAGTGAAATATATAATTTCATTTAGTTCGTAACTGACAAGTTCACTTTGGAACACGAGGAATTGAGTTAAATCAAAACTATACCACAAATCCAGTTCCTTTCTCTTTAGTAAAATAGTATTTTTATAATCCAGGAAGCAAAGTACCATTATGCAAAAAGGGAGAGATCTATGCACACAGTACACGCCCTCCAAAAAAAATTACCAAGCTTTTCGTGTATGAAAAATAACCACAGTTCCAGGCTGACTCCAGTTGTTACCACAGTCATTCATGAAACCTGTACTAGCAGAAATACAGCGTATTCTGAAATAATCATACATACTTTAGATAGACTCATGAAGTGAAGGCTAATTGTTGTTTCATAATCTGGATGATATAAAATTCTGGTCATCAGATACTAGTTTAATAGTGACAGTGTGGATTGTCTCAGAGAAAACTTGCATTATAAATATATAAAGTAAGACTTGACCATCCAGAAATCTTGGGAAATGAGTCTTTTTTTTTTTTTTTTTTTTTTGTGCTATTTTAGTGATACTTATATCCTTCAGGTAAAAAAAACTTTAACCATTACATACGGAATTCCTCGGGAAATTTGTGAAGCTCTTCATCATGTTGATCATGTGTGGGTGACTTAGGGATGTCACCAATACCCCTACAGAATTATTGCATTTCTCAATGTCAAGGAGGCTGTGGATGGGCTATCATGTCCTACACAAAATGATCTCACATTTATGCCTCCATAAAGCACTTCTGTCTGTCCAGGTATCATCTCCCTCTTCTATCCACTCCAGGATGCGGGTTTCCAGTGTCTTTCCCTCTGGTCTCTGCCTTCTCATTTGTTGTATTTAGTCTTCTATGGGTTGGAGAGAAGATTCTCCAGCCCTTTCAGAATTAAGTGGAAATTAGGAGTAAATAGAATCTCCATGACTCTGAATGAGGGGCTTGCCTAATAAGCCAAGCCCTGGGATTTAGCACTGGACTTCTATGGAACCCCTGCGGGTGGATCAGAGGCTAGCATACTCAATGGATAGGGGCTTCCCATCAAAATAACTTATATGGGGGCGCCTGGGTGGCTCAGTCGTTAAGCGTCTGCCTTCGGCCCAGGTCAGATCCCAGGGGCCTGGGATCGAGCCCCGCATCGGGCTCTCTGCGCGGCGGGAAGCCTGCTTCTCCCGCTACCATTTCCTCTGCTTGTGTTCCCTCTCTCGCTGTGTTTCTCTCTGTCAAATAAATAAAATCTTTAAAAAAAAAAAAAAAAAACTTATATGATTTTGGTAAGTATAACGTTTCTGTGTCATATTTTAGGTTTTATGTTGCTTTTTCTCATTTATTAATGTTTTAGTGTTTTCCACACTGTCACAGTAGACAATGCCCAGACTCAAAGATGTCAACTTATTGAAGGGACTTAATGTCCATGGATCCAAATTACACCAAATGAATTATTTTTACATTTAAGGGTGTGCATGCGTGTGCGTGCGCGTGTGTGTGTATGTGTGTGTGTGTGTGTGTGTGTGTGTGTGTTAATTGCCCAAGGGGTGATTAGGCAGTGCATAGGTGGTGAAAAGCAGAGCAGCATGGTATTAAGAGCCAGATCACCTCAGTGGTAAAATGGGGACAAGCATTGGATCATTGGATGCCATGGGAGTTGATATTTGTAAAGCATTTGGTGAACATTAACTTATTTTTAGGCAGAGAGAAGAATGAGCCAAGACTGAAGACAGGTTCTGGATCAGGACAAGAATACATTTGCCCTCTTCTTCCTCCTCAGGGAAGGGGAAAAAAGAGAAAAGAGAGTAGTGAAAATGAAGAAGAAGGCAAGAAGCCATGGAGGCACTTTGTGACTCTTTGTATCTATTTGGGAAATGACCATCACTTGAACAGAAGCATAATGGAAATGTTGACTCACACATCCACCAACATCTGGCAAACAACCTGTAGAAACGACAAAGGGAGAGTGAGAGGACGGTGAAAATAGTCATGGGAACAGAACCAAGAAGGCAAATACCCCAAAGGACCTGTGTGGCTGTGGGAGGTCACTGTTCCTTCTGGGATCCTTTCCTGGTGTCTGGAGGGAAGTTGGAGAGAGATGGAGTCATGAAAGTAACCAGGGTCAGGCCAGGGACAAGGGCTGGGAAGCAGCGAGCTTGGCAGCCTTTTTCTTTAATTTTATGATCTCATGAAATGCAAACTCATCTGCAAGGAAGTGCAGTCTTGAGTTGTTAATTAAACACCGATTCAGTAAATGAAAGGACAAAGCCTGAAGATGTGGCATAATTAATTTAGTGGTGTACTTTTCCCCCCCATCTGTGATTTGAGTCATTTCCAAAGACAGACAGCAAAACCCTTGAGCTGTGGCTGGAAATGAAGAATGATTAGCTTAGGTGTTGACATTTTTTTATTCATCAAGAGATGGGACACTGGACATAGGGTAGACCTTCCAAAGTTTTCCATGAAAGCTGAACAATAGTCAAGGAAGGTCAAGAAATAAGAAGACCCCTGCCTTCTAAATAGGAATGGAGGCCCTCTCTCTGCTTCTCAGCTTCCAGGCTATCATAACACCAAAAAAACAAGATGCTTGGTGGTTTTCATTGTAAACATTCAGCTCCAAACAAATACCTCAATTCATTAAGCAGTCAGATGAGGACGATGATCCATTTTGACTCATGCTGCCTCAGTGGCGGAAGTCCCACTGCAAACAGCAGAGGAATTAGATGAGACTAAACTAACTCAGGTGTCTGTGGAAATGGGTGGGAAGAGGTGGTGACTCATGGCCAGGATGAAGATAAGCTGCTTCTTGTCCTTATAAACTCCAAGTCCACAGTCCATTTTCTGAAGTCATTATAAAAGAAGAAATTTATTTTAGTAAATAGAAAGTAAAAGGCGCCAGAGCTCCACAGGTGAGACCGTCAGTAGGGTTCGAGGTGATGAGCTCAGGCATGAGGAGTATTCCTCACCCCTCCCAGTCGGACTCTGACACCCAGGCCCCAGACTGGGCCTGACCCCACTGACTATGGGGACATGAAGAGCAAACAGAGCAATGGTATCAAATGAGGAGAACATTTGGCTCTTATTACATTATTTAAAGTTGCTACAATTATTGAGGTTTTCTTTTTCCCCCCCCCCAAGGAAAAAGGGGACAAAAGTCGTCTATTTTCCTTAGTGCTTTCCTTAGTCCTGCAATAGATGGTTTCCAGGTCTGAGACTTGTAGGAGGTTTTATGTAACCCATCACTGACAAAAATCGAAATCCACTCCACATTTTGGGGTGGAGATTTTTGATGCCGAAATTTCTAGGTTGGACTTTATTCATGGTGGGGGGCTTGGGTTTCCTGAGGAGTACCTGTCCTTGCTGTTTGCTGGGATGTCTGTGTCACTCACCTTCTCTCCAGCAGAAAGAGGGAACCTACTCGTGTCCCCACTCCCACCCCTAAAAGCTGTCTCAGCAGCCTGGACTTAGGGAAACCCTGAGCCTGGCTTGTTGAGTTTGCCCTCAGTTTTTGATCAGTTTTTGGGAATGGCTGTCATGGCCCTAGCATCTCCCAACTGAAAACCCAAAAGGACTGAGACTATATGAAGGGTCACAGAAAAGGGATTGGACTCTGAGTTAGACGGACAAGGTATAGTTCCAGCTTTGCCCCTGATGCCTGATGTGTCCCTGGATGGGTACTCTTCTCCGTGGCCTGACTGTGAGATGAGGGAGTTGGGGATAATTGCCACAGTCCCTCCTCCCTCTGAGATTCTACTGGTCTATGAAGAGCTATCATCGATGGTAGCTGAGGTCTGACAAACTGCCATATCCTCTGGGAATGTGCTGGAAAGAACTTAGAACCAAGAAGACATGACTCTCCATAGGACAAGAGCCAGAGCTGCCAGTCCTCTTCGTGACCACATGTGTAGGTGACAGAGAACCCCCACAAGTGTGACAGAGCCAGAAGAAGTTTCAGGGAAGGAACTGCTCATGACACTTCCAGCCTGATCTCCCATGTTCCCTGAATCTCCTCCTCCCCACATCTTTTTGAACAGCCATGTTGAAATGGTGACCTATAGCTCCAAGTCCCATGTTCTAGTAGGTTATAGAAATTCTATTCTACTTGTCAGAAGCATTAGATTGGAACTGATTTGAAGGGGACAGAGCTATAGAACCTCCAGTAGAGCTATTTCCAAACCGTGTGCAGAGAATTCACTCCATTTTCAGACCTCTATGAGAAAAGTTCTCTTTGTCCCTTGTTTAATGACTACCAGCCCTCATTGTTGAGATCAGGCACGTTTTAAGTATTATTTTTTTCCCCAAATATGTTTATTTTTCAGTGTTACAAGATTAATTGTTCATGCACCACACCCAGTGCTCCATGAAATACGTGCCCTCCTCAATACCCAACACCAGGCTCGCCCACCCCCACCCCTTCCCCTCCAAAACCCTCAGTTTGTTGCTTCGAGTCCACAGTCTCTCATGGCTCATCGCCCCCTCTGATTTCCCCCCATTCACCTTTCCCTTCCTTCTCACAATTTTTTATTAAAAAATTTGATAATATGTGTACCTGGTGCAAAATTCATAAGAGACAAAAAGATATTCCAGTAAGTCTTCCTCCTACCCCATTCCTTAGCCTCCCATGTCTTCCCTAGAAACTTCTTTTTCCAAATTCTTGTGTATATGTTCAAAGATATTCAATGTGTATGTAAGACTTTGCATACATATTCCTATTTTTTCTTTTCATTAATGGGAGCATAGTACACACTGTTAAACATTTGGTTTTTTCCCTTAAAGCTATAGGTTAGGGCTCTTCCATTCTATACAGGTAGAGCCACCCCATTCTTTTTAATAGCTGCATAGTATTTACTGTAGAGATGATCATAATTTGTTTAACCTGTCTTCTATTAATGGGTAGTTAGACATTTTCCAAAATGTTATTATAACAAACAATGCTGCAGTGAATATTCCTATACATGCGCATTGTCTCATTGGGCATTACCACATCTGACCTTGTGCTGTTAGCTTTATTTTCACCGGTAATGTCTACCTTTTCAAGTAGATTTTAAATTCCAAGAGAACAGGAGCAGACACTGTGCTGTCCTGTAACTCCAAAAACACAAAACGAAGCATCACACGCGTGGTTCAGGTTTCTTAAATACTGGATGAATGACTCCTTAGTTGTGCTAATGTGCCATATGTAAATGGTAATCCAAAGGTTAAACGACTTGCCTAAAATCACAGAGACCAGGAAACACTGATAAAATAAAATAGAAGAGATGAAAATAACATTATAGATTTTTAGAATATGTTCCAAGCGTACATATTTTTTCCAAGTTTATATGCATCCCTGGGAGAGAGAAGACCATTGGTTACCCCCACAAGGTGAGTAAATAACTCCTCCAAAAACACTGGTCATCTTGGGAGGCAGGCATCTCCAGCTAATTCCACTTGGTAAGTGTTGACTCCAGTTCACCAAATGGCGTCCGGGTGACCTGGAAAAGTCAAGCATCACCCAAAGTGCCTGACTGGTCAGTAGGGAGGCATTTCCTCACATGAGGAAATCTAGCTCAGCCCAGAGGGGGAAAAAAAAAGTAGAAGGAAGAGGAAAAGGAGAAACAATCACGGGGAGGAAAAATGTTCTCTGACCATATGACAGCTCTGGAATCAATCAGGAAAAAAAGGGGACTGAGGAGATGATTCTGTGCTGCATCAGCTGTCATCAGGGATACATGAAGAGAATGCCCCTTTGTTAGCAAACAAGGAGGGCGTGTTTATCATGATGTTTAATGAACACTCATTATAACCTGGTAGTATGAAACGTGTGGTCTGATTGGTTGATCTCAAAACAATTATGTCGACATCTCATAACTTAAAGATTATACAGCTTTGTAGTTTCACAACTTACTATCCCCTAAAAACAAAAAAATTTCCATGCAGGTGATTGTTGTATTAATTTTATTTTTTATTTTATTTTATTTTTTTAAGATTTACTGATTACGGGGGGGGGGGGCAGTGGGAGAAGGAGAAGCAGACTCCCTGCTGAGCACAGCACCCCAGGTGGGGGAGCCTGATCTCCCAACCCAGAGATCATGACCTGAGCCTAAACTGAGAGTCGGATGCTTAACAGACTAAGCCACCCAGGCTGGAAACTTCTCCAGGATTTCTAACACCCCCGAAATACCTAAAGCAACTCTAGTGTTGACAGTGCTTTGAGGCAGGAAATGTCCTTTGCCATCCAAATGGGAAGAGCATTGGAGTGCTTATTTTCTTTGCCCTTTCTCTTTTCTCCTTACTGACCTGAAAGACCTAACTCGCTGGGTCTAGGAAGAGTACCCAGATTCACCCTCATTGCTACCTCCAACCAATAAAAGGCTTGTCATTGGGTTTATGGGTTGGAAGTCAACAACCAAATGACACAGCACCAGGGGCAGGAAAGATGGATGCCACACGGCACTGAAATGCAAGGATCATTTGAGGAGCATTAATTATGGCAGATGGTGAAGGGATGGAGGTTGACACTCCTAAGCCTGAGTAAAGTGTCCTGGAATCTGAGTGGTTATAAATGGTCTACATTTCAAGTTCTTGTCTCACCCCACAGTGTCGGCAGCTCGCTCATAACAAGGCCCACCTGGGCACCCGGAGCCCTGACCCACAGGGCAGAGAGCCACGTGCCGAGTCATCAATAAATACTTCCCGAAGCTCTGGGCTAAGAGCTGCAGGGCAACACCACCCTGTTGTCCTTGGCCACCCTGACCAAAACACCGCGCTCCACAGAGTGGCTGGAAGGGAGCGCCACCAGCTGAGGGTTGAACAAGACCTTTGATGTCAATACTGCTTTATTAAAATAAGCAACATGCTTTCATACTCATTGATTTGTAGAATTGGACGTAGAGGGCATCTGGCTTAACTACTGCCTTTTACAAACATGCAAACAGACCTAGAGAGGTTACACCTCTTGCTAAAGTCACCCAGCTGGCCAAACCAGGAATAAGCCCAAGTCCCTTGATGACCTGTCCCCCATCTACCCGCCCCCGGCACAGTGTTCTTTCCATGTCAGGACGCCAATAACTCCTCTCCCCCTGCATTGTTGCTATTGTTCTGGGAGTAAACTCTTCTGAAATAAAATAGTGTTCCGACATCATTTTATGAATCCTTATAAGGTGCTTGGGTGGTTGAAGATAAAACCCAGGACATCGTGGCATAGAATTTTTTTTTTCTTTTTTTAAGATTTAAAGCAGCTGCCTTCAGCTCAGGTCATGATCCCGGGGTCCTGGGATTGAGCCCTGTATCGGTCTCCCTGATCAGCGGGGATCCTGCTTCTCCCTCTGCCACTGTCTGCTGCTCTGCCTACTTTGCTCTCTGTCTGTCTGTCTGTCAAATAAATAAATAAATAAATTTTTTAAAAAAGATTTTATGAAGGTGAATTAAATAATAATCTTTTTAAAAAAGATTTATTTATTTACTTATTTTAGAGAGAGAGAAAGCAAACACACAAGCAGGGGGAGGAGAAAAGGAGAGAGTGAGAATCTCAAACAGGCTCCAACTCACACCACTGAGCATGAAGTCTGATGTGGAGCTCGATCTTACCACCCCAAGATCATGACTTGAGCCGAAATCAAGAAATCAAAAGTTGGGTGCTTAACTGACTGAGTCAGCCAAGTGCCCCAGCATAGCATGTTATATAATGTTAAAACAAAACAAAGCAAAACAAAAACAACCATGACTTAGGGCTCTTTTTTTTTATGATCTTATTAAGAAACACATTTCTGGAGATCTATATTGAAATGATACTTTAGTCCTATTTCAAGGATCTGACCACTCACTTCTAAATTATTACTGATTAATGCAAAAATTTAAAAACTTTCCTTGCAGGCATAGCCAGACTTAGCAATGAGTTTTGTTGATATTCTGTTTTATCATTGCCCCATGGGGGCTAGTACAAATATAACAAGAGGAACATGGAATTTTCAATTGGACATCCAAACCCAAATATAGCCAAAATTGTACACTCTCCTTACTTAAATAACCTTTTTGAGCCAAAGGTGAATTAAATGCAGAAGATGTCCAAAATACCTATAAAATTAAATGCTGCAGAACAAAAACTAGGAATTATTGTTTCTAATTCAATTTGAACCCTCTTCGCAGATAATAATAGAAGTAATTTATTTAAAACAGGTCAGTAACAGCAGTCAGAGCATACATAGTTGTCTCTCTTTGGAAGCAGGTAACTCTTGAAGATAGGGTCCTGGTCTTATTCGTACTTGAATAGCACCCCGAGCTTGGCCTGGAGATACAGAAGGCAAGCCATAGATGTCCTAAGAATGAATAAATGAATGAAAGCATGAGTAAAAGTGCACTAATATCCTTTAGTGTTAGGATGAAAGCCCCATAATTTGAGACCAAAAAACTCCCTACAAAACTCAGGATTGGTATGCTGGATCACCTATCCGATGAATGGACTAAAAATAAGAGGAACAGTAAGGAAGATTTTCTAAGCATTTTTTTCTTCGAGGGAAGTGGGCCAAAAAATACAGGAGACTGTGTGAGTTAACATCTACGGAGTCCTCAACAAGTCCCCAATTCCATAGCTAGTATATGATAAAGTGGAGTTTCCACAACATCTTGAAAACAATCTGTCTTATATCTTGTGAACTAAGGCTCCTTACAACGAGGCGCAGAGGGAAGTGACCAGCCATGGTTTAAGAAGGCTCAGGTCATAGTTATTAGTTGGGTGGCATCAAGCAAGTTACGAAAAGTAACTTTTGGAAGACTCCCTGTGCACTGCATCAAACTGTTTTCCTGCATTGTCTAGTTTATTTGATCTCTTTAAGTCTCTGCTTTCTTGTGGGTAAAATGGGGACAGTAGAACCTACTTCAAAGAGTATTTGTGAGGATAAAATGAGAAAATGACCCTAACCGGGCATCATAACCTCTACAGTATAGACCAAATACAAGGCATTATTTTCATAATTATGAATGTATTACAGAAGCACAAAGTTAGTATTTACCGTACATTTTTACTTTCTGTTTCTTCTGCTGGAACAATGCCATTTAAAATGAACACTATAGAAAAAAGATAGACATGACTCATGAATCATATGTTCTTTGGAACCTTAATCTGTTGCTTTCTTCATTTATCTCATGAAGGAAATGAACCGAAGAAGGAAAAAGTCAAGGTAAGAGTGAGAGGAGACAAAAAGTTACTCTAAGAAGTGACCAGCTAATTTCTAGAAAGCTTCTTATCAGCAAAGAGCATGGTCAAATCGTTCGATGTGTCTTAAAGTGTCTGTGTGACGATCGGAGTATGATTCGTAATCTTTCTCTGAATTTTCTTCCCCTGAATTTCTACGCTCTCAAGAGTCTCAGAGTAAGGAGTCCATGGTAAAGACCTGAAAGATTTGTTCTGGGCAGGAGTAAATGGGTCTACTGAAAAACAAGCCTAACTCATTCTGGGCCTTGAGGCTTGACAGTGTCATTTATGGAGTGACACAGTCACGCTGTAAATGACCAGGAGACATTCCAGAGTTCATGGCTATTGTGTAACAACACTTCAAGGGTGGCTGCGGGGCGGGAAGCACAGCGGGCGGGGCCCTCTCCGTGAGCTGAATGAGGAGGAGCCACTCCGCCTGGAATGTGGCCTTGCTCAAAGGCCGGCCTTCCTCCCCATCCCCACCACCAAGTGCTGGGGGCAGGAACTGGATGGACTGGAGGGACGACTCTATTTTCAGGGAATGACAAATTGATTGAGCTGATCGGGTGAGAGTTCTTACCGGCCTCCTGCTCCATTTCCAAGGACAACTTGCAGGGAGGATTTGTTTAGAAGCAAACTTGTGTAAGGAAGTGTCTCGGAGTCATGCGAACCCAAACAACCTGCTCCAGAAGAGGATCGCAACCCAGGTTCCATTAGAAAATTGGACGCAAGGGGCCTTCTCCTCCTCGTGTTCTGGCAGCCTCCACATTGCTGGAGAGGACATTCCATTCCACTGAGAGAGAGAGAGAGAGAGAGAGAGAGAGAGAGGAGACAAGATGGCGGCTCTAAATTACATGTGCAACAGCCCAGGAGGCTTGTAAACATTTAAGGAGTTGATTGTTATTTTCATTCCTGACTGGTTTGGTGGTGCCAATAACAACTCCACAAACTGCCAAAGCCCCGCTGGAGTGCTGAGGACACGCATTTGGGAAGGTGATCCGCAGCGAGTGAGGAATATTCACGGCGGACTGGATCTGAACTCCTCCCCCAAGGGGTTGGCTGGTGCTCCAACTCTGGACAGGGCTTGGTACGGAATCAGCTTACAGATTTAACCAAAGAAGAGCATTCCTGATTTACTTGCGCCAGCAAGCAACGTCACTCCTCAGGGGCCCAAGGGGGAGCTGGGAAAGGGGAGTTGTTCGGAGCACCTTTGCGAGATGAGAAAGTTCTAGGGATTGGCGGTACCACAAAGCGCGTATGTAGTTGATACTGCCCAACCGTATGCTTAAAATGGTTAAAATGACGAATTTTATATTATTTTTTTCTTACCACAATTAAAAAGGAAAAGGAAAGACGTGTCACCACAGAGACTTCCCTAAAACAGCTCAAAGCAAATACCGGAGCTGTGCCCTAACCTCTCCCCCTTATCCTTCCAGTCCACCAGGACAAGTACCGAGGGGACAGGTACAAGCTAGTCTCAGGCTACGCAGAGGTCACCGTGGCCACTCTTTGGGCTTCCCGAAACCACGGAGTTCTTGAAGTGAATACTCTTTCCTGTGTCTAACGATCTCTTCCTTCACCGAGATGATCAGGGGCATTAAAGAATATGCTTTGCTCCTCGAAGGATTGGAGAGCCCAGCCGGGGTGGGTACCCTGTGTAGGCCAGAGAAGAAACCTTAACAATCTCTCCTGGCCTCCCCTCTCCCCACCACCCTCCTGCCTGGCCCCCAACACCTTCTACCCCCACATGCACCATCAAAAGGGACTTTCCCTCTCTAACCACCAGGGTCTCCAGTGGTGAGCAGAGAAGATGACAAAAGACGTGATGTGGTTTCTACTCAGTTAGAAGCACAGGAAAAACTTTCAAACACCCCTTAGAAGGGAGAAAAACCCAAGTACGGAAGGAAGTCTGTGCGCCTTGGGCACAGGCTTTACCCTGCTGCTTTTTTTTTTTTTTTTTTTTTTTGTCTTTCAGAGATAGGTGCCTCTCTTATGTGGAGATAGATGCCTGTCCCCCCACGCGCCCAGTGGCCCTCAGCAGGACCCCCCAGAAAGCTGGCGCTGCAGGTCTCTCCCCGCAAACGCCCGTCTCCTCTCTACCCCTTTCAAACTCTCTTTTCTCTGATGTGAACAAGATTTGGACCTGAATTTGAGAGATGCTTCTCTCATAGCTAGTTTTAAAAGATTCCTTCCTTCCTATTTTTTTTTCCAGTCAATCCTCATAAGAGCATAGAATTCTTCGGGCTCTAGATGAGCCTTAATATATTATGCTTATTACGTAGGGTTTCTGTTGGTTGCAAAAGCTATATGGCATGTGGGCGCAGCGCCGCTCTTCAGAGAGTTCCTGGAGGAATTGTGCCTTCTGGGATGACATCGCCCGGGAACAAAAAGTTGGAGCAGGCTGCTCTCTCTAAACTTTCCTCTCTGCCTTCGGGAAAGCTGGTTAATTATATACGGGCGACATCTACAACACAGAACATACCTGTGTAAACTTAGAAGCAACAAGATTGCAATTTTGTTGTTGTTGTTTAATGTGCTCTTGAAGCAGAAAATATGTTCGTTTGTATGTTTCCTGTCTTGTAGAAAACACGTTCTCCCGATTTAGAAGCGGGATGAACTTAAAGCCACTTTATCCCCAAGAGCATCTGAATTTTTGCCATTGTCCAATGCCTTCTACCCGAGGATCACTGTGCCCTTCAGCTGCACTTGCCACATCTCTCTGAGGTATGCTCTGATAGAGAGGGGGGTCCGCTCGGCGCCTCAGTTTCCTCTTTGGAACCCTGGTGACCTGAGGCTGACACAGAACTGTTGAAGTCTGACACCCACCCTTCTGGTAACATACAAGGAAATGCCAACTCAATCCGGCACTTTGCAGGGGAAATGGCCACCCCCAGGGTGAGGAGAACCATCCAGGGAGGGGGCATCTGGAAGGAGCTTGGCTTCAGAGACTGAACGGCTGTGTGGTGTTCCAAGTGGGACAGAGGCAGAAAAACAGTGGGCCGTTGAAGGCACAGGTTTCCAAAACCCCCTCTCTCCTCCTTTCTTTCCTAAAATGTTTGCAGAACTCGTTAGGAGTCAAGCTCCGGACAAGGCAGAAGACGGTAATTTAATGCTATAAAGCGCTGCTGTTTGGGCAAGCCGGTCCCGAGTCCAGGCAACCTGAGGGAGTCCTGTGGGCCCTGCCCAGCTTGCAGAAGCATCACTGACTAATCTGCTAACCGAGGAAGCAGAGTCAGGAAGCTGGGATTTGGTTTCCAGGTCCAGCAGGAACCTGTCAGGCGGCTTGGGTGTCTCTCCTGACCTTCCATGCTTTGATATTCCATTTCCCTGATGGAGAGACTGGAAGGCCAACCCTACCTACCTCCTTCATGAAAAAACTCCAAGAGGAGAGAAAGAAGGTCGTCTTCAAGCCTCCAGGAGCACGAGGCCGGTTACCTTTTGCAGCAACAGCAAGAGTGAACACCAAGATCTGTGTGGGGCTTTGAGGAAAACCTCAGCCCCACTGGCCAGATGCACAGAACTGCTGTCTTAGCCTGGTTATTAAAAATGAAACAGATTCATTAGAAATGGACCTCATTCTTTGATTGTGCAGCAGCTGTGTGCATGGGCTAGCTGCTCCACGGGTCACTTGGGTCAAACGTTCCCCCGGGTTGGCTTCCCTCAGCGCCCAGAATGCTGGCAGGCCACCTGCCTCCCCGGAGGCTGCCGGAGACCAGGGTGTGCTCAGGTGGGGCAAGTGTGCCCCCCACACAGCACCCTCATTCAAATCATCTTGGAATTTGTGACCCTCCCCCATTCCCCATCTCCTTGCTTTTGGAGCAGATCATCAAACATTGGCCTCGTGCAGGAGGCTCGGATAGAGAAGCCTCTATACTCTTCTACACCTTCTAGATCTATACTGATATAGAAGCTCTACACCCGGAATGAGGACGAGGGGAGACCCTGCCCTTTGGAAATGGCCATTCCTTATGCTGCTGGATCTGTCTTCTGGTGGGGGGGCCCCCATCCCTGCCCTTCTTGGGCCCTCTTCCGGAAAGGAGGCTCCGAGGGCAGGTGGCCCTGGGACGACTGGTTGGCCTCCTCAGGCTCCCAGGGCTTCCTCAAGGATGCAGGGGGAAGAGGCTGCCCTGCTCTGACGGCACCCACGTGTGTCGCTGAGAAGGGTATTCTGTGGGCTCTTCACACACAGAGAAGACGCTTGCAGGAGGGCCACGGTGTTCCTGTGGGAACACACCACCAGGGACGACAAGCAGCGCCCAGAATGAAATCACATTCTGATTTCCAGAAAAGGGCAGCCTCGGGGCTGAGGCCTCGGCCTCCGAGCATCCTGGCTTCTTCCCTCAGAAGCGCTCACCTTCCCCAGCCCCGCCCCCCTCATCCCCTCCACCCCCCCACCCCCAACCCCACCCCCACCCGGGCTGGCCTGTGTCCTAGAGGTCCTCTGGGGGATCCTGCCCGCCCTGAGCGTCAGCAGGTTGGAGAGATGACCAAGTCGCGTTTTCTGGGTTCAAGGCGGTAAGGTGGCCCACGGGCCCCTTCGAGGAGGATAATCACAACGAAACTGACACTCAAGTAGAAAGCGGGGTCCGCCCACAGGAGCTGCCCTGCACCTCGGGGCTCAGCTCCCCGGCGCCGCTCAGGTCAGCCGCTGCCTTCCACGAGCTCGTGATTCAGTATAACTGGAAGCACCAGGGCTTTTTCACTCACTCGTTTTTAACGGTTTATTCATAAAGCAATTTTTCACTTTTCACTTATTTTCAGCCCCTTTCACATCTATCGACTCACGGTTTCTGTCTTGGTGTAACCTTTCCCTCTCTCCTCCTCCTTCTCTCTGCTTCATTTTTCTTTATTCCTTTTTTTAAACCTCCAACGGTTAAAACAGTCTTGAGGCCTCCATGGTTCTGCTAACCAAAAGGTTTCCTTTTCAACGTCTTCCTGGGTTCTCTTCGTGGGGTTCTTATTCTCTTTTTTAGCTACCAGTGTTTGTGTTCCCCTTCCCTTCTCGTGGGGACAGACTTAAAATCTTCTTACATGTATGCCTTTGGTTTAAAAAAAAAAAAACAAAAAAAAAAGACGAAAACAAAGGAACAAAACCCCACTAAACTAAACATCCTAGAATTCATGGTACTTTACTCTAGCGGAGGTTTGCTTTAAGCACAACCCATTATTTCCATTAAAAGAATCTTGATTCCTTTCAGATGAGCATATTAATTCCTGGGGAAAGTTCATGGTTCTCACAAATTAGCAGGACCTTTGCGAGCCCAATCTTTTTGCCAAAAGAAGCCACAACAGTGGTTTCCATACAAGCCTGCCCCTCATTTCCATTTTCTAGGACATCTGCTCTCTAAATTACAAATATCTGCCTATAGCAACAATCAGAGTTCCAAGGAAAACAAACCAAAAGGAAATAAGAGAAAACGATGAAATCTTAGCATACAAAGAGATATAATATTTCCGAAAGGGGGAAGACGCCCCGGGACCGACTCCTTCGTCTTGTGGGTCAGGAAACTGGGGCCCAGGGAAGCCAGGACCCTGTTGAGAGCACACAGTTAACCAGGGGCTGACTCGGACCTAGCTCAGCATCTCTGGTCCCAGTTCTGTCCACCAGAGTGGGTGGGCTCATGATCCAGTTTGGGTCTATTTTTAAATTCCGGCCTGGGGAACCACAGAAGGAGGAGCGAAATTGTCCCATTAATTATTCTTTGTTAGTTGGTCTTCCCACCAAGTCACTACCAGATTACTGGTACTAACCTGGGGAGCAAGAAAGGGTTACCTAGAAGGGGGGAGGGTGTGCCCCACCACCTTTGCCTTCCTGGGTGAAAAATAGTACTCAAGGAAAGCCAAGCTGTGCTGATGGGAGGAGTGGGAGGGGTTTTCTTCCCCAGGGCTGCTGGCCTGGAGGTTGCTTTGCAGAGTGACGGGTGCCCGATGAAAGAGGGCCTGTGTCTCCTTCTCCCTTCCCTTTCAGAATCCCTGAGAAGAACTAACTGTGGAACGTATTTTCAAGTATTTTACAAAATAGATGGCACACTTCCTTTCATGGCGTCATGGACTCATCCTCAGAATTAGACAAGCTCTCCAGATCTGCCTTCCGTGTATACACACACACACACACAGTTATATATGTATAGTAACATATATATGTAGAGTATATATATATATATATATATATATATATATATATATATATATATATATATACTCTCTCTCTCTCTCTCTCTATATATATATATATATAGTTTCCTAGGAGGCTCAAAACATTAAGGCAAGTCAAATTCTCTACCCCAACCTTGTATCTATCTTGTCCCTTGTCATTCAGTCATTTCTAAGGTCAATAGAAATCTTTGAATCATAGACCCCAGGAAGGGCTTGTGAGAGCATCTTGGGCATCCTGCACTTTCAAACAAGCTGACTTCTTTCTGAGTCCTCCCAGGAAGGAGATTATACTCCTTCCCTCCTGTGGAAGGGAAGCTTTGTGAAACCAAGCCCGACGGAAAGTGTTAGTCTCTGTGATTTAAACCCAGGTCCCCTCTGCGATGGTTTAATGGATTTCCTTTGCCCTGCTCCTCACCTGCAATGGAGAATTGCCGGTTGCTTTTATCCACACGCGGGTTCTTCACATACCTCAAGGTGGGAAGGTTGGCCACAATTCCATGAAAATAGCCACCTTTCATTAATACGCTGAAGCATCTGTTATGAAAAATAACTATTAGCACTTATCTGTCACGTCCTCTTTCTTAATGAGGGCGGAAGAAAACGACAAGGTGACTACGTTCACATTTATACGAAATAAAAACTTGTATCTTAAAGAGATACAAGAGGAGAGAGGGAAAGAGGGAAATGTACATGTGGCCGGCTCTGGTTCATTACTTGTCAAATCTGGAAGGAAGAGCACACTAGGAGAGGGCTTGTTAGTTTACAGGATTTTGTGAAACTGGGCATGGAGAGTATTTGCATAAATCAGGGTAAAAATAAATTTTGGAATCTTGCTGTGGGTTTTTTTTTCTGCCTAAATGCCTAAATTACATAATTAAGGCTGTATTGAGATTAAAATCACTTCTCATTTAAGGAGCAGCTGTCAGCAGTGCTTTGAGCAAATGGACTGGGGGGTTCTGAGGACTTGAAGTTTGGAAAAGGAAGTGATGGGAGAATTATCTGTGAGTCCTGAAACGTTTCTTGCAGCTGCTGTACACCCAGAAGTGGACTCCAGAGAGGTAGCCAGTGCTCAGAATGATCCGATTTTTTCTGGCCAGAAGTTGAAAATGAAATGGACATGTTATGGAAAAAGTTCTCATGATCTCCTGAAGGAAGTGGAACTGCCTTTGGGATTGGTTCAAGATCCCATTCTATGTAACGTCTTGCCTGTTCATTCATTTTTTCAAGCTGCCACTCTCTGGGGTACACCCTTCCTTTCTAGACCAGATTATCCCTGAGGCCTGGTTTTACATCAGAAGTCCTCTACCATGTGCCTCTAATTGCTTTCATTTCTCTGCCTGGCGTTTGCTTATTATCTCCCTTTAGAGAAGGTTACACACACACACACACACACACACACACACACACACACACACACACAGAGGCAGAGAGGAACGAGCTCACCTATACAAACTTATGGATCCTAAATAGATTTCCTGTCCTTCAAGGGAAGAAATAATTGAGAAATGTGCCCATAAACTCCCACGGAACCATATATTCTGTATATTCCCTTATGTTGGGGGATTTAATGTATTATTTCAGAGCACAGCTTTTATTTTAAGGTTAAGACTCAGAAAAATTTGGCTTCTTCAGTCTTGCCTTGCCCTGAAAACAGCTGCATGAAGCCTTGATCCAACTGTATGGATGTCAACTGGGTGGACTTGAGCTCCTAGTGAATATTATCTTTTCATGTAATGTTTCATTAAACAGCTAAGTCCACAAGAGTTCCCAAGATACAGAACTCTCAAGAAAAAAAAAGGCATGCTTTGCCAAGTAAAGAACTATGATTTATGGTAGTAACTGTTACACTCTGAGTCTTATTGGGCTTTGTTTTGAAAAGTTATTACCACAACGGTTCTGTAGAATTTAGTAGTGCAACCAGCACCATTTGGCACGTTTATGACAATAGGGTTCTGGTTTTCTTAACTCCACAGTTAAGTGTTGGCAGCATTTCAAATTCTTGGCACAGATGTTTAAGTGAATATAAAGAAGAAACATGAAAAAAAAAATCGGGCAGTTTCGAGTATCCAAATGTAAGAAGGAGCATTATTCCTAACATGCGGCTAGCATGGACGTGGAACCATGAACTTGGTAATAGATAATGTGGCACGCATGAACATTATTTGCAAGGGACTTTTAGATTTTTTTCATCGAGGACACTAATAGTTTTCTAAAAGCATCTCCTATTCATATCTACCAAATGAGACTCAAATTTATTTGTGCCTGGAGACAGGTTAGTTTCTTAAAGCCTCCATGGACAAGCAAATAGACCCTTTCCTACCACATGACAGTTAGGACTGCATGGCCATATCAACATGTCTCTGGGTTTCATCCAAACGATGCCAGCTTCTGGTAAAACAACAGCTCTTGAAATTCATTTTAAATGAACAAATGGCAGATCTACATTCTGAGTGAAGATGTGAAGGGAAAAAAAAGGCTCAAGTTGCCCATGCTGCCCATGGGATGTAGAACAGGAAGTCTATGCAGAAGCACAAAGGAACTTATTCCCCGTGGCATGGTCAGTGCTAGCTACTAAGGCAAAAACGTTGTCCTTGCTGGGCAAAGTGTTGGTTCCTCAACCTAGTTTTCCTCAGGGTCCCTCACCCCTCAATCAGTTGGACCTACACAAACACACACACACACACACACACACACACACACACACACACACACGTGCAGGCGCGCGCGCGCACACACACACACACACAACATACACGATGTCCTGAGGCTAGGAAGGCGAGGGATCCCAGTCTTCCTCACCTCCTCACCACCTGATCCCCACCGACAAAGTAAAACAAACAAAATCCATTACTAATGTTTGAAATGCTTTCCTTGGAGAACACTTCTATAGCTCATAATTGAAAAATCTTAAACTGTTCACTTATGAGAGAAAAGAGATCAACACTTCAGATCACTCACACATGTGGGCCCGGATGGAGATGGGGGATGGGGGATGGGGGACTCAGTGCTGCTGGGGAGGGTGGGCCGGCAGGAGAGAGGCACACACTGTCATGTCCACAAGTGTTCCCTAACGGCACGGTGAAGATGTCGCTGAACTGGCCCTTCACTGAAGACACCAGACGAGCATTGGTAAAGCATGAACATTTATATTTAATTTACATTTTGACAATTTGCACATAAATAACAATGTAAACCAGTACGTAAACATAAGATAGTCTGTTGTTCTAGCAAAGTAAAAAGCCAATAACTTTGGTCAGTTTTAACTTTGATTAGAGGAAAAAAATAAAACCACTGTTGATTGTGGGCTCAACATTCACATGTAAGAGGCCTACAAGGGAAGATCAAATGGCAAAGAGAATCAAGAAGTCTCAAGCCATGTGGGTCTTGGTAAAAATTCCCACAAATAAGAAAGCACAAAAGGGAAAAGAAGAGAACAAGTGAATAGAACCATAAATGTTTGGTGTCAGTGTCAGTGTGCGATGCTTTGGTTTACCTACAATTAAGGACTGTGTTGGCCCAGCACTGATCCATAAAAAATCGTCAGTTTTGTCACTTAGAGGAACAGATCAGTAAGGCTCTGAGGATTCCCTGGATTCTAATTTCGTTCTTTGCTGCAGATTGACATAGTTGCCATCAATAAAAGGCTGAATGTAGAAACCAGACTGATAAGTGATGCATCAGTTAGTGGGGAAGGAAGGAGAGGAAGAGAGAGAAAAGTTAATAGTGGTAAAGGGAGTGATGGGACTTTATGTCCGTGACTTGGGTATGACCACATAATTAAAATGTGGCAAAACAAAAATAAAGCCATCTTAGACTGCCCTTACTGGTGAAAGATGGTGAATCTCTCTCTCCCTGGTTGTTATGCAGTCCCCGTCTTTGCACCAAGGTTTTGGGGTCTCGTACAATAGCAAGGAGGTGCTCAAGCTCACCAATGTCTATGATAGTGAGGTCATCAAGTGTTAAGCAAAGCCTCAGAAAGGGTTTTTCTTTTTGCCCTTAGGAAAAGTAGGTTCTTTTACATGGTTTGGCTCACAATTTAAGTGGTTATAAATATATTATATATACACATGGTATAGTGGTATAAATAGATTTATAAATATACATCATTCTTTGCTACACCTTGAATGCTGACATGTAATCTTTGGGCTTAGCAGAGTAAAAGGCAGAATGGCACACATTCTGTCTTTCTGGAGCACACTTGATTTCTCCTCTAGAGTAGCAAATCAATGAATAAGACATCACTTCTTGCACTACTGGACACACTCATTGAGGTAATTGTTGTTGGACAGCTTTGCAATGCCCTTTCATGTTTAATTAAATTAACCATAAAATGTAAAAACACAAATACTGAGGAAAATCTGAGTTTTACAGAACAAAATACAATTGATGGGTTGGGGATAGGAATGTGCATTGCCTGCTTTTACCCTAAGACAACAAGAATACCCGTTTTTCGTTTTTTTTGTTTTTGTTTTTGTTTTTAAAGTGTGGCCTGAGCCTATCTACCTCAAATCCTTCCCGGTAGAGCACCATGTTTGTGCAATTTTGACATAACAACAACAAAAAAACCCCAATAACAAAACAACACCCAGACTCAAGCCCCCAAACCTCACACATACAAAACCACCTGTGCTTTGGGAACATTTTGCGGTGGTTTTAAACATGGCATTTTGTCTTATTCACATTTTCAGATAATACATTGGGATGCAAAGGTCACGTGACCACTCTGACCGGTCATGTGACTTTGGGGGGGTGGGGTGACCCTGCTTTTTGAAGAGGAAGACAGGTCGGCAAAACCTTCTTGTCTCCTTTCTGGTAAATCTGTGGCTAGGGGGAAAAGAATCTTAACTATCTACACAAACATACAAGATTCCCTTTCTTGTTTCTTCTACTGACCTTATTATTGGGTAATTCTGCACACATTCCCCCCAAGTTATACAATGCTGTTCAAATGAGATCTTATGAGTTAACACATCAACTGTCTAACTTTGGCAATACCAAACCTCATTTTCAAACCATTATTACAGAGGGAAGTCAACTGAAGTAATGTATTTGTTTACTAAATTGTAGGTACTTAGACAGATGTGCAGAAATTATCTACAAAGAATAGCCACAAGACAAAAATATAACATTTATAACTCAAATTACAAGGAATTTTTCCAGTCATTGTAAACTTTTTTAATTATTGCTTTTTGAATGATAAATTGTATAATAAATTATGAAGGATTATCATTGAAAAAATAATTATGGCTAGGCAATAAGTCTTAGCAATGGGAAGGCTATGCAAACATATCCACACAAATATTCAAAATACACAGGTTCAAATATATAGATGGGGTGTAAATAAGTATATATAATATGTATATATATTGTCTTTGTCTCATTTATGCCCTGAGATTTCAGTAACTTTGGAGTTCCTTCTTTCATTCCAGATAGGTGAGGGGAAACCTTCTGCTGTCAGGAGAGCTTTGCAGAACTGGCATTATGTACAAGCATTTGCTATAGGCACCCTGACTTGCCAAGTCATAAGAAACAAAACACTTTTTGTTTTCTGAAAATCTTAAGGATCCATTGGTTCGACTGTTTCCTGTTTGACCTTTACAGGCCCCAGAGGTAGTGGGTTGCTGTGAGCCAACTTCATGAGGGATGGGTCTGATGACTCATAAAGGCTACACCCTGAGAGGAGTCCATTCCCCATGTTTCTTTGCAAAGACACTTTCAGGCCAGTTTCTTCTTTCTCTTTTCTGACCACAGCCAGAATTTCCTTCTCCACCACAGAGGTCACATCGATGTTGTCCTCCATGTCCTCAAGCCGGTCGGCATTGTCGCTGATATCAAACTTCTCAATTTCTTCGTTGATCCGGGTCAGATCCTCCAAAGGCATCCCCGTGGCTGGGGCCACAGGACAGTTCCCCTTCAGATGGACCTTGAGGCTGCAGAGATGGATGTAGCTCTTGTGGCAATGGGCACACTTGTGGGGCCGCTCCCGGGTGTGTAGGCGCTTGTGGAGTTTCAGGTGCACAAACTGGGTGAACTTGGCAGGGCACACCTTGCACTGGTAAGGTTTCTCTCCAGAGTGGAGTCGCAGGTGGGTCTTGAGATTGCTGGTGCTGCTAAATCGCTTGTGGCAAACCTACAGTGTGGGGAAGGGGGCAGAGACGGGAGATGGGAAGACCAGAAGATTAAGAGTTGCCAGTGGGAAGGGCACACTTACATACCAACGCCCAACAACCTGTGAGGCGAGAAGCCTCCCGGTGGCACCTATGGTGTGGCATTAAGCAAACAGGGAGATGTGGGCACTGCACGCGAAGAGGTGTTTACTTCCCCCTGCCATTTTCCACCCACTGGGCCGGCTGTGTCATCATCTCTGCTCATCAGCAGATACAGGGTTATCAGCCATGGCCAGGCAGAATTCTTTTTTTTTAAAGATTTTATTTATTTATTTGACACAGAGAGAGAGATCACAGGTAGGCCGAGAGGCAGGCAGAGAGAGAGGGGGAAGCAGGCTCCCTGCTGAGCAGAGAGCCCGATGCGGGGCTCGATCCCAGGACCCTGAGATCATGACCTGAGCCGAAGGCAGGGGCTTTAACCCACTGAGCCACCCAGGTGCCCCCAGGCAGAATTCTTGCGCCGGTTTCAACTACGGGGCTGTAGGATACGGAGAGACCGCTCTCTACAAAGGTGAAAATTGCTACCAAAAGCACTGCCCACCTGGCATTCATGTGGCTTCTCTCCCGTGTGTACCAGGTAGTGTTTCTGCAGGTGGGCAAGCTGAGTAAAGCCCTTGTTGCAAGTCTGGCATTTGAAAGGCCGTTCTCCGCTGTGCACTCTGAGGTGGACCTGGAAAGAAGCCACGTGCGTTAGCCCTGCTCCCGGCCGGTAGGAAACCTCACGTTTCTGCTCAAGGCCTCGGGCATTTATGACGCAGACACTTTAGGAAAACCATCAAGTTAGAGCTTACACTGAACAGAACCCCAATGTTTTCAGAACGCTTCGTTTTGTTTGAGCCAAAGGAACAAAAGTCACGGGCCAGCAGGACTTCACACTGACCTTCTAGCCCAAACCGCACATTTTCATTATTGAGAAGAAACTCAGGAGAGCAGTAATCAGTCAGTCGAAGTCACAGAGCCAGAAATGGCCAAAGTAACCCCGCCACCCCCAATCCGCTATTCCCGCCCTGAGTCTCGCACTGTCGCAAAAATGCCGCATCACCGGCGCCGAGCGAGCCACACGCAGGCGCGCAGGCGCACAGCGCGGCCCCGGAGCACAGGCAGCTGGCCGTTCCCGCGCCCGCCGCGAGGCCTACCTTCAGGTTCGAGAGCTGGCCGAACGTCTTGGCGCAGACGTTGCATTCATACTTTATCTTGCCGTTCTGCTTCTTCAGCGGGTACGGCAGGGTCTTGTAGCCGGTCATGTTTCTTTTGTTTTTCATGAGATTTATGGCTTCGTCACTGCCGGGGGCCGCCAGCGCCGCTGAGGTAGCTTTGGGCTGCACCACGTGCTCCGCCGAGGCGGCCGTGCCGGCTGTGGGCGACCCGCTGGTGGGGCTGCTCGCCCTGTCCTTCATGCTGGCGGCCGCCCCGGGGAGGGAGAAGGCACTGTGCGGCGCCGGGACGAGCACCTCGCGCGCGTGGTCGGGCTGCAGCGGCCTGCGGGCCCCGTCCGAGGGCAGCGAGCTGGGCAGGGAGGCCGGGCTGAGCAGGGGGTGCGGCAGGCCGCCGCCGCCCAGGAGGCTGCCGTAGACGGGGTACAGCCTGGGGAAGAGGCTCAGGTTGCCCACGCCGCCCATGTTGCCCACGGCGCCCAGGCCGTTGCAATTCACGCCATAGGGGGGCAGAAGGAACTTGGGGTAGTGGGCGTTGTAGGAGGGGATGAAGGCCGGGGGCAGGTGGGGGGCCGGCGCGTACCCCGGGTAGGAGCCCAAGCCTTCCGGGCCGTAGGGGGCGTTCAAGTAGGCGTAAGAGTCCCGGTGGTCGGGAGGGCAGGGCGCCAGGGGCGACACCGTGTTCCCCGGGCTGCTGTGCGGGCTGCAGCTTTTGAGGCTTTGGTCAGGGCTGCTTCTCGCTGAGGGACTCGGGGTCGTGGAGGACGGGATGGGGGAGTGAGTGATGTAGGTCGGCCTCTCCATCCCATAGGCTTTCAAAAAGTCCTCCGGCAGAGGGGCCCGGATGGGGTAGACAACCCGAGGGTAGAAGGGCATTTCGGGGCTCCCGTTTTTTCGGAAGTCGTCCGCCTCCTTTTCTGAAGTGAAGGGTGAAATGTTGGAACGGTAGCAGTCCCTTCCTTTGGAGGGGTTGGAGTCCAATTTCAGGATTTCTTTCACGCTGTACTCTCTCTTTGGAACGTTTTTGGGGCACAGTTCATTTTTCTCAGTGCCGGGCTGCTTTGGATGGCTCTGGGTTTGTGCTGAAATAAAGAAAGGTCGGTTACTCAAAGGGTTATAGAGAACTGAAGTGAAAATGCCAAAGCTGCTCTCTCCTTGAGAAAACCTGAGCGCCAGCTGGCCACAAGTGAGACACACCTGGCTTCTCAACGCCCTCTCATTCTAGAGAGCTTGGGGCCACTCGCTCAAACGCACTGCTCCATTTCCTTCTGGGCCAAATGGGGACAGTGACAACATCTCGAATGAAGGGCACTGTCTGGATTATTTTGTTTCTATTAGTAAAAACCGTAAGATGGAAAAGTGCTGTTCAAGCTAGAACAGGAGAGCTTCCATTAAAATGGGGTGGAAAAATCCTGGGGTAGGGGTGTCAGAGGTTAATAAAAGTCATTCTGATGTTCACAGTGTACCGAAAGGAAATCAGCACACCCTGCGAACTAGATGTGAAAGATTAAGACTCATTTCAAGTAACAAGCAGTCATCAGTTTTCGCCTTGATTCTTGTTTAATACGAATTTGATAAAACCCTGTTCAAACTGCCTATGCCAAATAGATTAGCAGTGTGGATGCCACCCCTTCCCCTTGAGTTGCTGACAACACAGGAATGGCACCAAGGCTCTGTCTGGTCTAACCAGGCTCCCAGCAATGCTGTCCCCTGGAATCACAAGGCGTGACATACTCATCTCTGCCAAACCACAACTGGCACTTCCCGAGCCAGTTCAATTACTTAGAGCACCAAAGAAAACAGGCAGCTAAGATGAAAGCATTTATTCTGTATTATTACTCAGTAAATACACTATTTAGGAACAGCAGCAATGAGGACAGTTCCAGACTCTGCAGGCCATCACCAGCCCTGCCCCTCCAAACACACGGAACAAATGATGCCTTTGGGAAAACACCAGTCAGAGCAGGGAACACCAAAAACTCCCAGCTCAGCCTTCCCTGGAAATCAAAAGTAAAACAGATGCTGCTTCGCTGGGGCTCTGGTTATCAGAGGGCAATCACTCCCAACTGAACAGCTGCCCCACAAGGAGGAGTAGGTTGAAGGCATGAGCCAGCCATGTGTGTGGATGCCTTGGGAGGCAGGGGAGCTCTTGGCCTCAGCATCAGAAGGGGACAGGTTTGGGGGACCATGCTGAAGCCTTTGTAAAAGTATCATTCGTCGTCTCAAAAAAAAAAAAAAAAAAGTTTCCATTTGATTTCACTGAGAAAGCACTCCAGGCTTGATATCTGATAGGTCTAGAAATGAACTCTGTGGAAGTCCAGATTCTGAACTCTTCAAATCCATTCTCTAGACTGACAGGCTTGAGGGATTCGATTCCAGTTTGAGAGGCCCTCAGAGAATGTTATCTCCTGCTAGCTGTTATCAGTTACTCCCGGGTGAGCCAGCAGCCCCAGAATAAACACAGCCAAGACACTATCAGGGAAGATGCTGATGGGGGCAGTGATGGAAAGCTTGTTGAGGGAGAGGGATTTCTGAAGCCACTAAACCAAAATAAATAACCCCTTATCGGGCCAATATCAGTCTTTCAGTGAGGCCCAGCAGGCAGGAAGTTCAAATTGTCACTTTTGTTTTTTAAAGCTGAAATGGTAAAGGAAGAGAGACAACTAAGTTGGGAAACTGATAGGCGAGGCATCTCACAGCCACAGGAAGGAATTTTATGGAGGTGAAAAAGAACAATCTGGAGGCACCTGTGTAGGCCCACATTAAAAAAAAGATGGCACCCTCATAAAACGTACAGAAACCACCATTTTCACGTGGCAAATTAGACCTCAGTCTCATAATTTTTCCAGTGGCTTCAAATTCTCTTGGTTCCAAAGTTCAACGATTAAGAACATAAGCAAGAAGCACATGTTCATCAATAGCACTGTCCCTCCCATTTAGTCGGGTGTTCTAAGTACCTTAATAATTCAGTTATTAAAGTGAGAACAAAGCTAATGACTGGCCAACGAACAGGAAAGTCAGAATCTATAATTTTCCATGCAAAATACTTAGCACAGAGTCCAGCACATAATAAATCCACAATCAACGTTTGGTATCTCTTACGCCTCCATAGAAATAAATTTCTATCTTCCTCCAAAACAATAGCCAGAGGGAAATGTTAGCCCCCTAAGACCCTAAGACAGTCTAAGGAATCTATGTGAAGGTACATTTTAAAAAATCATCCTTCAGCAGCTGAGTAATCAGTAGAGCTGGTGTCATTTCTGACTCTCCCACTCAGCAGCAGCTTGAGTTAACATGAAGAAGAAAATCAAGATCTGTTTTTGTTCTTAAATCTTAAATGGCTGTAGGCGGACGGAGTCATTTCAAGAGTGAACTGCTTCTGAAGGCTCTGAATGGCTTAATTATGCCGACTCACATTTTCGATCTATAATAAGAACCCCCAAGACTACAAGAAAGAACCTAGAAGTTCTGCAGTAGGCAAAACAAAGTCTGTTTTCAACTGAAACTGAGAAAGCAGATTAACATTTAGAAGTCTATAATTTGGTCAACTGTTTTCTAGATGGGTTGGTTAGATATATAGGAAAAAAATACCAAAAAACCTGGGAGGGGTAAGAGTTAAATTTAATAGTTTCTACTCCTTTTGATTTTTAAAAAAATGCCAATTTGTGATTTCTGGCTACTTATTATTTTTTACCTCAGTTTAATTCTAATCCCTTCTCAAAATTCTACCAATTGAACCATTACTGCTACTTAAAGTCCGCATGGAATATTCTGGCACAAACCTCTATTGTGCTGGAAGCACGGAAACCCAACACAACTTATTTGAAGGCACAATCTACCTATTAGGCCTGATGAAAGAGTGGAAATTTTCCTGATCAGAGGCTCAATCATCAGTTACCACACCTAAGACAACTGGTTTCACAATCGGCATCAGGAGTCTTGGCTTAATGTGACTGGTTATTTGTTCACTCTTCTTATGAATACTGGACAAGGAAAGGGCCCCTGAAAATGTTAAGCCACCATTTAGAAAAAAATTCTGCACAAATAAAAAGGGACATTTGTGAGAACAAAAGTGTCATTTCCACAATATACATGGAAGTTGCTCTGAACACAGAGAATAAGCGCTTGAATCTTAAATGTTGTGCACAGCCTTTCTTCGGGGACTAAAAATGCAGGGCCTTTGAAGCCACACTGGGTGAAGGATGTAGGTGAAAAAGCTTCTTTGTGGTTAGTGCAAAGTCACTGGGGTGGGTCACTTCAAATGGAGTTATTGTTTGGGAAAAAACCAAAACCAACCACGGTCTTTCTCTGAATCCACAAATGCTGAAGCTCAAGGAGTGTAAGGAGACCCTCAAGAAGTGACCTGCCATGCTGAGAAAGTCAGGAGGAAGCAGCACATCTTCCTGTGAGAGGCTCTGCTAGAACAGAAGCTGTCTCTTACCACCGGGCCCTGCACGGTGGGCCTGGCACGTGTAGATGCCAAAACAGCTGAATGGCTGCCGGGGTGCTCAGCGCATACCACAGACTCTTGGGAGCTCAGGAGAGATAGGAGGGGAAAGAACTGACAACTTTGGTTAGGACCTGACTCACCCCTCATGCTCATGTTGGAAGCCAGCTTGTTTCCAGTGATTCCAAGACCACTTCCTAAAGTTCAAGGGTGCGCGGGGTGTGTATGTGAGTGTGTGACAGAAAGAGGACCATGAATGGGAACTTGAAAGGTGATCCTGGGAGGGAGATTCATAAGCTTTTACTGTCTCAGCTTTTCAGAAAACTGCAAAGATCTGTATTGAGATCGTAGGGATCTCGTACAAAAAACTGTATTGAGATTGTAGGGAGAGTAAGTAAACTAGACAGTGTGGGATGAGTACCAACTAGCTACAGAGTTGGCTTAGCCTGACCAGGACAAGTAATGGGTTTGTTAATTTGTCCTAAAGTTGAGGTCAAAGTCTAATTTATGTTAAAATTAACATTCCACATGTTTCAAAGGTGGAAATGAGAACTAAAACAATTGAGCGTTCAGATAAAGCAATTAAGACTGCATTATCAATGATTGGTGAATCTGGGTAAAAGGTACCTGAGAATTCTTTGTACTATTTTTGCAACTTTTCCTCAAGTTTGAAATCATATCAAAACAAAAAGTTACAAAAATTTCAAAATTTAGATGCCAAAACTTTTACTGTTACTGTCAAAACTGTTTACTGTTACTAAATTTCAAACTTTAGATGCCAAAAGATTCTGTTAAAAACTTCCTTAAAATGTAGCAGTCTAACTGAGAACACAGAGCCATAATTACAACAGATTGGAGTTTTTATGGTCATTCTTAAATTGTTCCTAGAGATCACTTGAGAATGACTAAAATGAGGTAGCCCTTTGCAGAGGGGTTATGGCAGTAACTTCAACCAAATAAAAAAGTAAAAGCTTATAAACCTAAGAAACTGAG
The DNA here is from genome assembly GCA_028646535.1 of Procyon lotor. Taxonomy (NCBI): domain Eukaryota; kingdom Metazoa; phylum Chordata; class Mammalia; order Carnivora; family Procyonidae; genus Procyon; species Procyon lotor. The sequence goes on from CM053608.1 coordinate 47,016,179, forward strand.
AATTTGTTAAAACAAAGTGTTGGGTAACTACTATAATAGTGATCAAGAGGTTAAATAATTAGGTTTTTGCCTTAAAGAAGGAAGCTAAGACAGAAAATCTTTAGAGTTATCCACTTAGAATAATATTTTAAAAATTATAGCTGTGAGTTTTTCTAGAAATAGTCTGAGATGTTCCACATCAGACCATACACTGATAACCAAATGTGCATCTCTACAATATTCCGACACATACTGTAAGCACCAACAAATCACCACAAACAGGGGCTCTACCTCGCATACTAGGCATGTCAGGACCAATCCCTTTTATACTCCCACCTGCCCCCTTTTGGAAAGATTAGAACTAGACATCTATTTCTTCCTGTAACTTTCTGAATTAAACACTCAAAAATAGCTCTTACTATTTTACACGATCAAGTTTCATAATGGAGAACAGGGACTTCAAAATTTGTTTTCCCTTCTCCTCATCCCTTATTTAAAGCCACCTACTTGGCCCCACACATGGAGCTGTATAATTAAACAACATGTTATTAGCTCCTAGGGGCAGAACTGACATTACTGGCATTTTTTATTTTTTATTTTTTTTGGTTCTATAATCCACTTACTGAGATTCATCATTGTCAGCTCTCCGGGATAAGGGTAGTGAAGCCTCTCTGCAAAGTCCCGACAATACCACACAAGAAGCTCCTGGTTGGCAGGGATGGGCTTAATGGTGTAGAAGTAGATGTTCATCCCGTTCTGACACGCAGCCAGGTTCTGCTCCCGGGCAGAGTGCGCCGGATTCACATAGCGCATCCAGTTGCTTTTCTCCTCATTAAAGCCATCGATGAAGTGGAGGAGCTCCCCTCTGGAATAGATCTGTCCAAACGAAAAGACAGATGTGTAAAAGAAAGTCAGCCCCAAAGCAATGGAAAGCTTCCCCGGCACCTCCAAGAATAAACACGGCAAGGACCGTGTGTGATTTCTCATTCCCTGTTGCCCACTTAGAAAAAGAATGAAATCGGTTTAGCCAGAGTAGTCTTGAATCAGCAGAAATCAGGACGGAAACAGGTAAGGCACACTTTGTCAGTTACCTTTTCCATTTCAGTTTTATCATCTTTTCGTGTTTGGGGAAAAATGACAGAAGAATGAAACACCACATTTCATTTAAGGAGCTGCCTCGGACGGATCAAACCACCAGAGAGTATTACTTTTGCTACTGCCGTGAACGGCAAATGGGCGAAGCTTCTAACTTTAGTTCCGATTATGCTGACTTTGAATGCTTTGAGTCACTGGGTAGAAGACCAAGCCAACCGAATACGTCAAACTGAGTCTCTCAACTTTTTCTATGGCCTCTGTACTTGCCGTTTCCTACACCCCCGCCCAAGGCTTAAACTATGCAAACATCCTCCACCCTCAAGCCTCCAAGTCCAGAAGTAACACTTGTTCATATGAATACTTGGAACCCTGCCTTTTTGTGGAAACACTGGGTGGGGCAAAGGTGAATTTCACCTGCCATAACAAAGTGAACACCGGGACAGAAGCCAGGATTTGACAGTCGACTAAGAAGTCACTTTTCCTCTTGATAAACATGTTCAGCCTTGCACTTCTCTTTCAAGCCGAAGGAGGGGAGAGGGAACCCTCTTATCTGTAAGGTGGTTTAGCTGAAACACCAACTCACAGAGCCATAGGCATGTGTTTTTCGAAAAAGAGCAGGAAGAAACTGTTGTCCTTTAAAGGCAACGCATAATGAATTCAGAGTTTGCCTCCCAGTGATACTACTTCTGGTTAACCGATGCACTCAGGCTAGATTCGGTAAAAAGGCAGAGGTAAGAATGGGAAAAATTAAAACATACATTCTTGCTGAAACTACTGTATAAACCAACTCCTCACCCATCCACAGAAAGTTTCTCTCTCTCCCCTTTTTAAGGTCTACTACTTTTTCTTCAGATTTAAGAAATTTCCTTATCCATCTATAATCAATACCTGGTTATCTGCAACTTGTAGTCTTCAAGTAGTAGGGCACTGTTCGTAGCAGAAATTTTGCTCTAACCGGACAGCAGGTTATGGCTCTGTTCCTAGTCCCACACTGACTATGACAGTCTATAAATCGTGTCTGTATTTCACTCACACGTTATCAGAAACAAAAAGGAACTCTGTCCCTTTAACACGGGCAGTAAACACCAGAATCACTTTCTTTTAAGAGTAACTTCCTGTAAATTGTGAAGGGGGAAATACATGTGGCTTCATCAAAGCAGCTTGTGAGAGCTTTTGCGGTGTGTTTTGTTAAGAGAAAATGGAACAAGGCTGGGTGAATTCTGCTATCAAGAGGGGTTTTCAAGTTTGTTTACTCTGATGTGCAAACTTCCAGGAACATGGGGTTCCATCGTTCTGCACTCTTCGCTGGGCGGAGACTGCTTTCTAAAGCTACGGGGCGTGGGATTCCAGTCAGCCTTCCATGGACTACAATTTACTGTATCCTCATTTAAAAACAGAAACGTCTGTGCCATGAAGTCATACGTGTGCGCACACACACACACACGAAAATAAAATAATGCATACGTCAAATGAACACTGTTCCTTCTCACCTCGCTACACTGCCATTTATTATCAGGAAGATTAAAAATGTGCTGACTCATAGTACAGTTACAAGAAATGTCACTGGTTTCTCAACTTGAACATCCCTCCTCTTCTTTGACTGTGTAATTTGCATGAAACTTTTTCTTTCCTTACAACAGATGTTCATATTCCTGCCAGCAAAATCAGGATGCTTTTAACAACATGTGGGGAGTTTTCTCCTACAATAACCTTTGTATGTGAAAGACTGATTCAAATAAATCCTCCCAAGGAAAGCATTTCAGTTACGTAGGGTGAATCTTTAATGAACCAGGGAACTGGGATAGAGATAGGGAGTTCTTAGGTATTTCTTGCCTTTTTAAAAAATGATCATACATTAATTAAGTCTTATGCTGGATTGTGTTAATTCAGACCTTTGACTCCAAGACTTACACCCTTCTGTGGCTCACTTCTGAGAAGACTTTATTGGCAATAAAGGCAAAAATGCACTCACTGACATTTTGCCCATTATAAGTCACAAAGTAAAAATATTTTAAGCATGTGTAATTAGTAAATAAAAATTGTGAGCACACAATTCTTAGCGAACTGTTCTCAGCGCTCTTTCTTGCTTGGAAAAATAGTAAAATAAACATCTAAAAACACAAAACATCCTGGATTTAAAAAAAAAAAATCCTGTCTCTACAGCTTCTGAATGATCCCCAAATAGAAGTCTAAAAGATACTTCTCCCAAGATATATCCATGGTAGGTAAAAACTGGCCAAAATAAGTATAATCCAGTTTTTGTGGTTGTTTCTTGCAGCTGTTTCTTAAAAGAATTAAGATTCTTAAAAGAATTCAAATAATGGTTCCTTGGTAGTCATATACACTTTATGCAAATATGCATAAAAAATTACTTTTAAATTTAGGAAGCATGTTCTTATTTTCTAATTGAGAAAAGTAAACATCCTAGAGAGATCTATGGGAAGAAGGAAAGCAATCTAATTTCTGTCTCTGTTCCCTTCTAATTCCGGGTCTTTTTATTTGAAAACTCCATCTAATTAGTTCATTTTTGAGGTCCTTTCTAATCCTGATATTCCAAAGGAAGTTGTATCAGCCAGACTCTTAAGCTCTCATAGGACTGTAAGCACGTCCCTTACACTATGGGAGTCATGGACATACAGTCAAGCCCAACAGTTTTTTTTTTTTTTTTTAAAGATTTTATTTATTTGACAGAGTGAGAGAGATCACAAGTAAGCAGGGGGGCAGGCAGATAGAGAGGGGGAAGCAGGCTCCCCGCTGAGCAGAAAGCCGGATGCGGGGCTCGATCCCAGGACCCTGAGATCATGACCTGAGCTGAAGGCAGAGGCTTTAACCCACTGAGCCACCCAGGCGCCCCAAGCCCAACAGTTTTAAGATGCAGACTCAAGCCCAGTCCCAGTCATCTCCATTCCCCTAGCGGCATCTTCTACCTATCCTTCCTTAATGGCATTTATTTTCAAGCTAATTCATTTACGATTACTCTTCCATTCAATTAAAGTTAACTCAGCAAGAAATCAAGAAGGGGTGAAATCTAAGGCTTGGTGACTCATTACTACTTCCTTGCAGAGAAATGCAAATGAACCTACCCTTGAAGCAAGCAGCAAACTGTTTCCTTTCATCACAAAGCTCTAATGAATTGCAAAAATTAAGATTCACATACAGTCCATATCTCCATCCTTAATCACCTAGGGGCTGCATTTCTAGAGCCAAACAATTAACCGGTTTCAATCACATTTGCTTATAACTCCCTGTGTCCACAGGAGCCTGGGATAGTTGTGGTAAGCCCTGGTACAGGTTGAAAAAGGAAGTGACCTTGCAAATCCTGGCTCTATTTTATTTCCTTAATTCTTTTTTTTCCCCTTAATTCTTAAGGAGTCTGAAAAAAAATTTCCCCACTTACCCGCCAGAAATATTTCCTGTTGGCGTTCTTGGGAACAGTATCATTGGTGTAGATTTCCCCTACCAGAGGTCCAAAGCGTGTTCCCTTTGGTATGTATTCTTTACTCACCACTCCGATAACCTAAAGGGGATAAAACATGAAATAATTACTTCAAACTGTAAAATATTAACCAATGTTTTTATTGAATCGAATTGTCAAGTGGTAGTACAACCAACAATGACAAAATGATGATACAGAGAGCAGACATCAATGGTGCCCACGTAATTTTAACAGCAAGGTTCATCTTAGGGGGAAACCAACTTTTAAAATCCCAGATCATAAGTAAATATGCAACCAAGCATTAAATCAGTCTAAAGGATTATTCTCTGGTGAACTTTTTCATTTCTATTATTGCTTTTCATACCAGAAGAACACAGAGGATAACCCTTCTGTTTCATCTGACTATAGAGTCAGATAGTGCAGAATTAGATGGTCAAGATTAAACCATTTCAGCCTGCGCCCAGTTTTCTTATTTCTCCTTCTCCATCAAACCATAAACACACCACGCTTGAGGGGAAAAAAATAATTTTAACCTCAGAAACCAAAATAATGCTCTTCGCTTGTTCCACAAAGACCTAAGGAACCAGAAACAAAACACATTATATTCTTCTCATTCCAAAAGAGGTGCTGTTGTTTTGTTGGTGTTTTTTTTTTTTTCCATAACTTGTAAGTTTTCTTTAATGGAAGAATTCAAGTAACTTTGTTCTCCCCTACAGTGGTCAAAAGTCGTCCTTTGAAATGGGATTTATACTGAGGAGAGTTGTGGGTTCTAAGATCTGAGGAAACGACCTTCTCAGACTGGATGCATCACACTAGGGCTTTGCTGAAGAAACACGTTAACTATGCCAGTTCCTCCTTGATCGTAAATTTCTTTAAGGGAGTGAAAAAAAATCAGCAACCACGAATCTGGAAGCAATTCATCACTATTCAAAAGAACTTCTCTGTAAGTAGTCCTCTGCGACATTTCACAGTTACAGTTTTGTATTGGTTTTTATTCAGTCACTTTCCCATTTTTGTTTATTTATTTAGGTCCAAAACCGCCTACAAATTACATACTGAATACCTTACTGAAATGGACTAAGAGAGGAGGTAAAAGAGAATATTTACTCCAGGTTTTACTAAGCCTAATGGCTCCTGTGTAATTGTGTACCTGCCATAGAGTAGGTCCAAATATATGTATCAATAAATGTGCCCAGTGGAATCTCAGATTTTGGTTGTGACATTCATTGATACATCAATACATCTCATCAAGAACTTAAAACCTTGTTGAAATGGATATGGAATAAGCACATCTCCATGATTTTAACAGTCCAGTCTTTCTCATGTACATTTCTTATCAGCCAATGATTTTTTTTTAACAATTTAGTATTCAATATACAAGCCAATGGAGCATACTCAGACAGGAAAACAGGAAAAAAAGAGAGAGAGAGGGAGAGAGAGAAATAAAGAATAGAAATAAAGAAATAAAGAATAGAAGAGAGAAAGAAAGAAAGAAAGAAAAGAAAGAAAGAAAAAGAAAAAAGAAAAAAGAAAAAGAAAAGAAAAAATTTCCTACACCTAACACAAGTTGAAACAAGGTTGTGAGCTCAAGTGTTATTTTTGGTACTTTATGAATTTCTGGCAGAGAGCTGAAAAAAGCAGATGTTCATCTCATCCACCTCTGCCTTCATTTACATCTATGTGCCCTTTCAATACAGTTCATCGTTACTGGTATTTGTTGGCAGTAAAACTACTGGGGACAGGAGTAGCTCAGAGCAGTCTTGAGATAAAAATACATACTAAAGCTTAAGTAGATTGACTTATGAGGATGCTCATTATTTAGGATACATTATTGAACCTAATTAATTTGAAAAATTCATGGAATTGACTTCTATGACACGCAAATCATTTGGCATTCACATTCAAGTGATTATTCCATAATATTAAAATGACAAACAGGAAAAACAAATAATGTCATTTGTTGGTGAGCCAATAATTAGCAGCTGATATTTTCAACATATCCACTTTAAAGCAGTAATTTAAAGAAAGGTACTCAACTGGTTCATCAACTTCGTTTTAAATTATAGTCTCTTACAGACAGTGTCTTGGGAGTCAGAGCTTGATTATCAACAAATAGCATTACATTGAGGTCAGGTTTTTTTTTTCCTTTCTTCTGAATTGCTCTTTTTTTTAAACCAATGGGCCTCTTGGTTCTCATCTATCAATCTTAAACTAAGAAAACACACAAAATTTTCTTATGGCCAAAAAGAAATCAATCTGAATTTTATTCCTACAAGAATTTACAGAAGACATAACCACCCAGCACCTATTTGAGAACAACTATAAGCAAGTCCCTGAGGAAGCTATAGGACAGTACTTGCTGTCTATAATCTTACAAAGGCAATTAAGTAAGCAAGACAGGAGTACAATTAAAAAGAGGGTCTGTGGTGGAAGAGAAGGTAAGAGAATCCTCAAGCCCCAAGCAAATAAAAGAACCGACACTTATCGGTGGTGAGCATTTCATAATTAAGAAAAGAGGCAAAGAGCCTCAGTATTAGATTATCTTTACAAGTGGCACAGAACCCTATTATTTAAGTTCCATTATACACATAAACTCACACAAAGTGGATACACAGAGACACAAAATAATAGAATTTTCAAGGTTGGAAGGAATTGTGTAGCTTAAGTACCATCTCTATCCACTCCTAGCCCAGCACTTTAGTGTAGGGTAAATAGCTTCATCTCAAATCCATGTCTGAGATATTATTCAAAGAGGACATAGGAGCTGCAATTCAAAGATTACAGCACAAGCTAGGTAACTGGAAGGGGAATAGGAACCAAGGTTGTTTTTCATGGGAAGTGGAAGACCAAGTCCTATTCTCCCTCTGGCCCCAGAAAGATCCAGATGTTAGTCTTTGCCAACAGTATTCTATCCCCGGAGCATGCATATGAGACAGAGGACTCTGGTCTGTGCCTTGAATTTCACTGTGCTAAAAGGCTAATTAAGAATGTGTTCACCTAAGCCCAAGAAGGCAACTTCATAGGAACTGACCAGGGTCCTAAAGAATTATTGGTAGGGGCAGGCTGCTGTCTGTATGAGTCCCATAATCCTCTGTGGGAGAAGACCCTGCCTCCACACTTGCTTGCCTCCTCTCTTGGCTGCCCCACAAGCCCTTCCACACGGTGCCTTATGTTGGGAGTGAGCCCTTCCTCCACTCGGGGAGATCTGTCTGTCAGTGGCCTCAGTTGCAGCAACACCCTGATGTCTAAGGCTTCCAGACCAAAAAAAAAAAAAAGGGCTTGTTTTTCACAGTACAAAATGAAGATTTCACAACTTAGGAACTTGGGATGGGGCTTGCTGAATTTGAGTCTGATATCAAGGAGAATATGAACTTGGTTTTTTTAAAAGCAATTCCTCCTTTAGGGAATCTACAAACACACACACATAGCAGAGGGCTTTAAGCAGAAACATTATTCAGGTTTAAATATAGTATGAACATCCTCACCTCAAATTACATTAGGATGATTTTAATTACTAGCTCTCTCTTCCCCTGCCCGAATCCACCCCCCATAAAAATGACTTATTCGATTAAAATTTCATTTTGAATATAAGGATAGTTGCATTGAAATGACTAGAACTCTGGACTAAGACTTCAGTTTGTAATTCTTTTTTTTTTTTTTTAAAGATTTTACTTATTTATTTGACAGAGAGAGAGAGAATGAGAGAGAGAGAATGAGAGAGAGAGAGAGAATGAGAAGGGGGAGGCTCAGAGGGAAAAGCAGACTCCCTGCAGAGCAGGGAGCCTAATGCAGGACTTAATCCTAGGACTCCAAGATCATGACCTGAGCTGAAGGCAGTTGCTTAACCAACTGAGCCACCCAAGCGTTTAGCTTGTAATTCACTTTATTTTTTTTTTTTAAAGGGAGTGAGATGGATGGAGATGTTTTTGGAAGATTTCCTCCTTGATTATATTAAAGGAAATATGGTAATGTCTTAGTACATTGTCTCACAAATAAAAAGCAGTAGGAAGAAGAGGGAATTGCATGTTATGGAGAGATACTTTTTACAGATGGCTTGAGTTAATAATGGACTTCAATCAAAATAGACATTCGGTGAGTCCCCATCATGGGTCTGATGTTTATCACCACATCTCGGAGGTCAGACTTAGAGCCACTGTGCCTCATGAATATAAGCAAACTCAATACTGGCTGCTGCTTCTAAAATATAACTGTTTAAATTGATCTGTCTGTATTCATGTATTCACAAGATTATTTCAGGAGGACAAGGGGAAAATCCCCCCTAAAAGAATAACCCATCGGTTAAAAAAAGTTTTAAAAGTTTTGAATAGTATGTCTATATTTGGTTTGAGTTCTGGAAATAGGAAGTAAGAATGGGCTCATTAAAGGTGCAAAATGATTCTAAACCAAATCTAAAAATGAGGGTCAAGATCAGAAATTTGGTTCGTATGTTTTGTTTTTAAACCAGAAGAAAAAAAAAAGGTGCTGACACATAGCACAAATTCATAATGAAAAATGGTCTTGTTTAAAAAAAAATCCCCAAGTATGTCAGCACAACAGTTCACAGTGTAACATCTTCTGTTACTTAAATGAAAACATATAAAGAAGGGCAAGATCAACCAGTGAGATAAAACCCCTTACAGAAAGGCTCTTTTTCCCTCTTTCCATGGCTGGTGGGACTGAAAGAACTAACTGAATAATGTCAATGTAAACATTTCATCCACCCTGAAGGTTTCTGTTGGAGAACTGGCTTTCAGGTATCACACCCTCAATGGCTCAATTCCCTGTGCCTCTTTCCGCACCATGAGGGAGCTGTCCTTTCCCAAAGTGCAGAAAAGAAGGAAAAAGAAACAGAAAAACAGGTACCAGTTCCAGAGTAAGTGTAAGACAGCATCACATTCGAGTTGGCTTCCTGGTTGCTTTTATGATTAGGAACCAGAGATGTGTTATTCACTGTTTCAGTTAAATAAAACATGGGGAAATAGACTAGGAGGACCCTGATCTCTTATTAGGTGAGTTTTCAAGGACTCTCTTTAGGGATACAAGGCACTGTTTAAACACACTGAAATAGGAAGTTATATGTTCAAAGGGAAAAAAACCAAAACCAAACAAGCTTAATAAAGGATCGGGCTGAAAGACGGAAAGACGATAAATAAAACCACAGTGACACCAAGAGGGGCCAGTGTAGCATAATCAAGAAGCAGTGACTGGGGAAGCCAGAAGAACTTTGCTCCTAGTCCCGGCTCAGGCTTCTCACTACACATCTTGAGTAAGTGACTATCTTTCTGAACCTTGGACTAATGATCTGAGGGCATTCCTTTATTTAGCTATGATTTTAAGTAGAATGATGGAAATTGAAAAACAAGCTAAGAGCTGAACGGAAGATAAGAACATTATAGAATGAAAAGGCCAAGATGACCCACAGAATAGAGGTCTTTATTTCAGTCCACTGGGCAGGAGAGGGCAACACGGCACCAATGAACCCTGGGAACAGACTACTATTTGGTCAAATGTGATACGGGGTAAAAACACACGACACCTTCTAAAGCCACAGCCAAACCTTAAATCGCCAAACAAATCCTACATTGATTCCACAGGCCGTGTATTATGAACCTTTCTATTGAAAAGAGCGTTACTCTCAGAAAGAGGTATAATTAAGGCCGACCTCTGGGGTTAAATTTTAGGTTAACGTTCAGGTACGACTGCAATTTAAATTTTGGTTTTTATGAAATCTGCCTCTATTCTTCCAGCAGGGGGGGAGAAAAAGGTTAAGCTTTAACGAAACTCAAAGCAGAGCTGCTCTATTTAATTTTAGACAGCTGTGTCTCCCCCTCACCAAAAACACTGAACTCAGACACACAAACAGGAAAGAGACAAAGTATTTCCCAAACAACCGTCTCGCCCCACTCCTTCAAATACTGTTCCTTGGGGAAGGAGGAAAAGTGATCTGACAGGGCCCTAACGAACACTCCCGGTATCAAGTCATGGATTCCCACAGCAAGCAATCACTTCTTCCTGAAGGCATCGACAGAAATGACAGTGACCCCTGGTAGTCCTGGGGGTCGGAAGCCTGTTGAGGGGTCAATTCCCTCAACTCAGCTCCGCAGTAGAGACAAGCAGGAACCACTGCAGTAGCCGAATTCTCAAGACAAGAGTGGTTCTGCAAGTTATTTCACAGCTAAACATCACGCCTTGCTATAATCGCTATATAAAAGGGTAAACACAAATCCTTTGCTCATTCCAAGTTTGGGTTTCCGGCCCCTTTGAAACAACAAAGAGGGTACCCACTTCAGAGGCCGGTAAGGAATCAGCCTGCCAGCCCCAGCCAGAGCAAAGGAGCTGAGGCAGATAAACAGTGGTTAGCTCTGAAGTCATCCGGACAGAGGACACTTTTACACGAACCTCTTCTTGGTTTATACCATCACTTCGGTTCATAAACACATCAAGGTTTTGAGAATAATTTTAGGAACCCCGCTAATAAAGCTGGCTCATTAAAAAGAAGAAAGCCATCTCGTGACCCAAAGGAGACAAAAGAAACACGGAAAACTTTTTTTCTAAGAAAGTTCTTTCCTTCAAAAGCTACGGTACACCTGGGGGCCCAGGGTCAGTGAGTGCAGGGTGGACAGGGGTTTTCTGGAAGGCTGCTGACAATTTCGCCCACCTTGGGCTGCCACTGGGCTTTATCAAGATGTGTCAACTTGCCAGAAGATTTAACTGTTGGCTAATTATTAGTATGGAACAGTGGAGGGCTGGAGGAAATGAGGACAGACTTAGGGAAAGAGAAAGCAATGAAAGAAGTGAATTAAGTAATCGATTTTTTACTGATACTTAGAGGTTCTCACAGAAATACGAGGCCTCAAGGGCAAGTGGTAGGGAGATTGGGGGTCAGGGGCCAATCTTCTTCAGCAAGAAACCAGAGGCTTACCTCTTTGCTGTTGGTGGCATATTTGAAAAGCAGATTCCTCGGTAGGGATGCCTCTGCCTGAACTGAAGTCCCTCCCTCGGCGCCGCAGTCCCAGGGGTGGTCGTTCACAATATATGTACACTTCTCTTCAAACTCAGCCTCTGTCCACAGAGTCATATCGGCGTCCTCCATGTCCATTTTCATGGTCCCGTCGGTCAAGCCTTGAAACCTCACAGCGCTGGAGCTACACTTCGGGGCAGCCTGGAAGAGAAGGGAAAAGGCCTTTAATCCCCATTGTCCTGTGGCTCCGTCCGAGAGGCTATGACTAATACAGTAGTCTGAAGACTTTAAAAGCAGATGCAGAGTGCTTGGTACAGTTGAGTAAGAGCCAAAAAGACGTATAAAGAAGACCGCCTTGAAGAAGCAAGGTTTTAAAATGCTACTCTTACTTAGTTCTTGAAAAGGAAAGAAAGACAAGACTGTGGCAAATTCACTGTGGGGGAAGGAAGGAAAAAAGAAAGAACCACCTCCGAACAATCCCTGGCTTTACCTCTCACAGCAGAAGAATGCTGTGGGCGCTCAGTCCTATGTCCCAGAGCTCTTGGGGTCATGGCCGCCAGACCCTCAGAGCTGTGGAAAAGCTGCCTCAGAAAAGTGTCACAAACAAGGAGAGGAAGAGGAAGGAGCTCTGTCTGCCTCTGAATGAAGCTAAAAATGGAAAGCGCGTGTGGGGCAGGAGCGGAACCCAGCCGGCCTTTTCCAAATGGGGAAGACTGAACTTTCCCACCAGCTCCCAACGCAAAACAACTTTCAAAACAACTCGCCGCACCCCCTCCTCTGCTGCGCGCTCCCTTTCATCCTCTCACATGGAAGACTGAAAGGGTTGCATCCTGCCAGCATCACTGAGCTGCAGCTTTTCAGAAACGGTTTGGGAGCCCAGGAAAAAAAGGAGGAGAAATGGGTGAAGGGGGAATACTCCTGGCAGTTTCCTTTGGTGGGCATCTCACGCCAGATTGAAAGAGCAAAAACAAAGCATAAAACTGTTCAATAGCATTCCCTGGAGAGAATTCCTTTAGGAGCCCTCAGCTACAAATAGCACTTTCCATTTAAATCTGAAAGTGTATGAATTCCCAGAAGTCACTGATGTGCTTCAGTTTACTGTAACTAAAGTTATAACAAATATAGAAGACTCAGAGGACAAGCTCTTGCTCCCACTTGTAAACTGATAAGGATATTCCCGCAAATCCCCCCTCACACTCAGGAAAAGTGCTTTCTGAAGAGAGAGAGAAAAAAAAAAGGTAAACAACTTCTGCAACGCTTTCCCATACAATGTTTGATAAAAAGTAGGAACATGGGTATCATTTCCATGTAAGAACGTGTCCTCCTTAGAATGTAAACACAACTCTCTGTGGAAGTCCTTCAAAGTGGCTTTCACATTCTTCTCTTACTTCCCTAAATATGATGCTGTTTTAGAAAGAAGTCAGATGCAAAGTTGTCTTTCCTGAGTGACGATTTAAACACACTTGCTTGTTTGTATTTAATTCCAACACATACAGTCCTGATGCCACATAAGTGTTAAAAATAAAGCAAAATTTAAAGATTAAGCCAACCCGGAGAAGTCCCTTCGATGGTGGGTGGGCAGGAGCCACTACCGAAATTTCAATGAATTGACAATTATGCCTCGAACTGAAAGGGTTAATGATTCATAAGGAAAAAGTCTTACAAATGTTTGACAGTTCTAAGAGCCCTAAAGCAGAATCCGTCCTGGTTTCTACTGCGACTACGCTAACAACAACAACAACAATTTCTGATCAATTTCAGAATGAAAAACAAGATCAAGTTCCTTACCAAGGTCGTACCCACACGCTTTTCCAAGCAAATATCCAACATCTGAGAAAAGTGTCGCTCATCTCTACACAGTCCACATTTCCTCCGCGTCCCCCCGCGGGCTGAGGACTGACGCGCACCTCGGCGGTCCCTCCTTCTCTACGGCCGCCCCGGCGCCCGCGTCCAGGCTCTCCGCGGCGGACAGGTGCCGCGCGCTGCTCTGCCTCTCCGCAGCACTGGAGGGCTGAGTGTCACCGCAGCACTTTCAGTCTGTGTTAACCAGACCGGAGGCTCCTTTCCCCTCCCTGCTGCAGATTTCCCATTCGTCTGATTCACTCCCACCAGCTGCTGAAGGGGGGCGTGGCCACACCTGGACTCGCCGGAGCCGCGCAGAGAGCTCAGCCCAGGGCTTTCCCCCAGATCGCGAGCCGCCGAGAGCTTCCTCTCTTCGCATGTGAATTTCAACATTTACTTGGAATCTTCTTACTTCCCTTTGAAAGCACTTAGCCTCAACGTTTACTCAGGCTGTATTGTATTCTAAATACTCAGCCCGCCCTCCTTCCTACTGAGGCTTTCTAAGGGGGCGCACATTCCTTAATGAGGGAAACCTAAAAATTACCTAAAAATCTTGTAGTTCCTCGGCTCATATCCACAGTTTAAAGAATATACAAAAGGTATCTGAAAAGAGCATGCGAAATTATTTTTGCATTTACTGTTATAAAATGTAGCTGTCTAATCCTCCAGCTATAGCCCGTGAAATGCACATACTCCGGCCCCCCACCCCCACTCCCCCAAACTTGACAGCTTCCATGTCTCCGGCTAACTGAAACACATTCAGATTTGGTAGAACTAACTTCCCTCTTTCAACCATTTAATAAATAGGGAAATAGGGAAAAGTTATAATCCCACGGATTAAAAGTCTTTGCCTTTGCTCCCCTCCCCAAACCCACAGCCAGACTTCCGAGGAGGAGCATGTAAGCAAAGTGTGGAACATTAATCGTTTCACAGTTAAAGAGAATGTTGAACTGATCATTGCAAGTGGAGGGCAGACGGAGGCAGTAATTAGTGGGGCTCGTTCTACGCCCTGTCCGGCTTTTCCTCCAGCCCCAGCCAGTCCTCTGTTGAAGGAAGGACATCCTGTGATGATGGCATACAATGTCCTGTTTGTTTATTATTAAGAGCGTGGACCTTGCATTCCTGCTTCTCATTACAAAACAAACCAGATGCTTTACTTCCTTCAATGGTCTTGTGCCTTCAGCAAGGAATCCTCTAATTCAGAGAAACAATGATGCAAAGGGTCCATTTATAGCAGGCACCCCATTACAATTACTGTTTAGATCCCTGAAACACAAAGTCTCCCACTTTTCCTGCTTGCCTCATATAGGTGGTTCTTTTTGAAATCATCTCTCCTTCAACCTTAGGCTGCGATGTCTTTTCTAACATTTTAAATACACGTGTGCATACACACCCACGCCCCAACACACACACCCCCACATACGCACACCCAGTCCCGACCTAATGATACCAACTTAGTCATACAATGAAGTGGACATATGAGTATTTGTTTACAGGAAGAAACAAAACAAAGCCCAACAAAAGCCCAAGTCTATCATAGAAATGTCTGTTTATCTTTAACCTTTCTTTCCCCTCTCTTAGGAAAGTTTTCTCAAATTTTTTTTTTCTCTCTTTTAGGAAAGTTTTCTAGAATTGTGGGGAGTGGGGTGGGTGGGGGGCAAAGATTATCTGCCAGGAAATGGTTTTTGCGTCTAAAGTCCGTCCACAATCTCTGTAGTACAAAACAATTACTTTCCCACTAGGGGACATAAGCAACACATTCCCGGCTTGGCTGCCTGGAGGCTGTTATTCCACGTTACGCCAGAGGGGACGCTAGCAGCAAGAGGAAACAGGACTTTGACTTGGCAGACGTGCTAAGGGTATAAAACTGAATGAACAATTCCTAAGAGTTCTCAGAAAGCTCCAAGATGATAATTAAACAAGAGAAATCCAGCCTTCTCGAGAGGGTTTATTAACTGATGCTGAGTCAGCGCCACAATGGACAGAAAAACAATGTAGTCATACCGAAGGCCGGCCTGCTGTTGCAGCAGTCTCGCCTGCAGATGTTAAAGAGTATTTCACTTCCCTTTTAGAATCAAACTGTTCTTGGGCCACATACACCATGCAAGTGCTGGTGAGTCAACCATGGTGGAGTAAGGGAACAGGCCAAAAGTTGGATATTTGAGGTGGGAAGAGGCTATTTTAAGCCCAATATTTACTTTAATGACTGGAAGATGCCAGTGAATCAACTCACTGTTAATTAATATCAGCCTGCACTCACCTTCAGAGGTGGTGAAATGGGCTTGAGTCTAGGGGAGGACGCAAACTTCAAATACCAGTGTGGGGCTTAGCCAGGCAACCCTAAAATTAGTTCCAGGTGTCCCAGCTGAGTTGGAGAAGGCCACGAGTGGAACTTTAAGGAAAGTCGGTTTTAAAACAGTGTTAGACTAGAAAAGCCTTCAAGGGTTTGCTTCTTGTCGAAAATGGTACTCCAAAGCCCACTCCCCCCAATCAAACCATTTCTATTGCAATGATAGCAGTCAAGGATAGGCAATAATATAACTAAAACTCCAAGATGCAAAAAAAGAAAGAAGGAATAAAGGAAGCATGCCCCAAAAGAACAAGCATGCTCCTCTAGTCGTATTTAGGTATGGTCCAGCACAAAAACTTTGAGCGGGGAGAAGAAGGGGGTGATCCCTGAGCTTCAGCCACTCCTTCAAGAAGTCCAAGTACCACATTTGGAATACTGACTCCAGCAGGGGGCTGTGGGTATTGGTACAGCTCTGCAGACAGAGCTATCTAAGGTTGCCACGGTCTGGAATCTTAAGTCTTAAAATGTTTGTTTCTAAATAATACCTTGATGCATTTTTCATCACTATATTATTTCCCTCCCTGTTAGAGCACCAAAACAAAACAACC
The DNA here is from genome assembly GCA_028646535.1 of Procyon lotor. NCBI lineage: Eukaryota > Metazoa > Chordata > Mammalia > Carnivora > Procyonidae > Procyon > Procyon lotor. The sequence goes on from CM053608.1 coordinate 47,032,390, forward strand.
CCAGTTACTTTTATTAATCAGCATTTGTTATCAGGCAGATTTCTCTCATTAAGAATGTTCACATGGGCCCCTGGGTGGCTCAATCGGTTAAGCATCTGTGTTCAGTTCAGGTTATGATCCCAGGGTCCTGGGATGAGTCCTGCATTGGGCTCTCCCTGCTCAGCAGGAAGTCTGCTTCTCCCTCTCCCTCTGCCCCTCCCTACTACTTGTTCTCTCTCTCTCTCTCTCAAATAAATAAATAAAATCTTAAAAAAAAAAAAAAAAGAGAGTGTTCACAATGGCAGCCAATCATAAATGATCCCGATAGCTCTGCTCTCAGAAACCCCCATCTATTCCCTTTGATGATCTCATCAAAATGGCTCAATAAGCCCATGTTAACTCGGTCTGAGCTACCTGGCCCGGCCTAGTCCTGGGGGTGGGGGGTGGTTAGGAATTACAATGTAGGTGGCCAGAGGACTGTGTGGTGAAGAAGATATGGTAGAATGAAGAGAAACTGAGTACCAAATCTGGAGATCTGACTCCACTTGGGGGAAAAAAAAAAAGAAAGTAAAAAATGGATGAAATGTGCCCAAGATGAAACGTGTTTTCATTTTCTAATTCAACTCCTGCTGTACCCAAACAAGGTCAATGACAGACTAACCACATCAAGAGAACACCCCCCACCCTCTTCTCCCCACTCCCTACCCACCCACCCACCCTCACCCCCCACACCCATTTCCCACTTCCTGTAAGTTAGGCATCTTCATGCTGGTAAACATTTGGGGACCAACTGCAAGCCTGAGCTCTAAAAGAGGGGCGCCACAGCTTTGAAGCCCTCCCACATGTCTCAAAGCCACACTGAGCACTAGAGGGACACTTGGTTTTTAAACTTTAACAGCCTTTTCAACTCAATTCACTGGGCTCAGCTTTCTGGCTGCCTTCCTTTTGTAAAGCTGGACAAGAAGAGCAAGTATGTGTATGAGTGAGAGAGAATGTATGTATGACACACGCTATGTTACAATGCAGCCTGTGTGTGTCATTCGTATGATATGTGTATGATATGTTTCAATGATGTGTTGCATCAGTTTAAAAATAGCACAAGCCTTCCTTCTTATGACAGGGCTCGCCGCCCAACTATCTGGACAAACATACTCAGGGCCTAAGCCTTAGGCTGGTGATCCTGGGAGGCTGGGATATTTTGAAATGAGGTCAGTGTTTTGACTTCCTAAATAAGGGAAACAAAAATTAAGTAAATTGAAGAACCAAAGTTGAGCTTCTGGCCCTCACTAGAAATAAAAATCTGGTAAGTGGCATGGAGAGGACCCTATAAACCCCACACAGTGTCTGAGGTCTCCGTATGTACAAAACCACCCATGTATCATCACACCTAAGTGTCTCCTTCGCACCCCTTTCAGACCGACAGTTGTGTTCTTATCACGTCATTCATATATTTTTAAATTATTCATTGAGTTGACATCTACCAACTTAATAAATAAGCAATTATAATCTTTTCCATATGCTGCGTGGAAACCAATGTAGGTTTCTAAAATTTGTTTGTATTCCTAATTCTGTTCTTATTTTAGGGAATATTCAGACAAGAAAGGGATTTAAATTTCTGAAAAGCCTGCAAGGAAGGTCATTGGAAAAGAAAGAACCTCTCTGAACCCAGAAAATATTTCAGAATCATATATTTGGTGGGGAAAGGGAATAAAACGAAAGTAACGGAAGGCAAAAGATGTAGTGCAAAGGAGGGGAGGGTGTACAATCTGCAGCTCAGCTTTCTCTGACCTCTTTGTTTAGGGAAAAGGAAGAGTAACTTCCACACAAGAGAAGGAAGACCACAGGCAAATGTTTGCTTCTCTCACCTTACAGTGGGTGGAGAGGCCACACCGGAAGGGGAGGGCCCACGGTGGAAAAAAAGAAAAGTTGTCCATAGGAATGGTTTTCTAGAGGAAGAGGAAGGCAGAGGAGAGTGAGGTGAAGGGACCGCAGCTGAGAGGCCAGGAGCGCCAGCGTGGCCATGGCAGTCCCCAAGGAAGAGGAAAAGTGTCCCCTGGGAGGCCTGCCACAGTGTGCTTCCCTGAAGCCACGCAATGTTAAACAAAGGGTCAAGGAAGAAGGACTTCTTCTTAAAGAAGGGACTGACGATTTCTTCTCATCCTTTCTGGGGAAACATTCAAGATTAGAGAGGCTTGATTTTTATGTTCCAGGATGAGTTGTGAGAGAAGAGGGAGAATTAAAAGGTTAATAGTGAAATCATTTGAACTCCCCATCAGAGAGAGAAAAGGAGGGGGAAACAAGGTAGAACCCTTGCAATGCATTTCTAGAACGATGCCCCCCACACTCCAGTTCTGTTCCAAAGGGAATTTAGTGTGTGGCCTGAGTTGAGGACCACAGATCCAGCCAACACCTCATTTCCTGCTGAGGAAACTGAGGGCCAGAGGTCAGGAAGCAGAGAGGTCACCTCTCCTAGGCCTCTTTTTGATACTTGGCTCTCACAACCAACTGTGAGCCTGGTAGATGCCAGCCCACAGACATGCTCTACTCAGGCAGAGGGCAAAACCAGACTTGGCTCTGTGGATTTCCAGCCAGGAGGCCAGAGTTCTATAGGGAATCCTCGAATATTATTGAGCACCTCTTGGGCCCAAGGTACAGTTGGCCCAGAAAATGGGGGTGGGGGTGGGGTGGGAGGAAGGGATGCACCTATCGTAGAACCTTTTCAGTGTTTAGCTGGTGAGGACATGAATACAATTAAACCAACCTCATTCAGTGTGTGGGTTTGGAGGATGGTTGGCTTGATCCCGTAAGTGCCTTTTTCTCCATCTTTAATAGGCACTTTATCTTTTGAAAAACTCTCTCATGTTGACTCAGAACAAGCCAGGAAGCCTCTTGCAACCAGAAGATAGTATGGAGATTCTAAAGCTACCAATAGCTGGTTTATCTGGTCTCCATCTATGGCCTATTGTTTCCTGCAAGCACACACAGGAAGCTGGAGCAGAGGGGTTTAAGGATCAATAGGTATCTTTCCCCTTAAGGTGTGCCCCTGGGGATAGAAGGGCAACACTGCATTACCCTAGAATAGGACCAATCACAGAGACAGCAACAGCTCGGGTGTTTTTCAGGCTGGCTTTCCTACAGTTCCTTTTAAAAGAACAGGCACTGTCTTTAGGAGAGATAATCCCACAATGGAGGTCCATTAAAAGTATTAGGATGTAGACTGCCACCGTGATCCTGGGGAGAGCTCTGTCCCGACAATAGACAATTAAAGCTGATAAATCCAAGCTACTTGTTGCTGTTCTAATTCCTCCTAATTGTATGCTACTTGTCCCTGGCTCCTTCATTCAGGGATGAAGCCCGCTACCCTAATCTCCAAAATACCTGACCTACTTCCTACAGGATCTTTTCAGCACTCTTTTCTTCCCATCTGGACCCCCTTTCCTCTTCTCCTCCCCCCTCCCTTCCTTAGAGCCCCAGGGGAGGAGAAGGAAGGGTTTTGGCGGGGAGGGGGAGTGGAACAGAAGGCTGCATCCAAGGCTTTAACTCTGGGGCCTCAGACAGCTTACTAATCGGTAACAGCTAATCATATTCACGGGCACACCAGTGAGTAAAATGGACTTGGCATTGGGCTCAACAAGTGGCAAGGGGCACACTTCGGATCCAACTGTCAGATCCCTGCTAGCTGCCAAGTCTGCGTGTGCTTATGCGTGCGGAGTGTATGCCTCAGTGATTCTATTTGGAGCTGTCTCACTAATTATGCTGCCGCCACAGCTACTCAGAGCAAGGCATTCATCCTCCCCAAGCATATAATTCTATCTAAACAACAGAGCTCTAAATGCCAGTTTGGTGCCTACCTGCATGTGTGTGCTCTCCTTGCAGAATCTTTCCAGAATCTACAAAAGGAGGGAGATTGTCTTTGCAATTCAATGTTGGCCTTTGGGGTACACGTTTTCGTGTTCAAAACTCTTTATAGAGCCACCTCCAGGAACCCTTCCCTGCTCAGGAGCCGAAAGGGTGTGTAGCAATCTATCCTTCAGAACAATATAGCTTTGGAATTAACAGCCATTCCAACAATCGAAAATAATGTGTTGTTGGTTGTTTTTCAAAGAAATCTTTACATTTCAAATACACGTCCTGAAATATCTATGGATGACATTATACACTTTCTGGGATTTGCTTCAAACTCATGAGGGGGGGAAGTTAGGGTAGAGATGAAAACCCCGTTCTTGAGTTGATAATTGTTGAACTAGGTCATAAGGTGCATTATACCCTTGTCTTTAGTATTAAAAATTTTTTTGTGTGTGATTAAAAGGTTCAAAATAAAACTCTTAGTTCTGCCTGATCCACTCAAGTTTCTCACGCTGTTTAACTCATGTTTACGACAATTCATTAGTGGGAATAAATGTTAAATTGAGAAGCACTCGTGTATAATGAAGAGGGCACCTAGCTCCTGTCCTGCCCCTGTCAAAAGAAGCTATCTCTGGGATCACAATCATTTTGGGGGACATGGTTCTTCAGTGCTGGGCAGATACAGGACACCTCCAGTTCCGTACCTTCCGCGTCAGAGGTGTGACAATAGCCACCGCACAGGTATAATTTTGCCCATCTCGTAAAACTGAAAACTGTGTCTCATTTGATGCAATTTTACAGTGGCCATACCAGGAATGGTTGGAAAACATATGTGTTCCAGGAGGTACAACTCCTCACACACATCTGAATGGGTCCCTGAATAAAGCACTCTCCACTAGACAGAAGGAGGAGGAACGAAATACTGCAGAGAACTCACATTTTCTCCACAGTAGTCGGGGCCGGCCACAGGCAGCACCCAGCAGGCTGCCCCACTGATAAACTATGTCAGACTCAAACCATTTGTCAGCTCCAAAGAGAGGGAAACAAGCTGAAAGATGGACTCAGAAAGCAGATTTATCGGGCACAATACATTAACTAGTATAAATACCAGTGGAAAAAAGTAAACACATTGACCCAGCAAGAAAGAACCAATCACAGGTACCTTCCTGCTTAACTCAGGGTTCAAAGCCCAAAGTTTTTCACTCATCAGACAAGTGACACCAATTCATCTTGGTGCTCTTACCCAGGATATATTTAAACAAATCAAAAGTTTTATTTCTCTACTGACTTCTATTTCATTAACGACTCTTTTACAGTAACATTAAAACTTTCTGCGCGACTTAAGAAAAGTTTTCAAGAGATACGGTTCTTCCATTTTTTAGGAGAGAGGGTTTTCCAAAATGCCATTAGGAATGAAAACACAGTGTGAGAAATGATTCTTCGAATTGTCACGCGTATGAAGCTTACACATTCATTCATGTGATTTTTGGACCTTCTTTGAAACATTTTTAATTTCCGAAGTCCCAACCAGCAAAGACCAGCAAGATGGTCAATAGACAATACTGGGTTATTGAAGTAACCCAGTTACTTCCCAGTTAAATGCTGGGAGATGGACACAGCGCTAGGCATGGCCAGGGCACCTGGCTTCCAGTCCAGGCTATGTCTTTAGGCTCTGTTTCCTGGTGTGTCTCCCATTCCCCTCACGATCTGCTAGTGAAACCATGCACCCAGTGGGGATCTGTCTATGCAGTTTGCTACGCAGCACTCAGCGCAGTGCCTGGCTTGTATTAGATGGTTGATTAATGTGCAATGAATGAACAGATTAAAAATGATTCCTCGGTCCCACCTGTGAATGAAGCATTCTGTAGGCTCTGGAGAGAGAAAGTGCATACTGCTGCTCAACACTTGCTCAGAGAACTTTAAAAAAAATGTTCCCAGGTGGAAACCACAGTCCTAAAAATGTGCATATTTATGTGGGAAGGGACGAACCTACCTCTAACAATAGCACTTGAAAATCAGTTCACCTACTAAAAATAAACATAACAGTTTTCCATAGTGTAAGTGATTTACATAGTTCTTGTGGAATCTGCTTTTGTCCACTCTCCTCCATGAGCACACCCCAGGACTGTACCTCTTCCTAAGATTTTCCCCTGTTGGTCTTTGGGACTTCTTACCCTATGCAGCCACTCCACCCCACAGTAATTAAATTTAACAAGAGTAATTAACAAAACAAACTCCGTGCAGCTTAGTGAGCTGATAATTCTGATTGCAAAATTGTTTTAGGATGTGCAAAGCAGTTGAAAACAAAGATAAATAAGTTATGCAACTATTGGCATATAATCCATTTCTGTACAGGAGACAGAGTTCATGTCTTAAATAATGCAATCTAAAATTACAATTATGTTTCAGCTACATTTTCCTAAGCAGTAGGCCTTCTTCATAAAATATTAAGTCAGATCTAATGAGTCTGATTTGGATTATTTTCCCAGTGTTAGAGCTGTAAATGATTGAGACAAATACCTCATTTTTTCTACAAATGAATAAATAAATAAATAAATAAATAAATAAATAAAACTTCAGTGGTTTTTAAACAGAAGATCAATGTAAATATAATACCAACCAATTTCCTGAGTGCCTTCTCCAAAAATACTACGATTTCAAGTCTAAATTTGACATAGTCACTATTAATGCAGATTATTTTTTCTGTACACTAAAAAAAATGTAGCAAAATTCCAAGGCTTTGCTTATTCTTCAATACTAGTGCCACACAAAATTTCAAGCATATGTTTGGAGTTCTATGTACTTTAACTTTACGTATAGTGGTTTTTATGACAGTCTTATACCAGCTCCCTTAACTTAGGGAATAAGAACATGGTAATGAAGGAAAAAAGAGGTTTCCTGCAACTATACCTGAAAAGGGAAAGCCTATATGCAATTAAAAAAATATGATCTCCTTTCCACTTCTGATGAGCATCTGACAGCGCTAAGATTCTGTGTGTTAAGACTGGGATAATCCTACAGGAAAACAGACATTTCTGAGCGTGAGAGAAGAGACTTACAGCCAGGGACATGTAATGGTTAGCAAAGGCTATCTATAAGCTTACCACCGTTTCCTAGTATTATGTCTTTATTCTGAATGACAGATCACTGGAAATAAAAATCCAGTTATCTCAAAACATATAGAACTGGTAAAGAGCCAGAGTGAACCATGGCTAGACTATTATTTTAGCTTCTAGAAATCTAATCGAGTCTAGGAAATGAGAAGTTTTGAAAACTGTTTGCTTTAGAAATGAAGCCACTAAAGCATTCTTTTAAATAGCAAACTGTCTTTGCTTTAAAAAATATGTCTCAATTTATAAAAATTTGGCTTTGGAAAAAATTCTTATCTTGATGTATTAAGAAATATTGATGATACAAACCAAATTTTGTTCTGATTAGGATTAGCTTATTAGCTTTCTTTCTTTCTTTTCCTAATTTGGTCAACAGTCAGTATAGTTGATGCTTTCTTTTTTTAAATTTTTTAATTTTTTTGAAGATTCTATTTATTTGAGAGGGAGAGAAAGAGAGTGAGAGCATTAGTGTGGGGGAGGAACACAGGGGGAGGGACAGAGGTAGAGGCAGGCTCCCCACAGAGCAGGAGCCTGATATGGGGCTCCATCCCAGGACCCTAAGATCATAACCTGAGCTGAAGGCAGATGCTTAACCGACTGAGCTACCCAGGCACCCCTAGTTGATGCTTTCTTAATCAATGCAATGGGGACTAAATTTAACAAAGTATACAAACTGGTAAATAGGACTTATAAAAATGGTAAATACTAATCTTAAACACTGTGTTTGAAATTTACAATATATCAATACATGTCAACTTCTCTTTCTTTGATGCAGGGCCAAGGCCTCTGAGCATGAACCTCTTCCTTCTTCAATGTCCAGTGTCTTTTCTGCATAAGCCCTCCCATAATATATTGCCTCTCAGTCCAAGTAACTTGAGTACAAAATTCTCCTAGATTACTTATATCCCACCCCTCCAATATTTTATCATTGGTTCACATACATCTATTTCAATTGCAGAATTTTTCAACTACTATTTATCATCTTTCCAAAGAATTCTGCTTTGTTTTAACTGAGTCAACTCTTATTGACTTTTTGGTTTATATAATATTTAATTACATTACATAATTACAACTAGCATCATCAAATTTGAGAACAAACACAAACAACTCTCGGTAAGTATATGAATCAGAAAAAGTAGAAATATTCAGAAATGTTAGAAGCTAGCTAGAGAGACATGGGGATAAAAAGTCAGTATGTTATACAGAGAACAAGGAAATTATAAAAACATACAGCAAGTTGGTTTAATGAGGTTAAGCATTTCTAAGTGGTCAGCCAATAACTGAATTCTCCTAAATCACCCTACTTGGGTTAATAAATTGCTTTGAAGCAGCTGATAATGTAAGAACCAAGGAAGAGCTGTGATTTTTTTTAAAGATTTTATTTATTTGACAGAGAGAGAGAGAACACAAGCAGGGGGAGAGGCAGAGAGAGAAGCAGACTCCCCACTGAGCAGGGAGCCCGATGTGGGGCTCGATCCCAGGACCCTGGGATCATAACCTGAGCCCAAGGCAGATGCTTAACTGACTGACCCACCCCGGTGCCCTGAAAGAGCTGTGATTTTAAAATATTATTCAATTTTTTATTTTTGTCCACATTTCTTCTGAATTATGAAAAATGATTTTTTAATAACGAGTAAACTTGAAAGATTGACTCCATAAAATAAACATTCTGATCTAAAAGGTAAAAGAAGGGCACCTGGGTGGCTTAGTTGTTAAACGTCTGCCTCTGGCTTGGGTCATGATCCTGGGGTCCTGAGATCAATGTTCTGCGTCGGGCTCCCTGTTAGGTGGGAAGCCTGCTTCTCCTTCTCCCATTCCCCCTGCTTGTGTTCCCTCTCTCGCTGTCTCTCTGTCAACTAAATAAAATCTTTAAAAATAAATAAATAAATAAAATGAAAAGTGAAAGGATATAAAACTATAAAGTCTATATTTAAGAGGGTATGATGATATGTACTTTTCTTATATGTAGAGTTACCTGAGATGCATTTATTAAATGTAACAACAAATAGTTACTACAGACCTCAAATTAGAAAGAAGATGTTCTACCTGGGAACTGAATCAATAGTGATACCACTAACGGAAATATTCAGCTGGTAGTTAGAAGTTCTAAAAAAGCCTACATTTAAAAATAAATTATGGTTTTATTTTAATTTGCAAGCAATTAGTGTTCATGGTAAAATTTCTACAAATAAAAAAAATGACTATTTCTTTAAAAATATCACAGCAGCTTTATTGCATTTGCTTTTAGATGCCCAGGAGATGATTTGGTGTGCCTTGTTCATAAATCCTTACAGAAGGCTTTTTACCTGAGATGGTTTAAGTGGGTTTATTATTCCTTGCTACTAAGTGAACCTCAAGAAAACAACCATTGTTGACCTCTCGGCGTAGATTCTTAAGAATCATTTTTGAGTTGGAATTACACTATTCACAGTGTCTTATAACCCACTTTTCCCCCCTTACTACTGTGAACATCTTCCCATGTCTGCATCATTTTTCATTGCCATCGAGTATTCCAAAATGCATATATTATACCATGTTTTATTTAATCAACGATCAAACACACATTATTACTGTATTTTTAACCTATTATGCAGAATGTTGTGAACAGATGGTAATTTGAGTATGAAATTCAAGAGCATCAGCCCAAGGAAGTTAAACAATCCCTGCAAATCTTTTTTTTTTTTTTTTTTAAAGATTTTATTTATTTATTTGACAGAGAGAGAGATCACAAGTAGGCAGAGAGGCAGGCAGAGAGAGGGGGGGAAGCAGGCTCCCCGCTGAGCAGAGAGCCCGATGCGGGGCTCCATCCCAGGACCCTGAGATCATGACCTGAGCCAAAGGCAGAGGCTTTAACCCACTGAGCCACCCAGGCGCCCCAGTCCCTGCTAATCTTATCTAATTTTTTTAATTTCATAAGGGAAGAAATCGACTCCCAGACAGAAAAAGTAATTTTCTTTTGGTCATCTAGTTACTAGTATAGGCCCAAGATACATTATCTGTAATCCCCAAATCCAAAAAGCGCTGAAAAGTAAAAGTTATTTCATTTTTTATTCCCACTACCATGCATCAACTCTCAGCACTAAAATACTACAATAGCCTTCTAATTGCTTTGTTTCCAGTTCCACTCCTTTGCAATTTTCACCAACACTACTGCCACCAGAATTATAACTCTGGGTCACGGCCTTCCCCCAGTCCTTCCCTCCCCCAGACCCTTGCATGGCTCCCATCACTGCCCACCAGAGACTGTCTGCGTCTTTGCCTCAATGAGAGCCCTTTGTGCTGTTTTCTGCTGCAGAAACCCTCTTGTTTAAAGACACACACCTCACTGAGTGGATATGCATCAGTATTAGCTCCCTAAAATTTGGGAAATTCTGAATCCCAAGTCGCACGGGGCCCTGAAGGATGTAGCCAAGGGAGTGGGGTGTGCGTCAGGGTCAGTCCTAGAGCCAAGGTTACTTCCTTAGCTAGCCACTGCCCCCGCGACCCCACAGACACGACTGATTGTGGCCCAAACACATATCTTCATGAAGTCAGTAACTCAGTTTTAATACTTTCTCTTCTTACACAAACTTAAAAATGACAAATACTTTTTAAATGATGATGATACCAAGCCACCGATTATCTAGGCAAAACACGAAGTTAGAGTCATAGTTCCTTATCGCGATTCAGCTGACCAAAAGACAAGGACGACAGGACAGCTTAATCACCATTGAGACTGAAGAAATGGCGCAACATGCTCTTATATTATACTGTCCTTCGCACACGCGGTCAGGAGAAAATGGGGAGACTTGGAGGGTTCAGAGTGGATACATACACACAGGCACACCAATTCATTTGCCGCCACGATTTGAGATGTCTACTCCTCTCGGCTGGCTCTTAGTGAGGGGAAGGGCCAGCAGCCCGTTCTCATCCTGTCTACCATGCACTTGAGCATTACTACTCCCCCTCCCCGGCCCACCAGAGTCAAATCTGTGCACGAAACTAAGCCACGTCTTCCGGGGAAGCTCAAAGGCCTGCTGGCATAAGGTTCCCTTCAAAGCATCCCCTGGAAGTCTGTGTGGGTTGAGGAGTATTGAAACCATCCCTCTTCCAGGGAAGAGCTAAACCCACCCCACCATGTTTCTGTTCTCATTTACTCAGGGCTCACGACATAAATGGTTAGAAGGCTGTCCTGCTGCTCCCCCACGCAGACCACACCACAGACATAGGAGAAGCCCCACACACACATCTGGGCAGAGGCTCCCAAGTGGGATGCACTGAAACATGGTTATCTGGTCTTGACTTTTATGCCGGCTGAGTTTCGGAGAAAAGACCGACGGTGTAACTAACTAATCGTGGGAAAGAAGAAGGAAGCCATGTCTCCTTCCCCCTTCTCTTCCTTTCTGCACTGAACCAACACTCAAATTCCAGATGGGGGGGAGAGCTTTTTGCGGGGAGTGTGAAATCCCTTCATTGCAGAGGAGACACATCTAACTGTGTGACATGCTTCAATGCAGAGAGGACACAGAAGGTCACAATTCCCAGAACTACCTCATTTATAATTTGAAATCCCGTATGCTACTCCCCAAAGATACCCGCAGAGTAATTTCCATGTTAAATTAGCTGTAGCTACCTTTTGGGATGTGAATTTACTCCTCACTTGTCTCCTCTCTGCCCATCCCCAAAGCAGTAGCTAAGAAGTATGGAGAAGAGCTTCCCCTCACAGGAGGTAAAGATCAGTGACTGGGACCCAGTGTACACATGATGCAAAAGCCCAGGCAGGGCGCTAGCAAATGGAACACGCTCCCCCAAAGCCTTCAGCGGTCCCCAAACATTTCTGTGAATTTCTAGAATGGCTGGGGAGTTTTAAAATATGTTGATGCCCAGGTAGCACCTAATACCGATGAAAGCAGAATGCTGGTGTGGGAGGAGGCACTGCTGATTTTTAAAGATCCTTGGGTGTTTCCAACTGTGCTGTCAAGTTTGGAACCAGCCGCTTTACTTAATCAGAATCCTGCCCATCTTTCAGATTATATCTATAGCTACAGTTGTATGTTCCCCAATCCTCTCCTGGCAAAGAAAAATGGACTGTGGCTGTGGAACATTCACAGGAACATCATCTCAGTGTATGGCTTGGGTTAATCACTGGGTAGTAGACAGTCTGCCTCTAAGATTAGCCAAGAACTGGGGCAATGAGGCAAATGACATGAGTTCTGTACTCACAGGGGTCACGTAGGCTGGCTTGAGTCTATGACCACAGATTGTGTCTGTGGATGAATGTGGTGGCTGGGAAAGGAAACTACCACCAAGAGTATTATTGATGGGTAAGCACCAAAACAATACTCGATACTGGAAAATCAATTGAGAATTCTACATTCTACTGAATGTGGGTCAGTACTGTCATCTTCGTGTATTAATTTTTTGTTGGCTCTTTATATTATTGCTCTTATCAGACAGACTGGATTCTGATCATTCTCTGAATTAGAACATGAATGAATGGTCATATCAAGAGGCATTCTTAATGTAGACAGATCAGACCTATCATTATAAATTGTGATTATTTAAAGAAATGGTTTGGAGACTGCTTGAAGAATATTTGAAAACAGCCAAAGCTACTCTTTGGGGTATCACATGGTGCTTAGCAAATAGCCAGGTCCCAAACATGTTTATGAAATGAACTAAGGATAGAATCACTATGCCATGGGGCCATTTTTCAAATATTAGGGACGCCACCAATATTTACAGAGAGGAAAATATTAAGATATAGAAACCTCTGAAATTTTAAGCTAAATCTAAATGTCCAGATATTTACAGACTATACTGTGTTTCTTTATCTTTTCTGGAAAGAAATTTAGCGATATATACCAAGCGACTTAAAGATTCATAACCTTTGATCAGGTTATTATACTTGTGGGAATATACTGACAAGAAAATCATTTGAGCAATGTTACATAAACACATGAATTGCAGTATTATGTACAATTTATGACAAAATAAAAATAGTCGGAATATTCAAATTGACACAAATTCCTGAATAGATTATTACGTGGCCACAGGATGTGAGTATTTAGGGGCCAATACAAGTTTTTAAATAAATGTGATAGTAGCAAAGGCCTATTATATCCCACTGGATGAAAAGAACAGAATGCAAAACTATACGACATGATTTCATTTGTGTTCTTTTCACAACTACTAAAAATGCCCTGTCTTTAATGTAAAAGAAAAACTCTAAAACAATTGGAAGGGATATCTGAATGTTGATTCCCAATTCTATTCCTCTAATTAGTCTTAATGAAGTCAACAGTTTTGTCATAAATTACAATTAACAATAATCCTCATCTGACACACACCCACGGGTCCATATGTTGGGCCTCTTCCTCAACCAAATGTGACAGCCTTTGAAAACTGATTTAGCTAAAAAACATGTAACAGACACAAAGTGACAGACACCCAGGAAATCTGAAAAGATAATTATTAAAAACAAATCGAGGGGAGGTGAGATGGAAGAATTGCATTAAATCAGTTTTTCCATTTTCCTCCTTCCTTCAAGCATACGTTAATCCAATCACAGCCCGTAAATAGTTTAGAGAAAATTTTAAGATGAAAAAACATACGCAGGGCTTTGGAAGCCGATTCCTTATTTCCCATTCCCTTCACTAAGGCAGAAGTCAGACAACCCGTTAAGAGTGCACTGCACAAGACTGCATTTTTTTTATCCAGCAGAAATATTTAGCTTGGCTGTCTGCCAGGGAATGCTGGAAGAACGGACTGAATTAGGGGATTTACCTTCCACGTGTTTGGCACGCGTCATTTAGAGTATCTGAGAAGCTCGTCTCTCCTTCTCTAGGGTACCAGAGCGGCGGAGAGGGTTGCTGGACCAAGGAAGAGTAATGTCCCTATGCACGTGGTTAAGAGACCCGTGATCTGAATTTACAAATTGGACATTTTACTCAGGTTCCACTTTGCTTTCTTTCCATGACTGATACAGTTATAAAAGGGCATTCTAGCTATCACTATTGGAAGAAAAACCCTATAATATTTTCCCTAAACTCTAAAGATGCTTCCATACCCCCCCAACACCACTCTGAAGTTGCCTAAGTCTATATGCAATTTCCGATAACCTTGATTAAAAAGAAGCTCTGTATCATAAGGCAATTTTAGCATCTTCATTTATGCATTATGAGCTGTTATTTTAGTTTAAACAGACACTATTGAAAGTTTTATATAATCAAGTCACTGGACTTGTGTATATTTTAAGTTTGTTCATTGGTTGGACCCTATGCTAAGCTACTAACCACCCAGGAGACTCTAGATATTGGAAGAGCCCCTACAGATCATCTTCTCTGCCATTTTATGAGATAGGCTAAGTGACCAGAGATGGCCGCTGGCAGAGGCAGAACTAGTACCAGATCTGAAGTCTTTACCCTCATGTGCCTGTGTGATCCCAGCCGCCAGCCCGTCAGGTACCGAGATCAGTGAGTGATGGGAAGTCACTTGCTGTTAAGGAAGGCACTGTCCATGCCGACAAAACCATGGCCAAAGGTGGGGACATAGTATAATCTCCAAATAGAGAAAGTTCATCAAGAACCAATTCCTAAAGAAATTGCCTATTTTCACCCAAAAATGAACTAAAGAGGATAATGTTAATTTCTTTTCGGGGGGGAAAAGAAAATGCCTGTTTGTCTTCTCTTTGCAGGTGGTAACATGAGGCTATCGTCGTATCTAGCTAGCGTTGCAAAGCTTACCCCAAGACTCCACCGTGTTTCCAGGCCAGGATACCCATCTCTTGGCCCCAACCCCCAGCTCGGTACAGCCTGTTCAATAACAGCATTCAATTATATGACTAAGGATGGAAGAGAAAAACCTCAGTCATGCTTTAAAGCAGTGCAGGAGCTGAAGTAGGAGAGGATTCTATAAATGCAAACACAAATGCCTTTGCATTTAGGGGCACCTGGGTGACACAGATAAGCATCTGACTCTTGATTTTGGCTCAGGTCACGATCTCAGGGTCGTGAGATCAAGCCCAGAATTGGGCTCCACATTTGGCATGGAGCCAACTTAAGATTCTCTCCTTCCCTTCCCATTGCCCCCCACCTCTGCCGCTCTCCCCATTACCTATTCAACCCATCCCTCACCCACCTCCCCTTTGGTAACCATCAGTTTGTTATCTATAGTTAAGAGAAATTTGCCATTTTAACCATTTTTAGGTATACAGTTCAGAGGCATTAATTATATTCACGCTGTTGTACAACATCACCAGTATCTACTTTCACAATGTTTTCATCACTTGAAATAGAAACGCTGTACCTTTTAAACTGTAACTTCCCATTCCCCTCTCCTGCCCCCTCCCCCAGCCTCTGGTAACCTCTATTCTATTTTCTGTCCTTATGAATTTTCCCATTCTGGGTTCCTATATGAGTGGATAACGTAAAATTTATTCTTCTGTGTCTGGTTTATTTTACTTACCATACTGTTTTCAGCACTTGTCCACATGTAATATGTATCAGAACTTCATTCTTTTCATGGCTAATATTCCATTGTACAGATAGACCACATTTTGTTTACTTGTCTGCCATATCCATCTATCTGTATACCACCCATATACACCATTTGGTTTGTTCATTGGTTGATGGACACTTGCGTTATTTCTACCTTTTGACCACAGCAAATAATACTGCTCTGAACATTGGCAAACAAGGATTTGTTTTGAGTTCCGGTTTGCAATTCTTATGGGTATATATCTAGGAA